>CM041779.1:255373382-255578425 GCA_023374045.1 Limonium bicolor | reverse complement strand
TGCGAGACCAAGCATCTTCATCAGTGCGAGACCATCAATTTCGTCAGTGCGAGACCTTCATCTTCATCAGTGAGACCTATCATCATCATCAGTGCGAGACCAGTACGAGACCTAGTATCATCTTCATGCGAGACAAGTACGAGACAGAGTGATCTAAGTTGGCGGGGCAGAGGCAATAAGTCCCCATCTTCATGTCAACTTCTTGGGAGAAACAACTAGTGGGCAGTGGCAATAAGTCCCCTTGGTAATCTAGAAGTTATCCCAGCACCCCAGTTGGTGGGCAGAGGCAATAAGTCCCCATAGTATACCAACCAGGAGCATTGGAACGGGTTTCGGTCCCCAGAAGCATCCGAGCATCATCAGCATCATGCATCATCATCATCGGCATTATCAGCATCATTTGCATCATAGCATTTCAGCATTCTTGCATTTGCATCCACGTATCATCTTTCAGGTAGTCAACGCCTTAGAATAGCTTGACATCATTTTCATCACTTTAGGTAGTCAACGCCTTAGAATAGCTTGACATCATTTCATCACTTTAGGTAGTCAACGCGCTTAGAATAGCTCGACAGCATATCATCGTTTTAGGTAGTCAACGCCTTAGAATAGCTTGACATCGTATCATCCTTATAGGTAGTCAGCGCCTTAGAATAGCTCGACAATGCTTTGTAGCTTAGGTAGTCGAGCGCCTTAGAATAGCTCGACAATGCTTTTGTAGCTTAGTATCGGCGCCTCGGAATAGCTGGGCATCGTTAACCCGTTTTCGCACACGTGGAGGATTATGTGGAGTCCAAAATTTTGGGGCACCACTCAAGCATCACCAGACTTTTCACATTCGTTACAAAGTCCAGTTGACGGGGGCAATCTGTTATACCCCAAAATTTCAACCCCCGGAAGAAATCTCTACTAATAGGCTAGTAGCAAGGTTCCCAGTTCAATCGGCACGTTTCAGAGTACTATGGGGACAGCTTAGTCATCTCTAGGGGCATTTTCGTAATTTTCAAGGCTCCTAAGCCCCTATAGGCTTTCTCTTTCCTCCAAATAAGGGTCAAATCAATTCAAAATGCTTTGAAATTTTAACCCATGATAAAGGATGACATTTGAAGCATAATGGCGCGGAATTTTGATTTTTCGAATTTCCAATAATTTTCTAGCAATTTCTGATTGAATCTGACGGGAATTGAATTTAAAAATATTCCAATATCCAAAAATTCGATTCCACTTTAGAAAAATCAGAATATCATCCTTTACCCATGTGTAAAATTTTATATCAAATTCCTTTTGGAAGCCCTTGAGCTAAAACATCGGTAAATCTCGTTTTTACCGGATTTTTCTATCTTTAAGGAAGCCTATATAAGGAACCTTATCCCATGATCAAATCAGAACCTCAAGAACCCTAAGCAACCAGAAAACCTAGCCGTCTCATTCTCCTCACGTTTTTACACATCCAAGCACCAAAATCACATCAAAAATCTCTCGAAATCACCACCTAACACACTTTTCAACTCCTAACACATCAACAATCATCAAACATCAACCAAACCACCTCCAAAACGTGAAGAACATCATCAACAATCAACGACCAGAAGCCGGGTCGAACTCAATCCGGAACCGGCATCATCGGAGCCTCCGAAGAATCCCAACGTGAAGAATCATCTTGAATCGAAGGTAAACAGGTTCAATCCCACTTTTCTGATTCCCCACGACCTTATTAACTCTTTGTCAAATTTTGGGTTCAACTAACCTTTTTACGCTTCTGTACTGCTATTTGATTAAGCTTCTGTCCAATAACTGTTTGCCAAGTTTCGGGCTTAATTCGAATTCAAATTGAAAACTTTCAATCACTAATGTCTTGTACATCTTCCAGGCTACATACCCATAAAATTTGAGCTCAAAACACTCTCGGAACCTTCTGAAAACCCCTGTCCGTGGGTGGTCCGGGACCCTCGGACGCGTTGTCCGAGACCACGACCCACGGACGGCGGCGGGATTTAAAAAATTCAAAATTTAGGTTTTCTGATAATGTCCGGGCCCTCGGACAGCATTCCGAGGCCCCGGACCCTGCAAACTTTTGTTTTTCTTTATTTCGACTCTTCTGTATAGTTTAGGTTAACTGGGGTCCGTGGTCTCGGACATGGGGTCCGTGGCTACGATAAGCAAATTCGACCTAATTCTGCCTCCGAAACCCTAGTTTAGGTAGCTTTCAATTTCACTTTATTTTTCTGTCAAAAAATGCTAAAAACACAAAAAAAACAGAAGCGCGCACTTAGGTTAAAAACGACTCGTAATAAGCCGTAAATAAACCAAGTAGAGGAAAAGCGACCTAGGAAGGGTAATGAAAGTAATTGAAGAACCCTAAATAAGTCGAATATCAAGCCCCCGAACCCGAACTCTCCTTTCCTAATTTGATCTAGGTTAAATTAGGTGGCGACTCATAATGGTTCCAGTGAGCTAGCTTAGGTTTTAATAATTATTGTTTTATGACATAGTTATTAATCTTAGGTTATAAGTGGACCTAAAACCCGATTAGATCCTAATCAGCCTTAATCAACATAGGATAGGGTTTAAAATCGAGGCTCACAGAGGGTAACACTTAAACCTAAGATTGCCCGAATTTAAGTAAAGTCCCCAAAGTCATTAGAAACATCGAGAATGATGCTTCTAGACTAATATACATGATATTATTATAACTCCGAGAGAGGAGTGTATGGGAACGAGAGTAGTCCGAGAGTAGTCGGACCCAAGTAAAAGAGATAGGAACTAAGAGAGAGTTCCGTGAGCTAGTTGAACCTTCCCACCATGCTAGACCCAGAGTAGGGTCGAAACCGGGGAAGTAAGACTATGCTAGAGAGCCATGAGTTTGGCTTAAGTATGTAAAAAGAGTAACAAGCGTGACGTAGGAGACCTGTAGTGTCTCGAGAATCTACAAGAGCTTGAGTATGAATAACCCAAGAGTGTGGGTGAGATAATGAGTATAAATAACCCGAGAGAAGGGGTGAGTATATGTATGAGTAACCCGAGAGAACGGGCAAGTATAAGAATGAGTAGCCCAAGAGAAAGGGGTGAGTATATGTACGAGTAACCCGAGAGAACGGGTAAGTATAAGAATAAGTAACCCGAGAGAGAGGGTGAGGTATTGAATATAAACAAGGCATAGTGAGGAATAACCCTCAATGCCTAAGAGTAACCAGTTACCACTAACAACATTGTTATGTTAGTTAGGAATCGTGTTCCGTGATTGGATGTAGATTCCTTGTGTGATATACATACATATTGTATTGCCATGATGCATGTTGTTTGTTTAAAATGAACTCCATGTATATCCGACCCAAAGTAGTCGGGCGTACCGCGGTTAGCACGCGGTATATGCGAATTTCATGCGCAGCGAAAGCTGACCCCCTAGGGGGAACGTTTTTAGTGTGCAGGTACTTGAAGCTGACCACCGTTCGAGAGAGTAGGACGGGGACTGCTGTGAGCATGGGTAGTTAGATTGTAATTACTTATGCGTTTGAATGAGGTGTAAGTCCGAGTATGTTATCGGCATCCGTATATTGTAGACTCGGTATAGTAAAGTAAGGAATTGAGTATTGTGCCATATGAAGTACTCGGTTGTTCCAGTCCATCAGACCGTTACTGTATGTGAGTCAGGCCTGGTTAGCCACGAGGGTGGCTAACGGCGTTGTAGCACCCTCTGTTGTATTTGAATTCCGCTGCGAGCTTAATGGTAAATTGTAACAGTTTAAGAGGTAATTATGAGATTAGCAGTTGGGGTGTTACAAAAATGGTATCAGAGCGAAGTATCGCTCTGATGACTGGAAATACCGAGCTTAGGAAATACCGAGTTAGGAATTAGAGACTTAGGGCTATGGGTTGAGTGGTAGCGTGAGAGATGCGCTAGTTAGGAACTTCCAGTATGATCTGGATACCTACAATACCAGACCCGCCCTCCACAACCCCCGCATTAAAAGCCTGGGAAAGAACGCCAGAGAGACGGTGAAGCCCAATCTGGCAGCTACTAAATATCTCAATATGAACCAGAACCTGTCATGCGGTAAGTCCCGAGAACCGGAAAGCCCGGAGACGGATCCCGCTGGAATGACAATAACCGCACATAATGGCGAGAGATCGAGACATCCTAATCCAAGGAGACCAGAATTTGTGGCAGCTTGAGGCGACATGCTTAGCAGTCGCGAGAACCTAGCTAGCCGAGCAGTAGCAAGAAGAAAGCACCAACCGTGCAACAAGGCGGACTCATGAGAAATAACGAGAACCGAGACGCATGTCTACGGACCGCCATAACTAAATAATACCATCAACGGTACACTAACCGACTAAGAATCTAGTCAAGAGTAGATACACCCACCCTACCGCACCCGAAGAAGTTGCAATACTTCACTGATATAGCTTAGACAGCTTCGAGCACAACTACGGGATATACCCGAATAGGACTACAAAAGTAGTACCTAAATAAGTTAAACCTCGGTAACCACGGTAAAGATGTGGGAATGAGCAACGAGGTAAAGCATAGAATTAAAGTAATTAAGGAACTCCGAGAGTGGTGGAGCACCTAAATGAAGGACAATCATGTCAAGATGAATGAGAATCAGCTCCAAGGAGCAGTTATCCAACTACGGGATCAAGGAAGAGCCGACTAGGCTACCAGATACAATGTGAACAATACCGTGACCGGTATGAGTTAACCTAAAAACCGCCAGTACCGCGCACTTGCCACGGCAAGTGCAGTAATAGCGGGACCAATAAGAAGAGCTTTGACAAGCGACCAGTACTTACTAAGTACCAAGACGGCAAGAGAAGCCAATATAGCACCACAAACCCTAATGAATTCTGAAACGAAACCTTGAAAAGGCCTAAAGGCCTGACCACTGTATAAAGAATATACCGGTCACCAAGAGGCTAGACCTGGTAAGAAGCAACCGGCATTGAAATGCCGCAAAGAGTTTACTTTCAAGACTCAAACCTTTCTTCAAAACATGAAAGTTACCAAAAACCCCCAAAGTTTTAAACCCAAACCAGTGAACCACGGTAAGTTATTGTAGGACCATATAAGAGGAGTTGGCAACAGAATACTTCACTTAGGCGTGACCGACACTACAAGTGTACACAAACGAGACATGGAACGACCGCACTCCAAAGGAGCTTGCGGGCCTGACAGACCAATTATGAGTTAGTCGGGTAGGTGGTAACGTATCAATAAGATACTCCATGTATGTATACAAGTAGAGTACGGAGCACGGGAAGTAGCCACTCCATACTACGGACGAAAGAGCCAATTCAAACCAAGACAGTTGGATATTTCGAATGGTCGAAGAATACAAGGAAGCTTACCAAGTTAAGGGAGTCAAGAATCCAGTAAGATGATGGATCTAAGAACATAGCGTTAATAAACGCGAGAGGCACAGAGTATTAAACACAGACATTGGATATGTCTTAGGAAATACCTAATAACTGGGTGAATACTAGTGTAAATACTACGGCGAATGCCTAAATGAACTTATTAATGTACGATAAACGGGATAGAATTCCCATTTTATACCTCACTGAAGAGAATAATGACCAGACCTAGAAGGTATTAGAAAGTACCAAGGATCTACCCAATAATGGGAGACATTACAACCCTAAACGGGATAGTCAAGGACATAGCCGCAAGGCGAAGTCACAACTGAACATAACCATGAGCACAAGCCAGATGTAATGGCATTACTCAGTAACACCCAGGAGCAATCCAAGAAGGGCGCCGAAGTCAACAGTAGTTGAACGAAATATCGTGTTGAGAACACAAGTGTTTAAGCAAACACTCGGGTAGAACCCGAAGGGATCCCACGGTACACGGGATACCCTAGATTGCCAGAGGGCATCAACAAATATCAAATTGCTAGAGGGCATGAATTAATACAAAAAAAAGGGGGGGCCTTCCAAGTACGAAAGAGTGGTGAGACAACCATATCAAAAAGCCCAGTAATACCTCCAAACCATTGAATGGTGTACGGAGAAGATGAAACCTGTATACACAGCCCGCATGAAGCATGGTGAGGCAATGTGGCTTATAAGCCGGTAAACTAACTGCAACTTGTAGATCTAAACATTGTAAAACATATGCATAGAGGCATAAGAGGAACAGTGGTGAATGAACCACTACCTTAGAGTGGGGATACCACTTGTTATTATGGGGCCTATGGAGCGGCATTTGCGTGAATCCTCCAGAGAAAGGCTACCACGTAGGCATGGAATGTGAAACCGCTAGAGCGGTGTAGTAAAACTTGAGCATGTGTATATTGCCAAGGAGCATATGAACTATAGTAGTGCGTAAAGAGGAACCTTGATGGCATACAAAGGAAACCGATAGAGTAATCGGATGAGTAGTGAACACTGTATGTGTACAGTATGAACTGCAGAGTAAGCAGTGCGCAAGCGCGCAGAGAGATTTAAAGAGTAACGTATCTCATTGAGCCAAGTGAATGGCAAGCCATAGTATAAATGGCGGGAGTACATGAGTAGAAGCTAAAGTAGTAGCGGATGCCATGTAAACGAATGTTGTAACGAGTAGAACATGGTACGCAGCAAGCGACCGTTGAAAGAGTATAACTAGTTAGTGATATGAAGCTGATGAGAAAATATGGTATAGAGACATAGTCATTCCTATCCCATGAGAGATTTACTGTCAAGGGTTTACGCTTCTACACTCTGTATGACTGAGTGTTTTGGTATTGCACTTGTGCGGTGATGATCGAGTGGGAGAGTCAGGAATTGAGAAATGTCAACAAAGCCTGTTGAGTGAGAATTTAGAGAAATAACCGTGCGGCCGTTGGCCAAAGATGCACGAAGAACGTGGGCAGTAACCCACAGGGCCCAGGATCGATATATGGAAAAATACAGAGTAGTATGAATGAGGAACTCTGGTACAGAACCAAGAAACAAATATAATCCATGAGCCACTATTAAACGAGGAAGCACTACATGCTAAGTAGTAGCTTGACCTCAACCGACAATAAGTCGGGAAAAGTAAGCGAACAACCAAGAAGGTATACAGAGTTACACAATAGATTTCCAGAGAGTTGGAGAGAAAATCTATAACTCATCGAATTCGCATACGGTAAGAGATACCAAGCGACGATTGATATACATTGAGAATATCAAAGAGCGAATTAAGCTCTAGTTATCAGGTCACACAGCAGAAGCTTGTGGACCGCGATTCAGGGTTAAGTATACCTATGTCATAAACCCCTTGAAGCCTTAGAGGCTAGAACCGAACCCGGTTATGAGTTAATTAACCGTACTGAAGTTAAAACACTTCATAATACTCGAATTAATGAACCAATGTTCAGTGATAACATATGGTTGGTTACGCGGGCGTAACCCCTTTTAAGGGGGGTAGGGCGAGAAACCGCTTAGAGTATGTTTTACGTATTGGTGCGTAAACTACTATGTGCATAGCACAAAAAGAAATTGTTTTGATGATTGGAACTCATGTTACATAAACATGCCTACCCATTCATCGCGTAAGTATGAGTATTGTGCATGAGAGATGCGAGTAATGTGTATGTAATAAATATGAAAAGAGGAGTAGAGAACTCCAGGGGAATGAGAATCCCTATAGTATATGTCTAGTGAGATTAGACATGAGATATGATGAATATGAATCGGCATGAAACCGATGTGTAACCTAAGAGGGAGTGAGTTCCCTAGGTGATTTTATTTGAGAATGATAGATGGAGTGAGTTCCATCCTTTGGAGTTGTATGTTATGTGTTTTAAATTGAGCAACAAATTGAGTAAAAGAAGCCATAAGTATGGAATACCTAGGTAAGTAGTGAAGCAATGAGAATGACAAATGACCTAAGTACTAGGAACTAGAGATTAATTGAAACGAATTGTTTCGTGAATATAACTAGAAAGAGTAAAAGATAGAAAACGAAAATGTTTGACTATCTGTTTGTTTGAAACTGACGTGGGAGGTGGAACTTGATCTGCTAGCGATCAAGGGAAACCGAACACAAATTGGGGTGGAAGGATAGTTCAACACTGATGCTGATCACATCAGGGTTGGATGATTCTTGAAGCTCCCTATAAGTGGTCACAAGTAATCACGTTAAGAAAAGATACAGCTACCATAAATTTGATTTGGAGTTGTGTGAGGTTTTAAAAAGAATTTTCAAACAGATTTTGAAAAAGAATTTTCTTCAAGTATGAAGATGGAAACGAAAATTGGTTTTGAAACCGCTATCACCCCCGATGGCTGAGCCTTAAGTCTTAATGACCGGTAGAACGGTGGGCGTGTATTAGTTTTGAAACCATTGCACCCGTACGTGCGGCGGTCCTAAGTGACCGGTTGGGGCGGTGTCAGTGTGTGATTTTTCCAAAGGCAGCGGGACGGGGAGAGTACCCTGAGATGTTCCCGTGTTGAGTGAGTCAACCAGAGTGCCTGAGGACATGTATATGTGTAACGTTTTGATCAGAACCGAAGGGACCGTGGGCCAGAGAGAGTAAGTGCCCATTTGTCATGAAACGGCCGTGAACCAGAAAGAGTAAGTGTTCAACGTGACCGGTACCTGAGGGATCAGTAGCATATCACTCAACGTGGATTCGAGGACTGTAGTGCCTTCTTGTCTTCGGACCGATTCCATGGAGAGAGAACAAAAGTATTTTTGATTGCTATACATGCTGTGATATGTGTGTGGTATGTGTAGTATAAAATGAGACTGACTTGTGGAGTCAGTAAGGTTATACATGTATTATAACCTTGGCATAGTACGCCATGAGAGTAACCATCTAGATTCACCAACTTTGAGGACAAAGTTCCTAAGGGGGGTAGATTTTAATGCCCCGGATCTAAAAATGGTGATTAAATTACTCTAATAAAATTATTAAGGGCCTAATGGTGCCCAAAGAGTATTGGTAAAAAGAATAAAACCAAAAGAAAAGAGAAAACGCTTGAAAAGCGAAAAACGCTAAAATGCGCGTTAAATGAGTATAAGAGATATATGATCTCGAGAGGGTCCGAGATGGATTCCTAAGGCTTAGTTAGGCCTAATTAGTATACGGGAATGATTCCCGAAGAAAACGGATCCAAATAATGGATTAAAACGCTAATTAAGCATAAAAGCACGTTTTTCGAGAAAACCCGAAAACGTGACTTTAAGTGGTCAATTGGACCTGTAAAAATTATAGTTGATTAAATAACTATAATTAAGTATTAATGGAAGCTTAATAGCCATTAAAAATGAAGAAACGAGAAAAAGCCGGAAAACGGGCCCGGTTAGTGAATAGTGCCAAACCGGGTAAAATAACGAGCGTTTTCTGTCAGAAACCGAAAAAACGCTCCAGCTCTCTAATATTGTGGGGGCCGGTTTTATTGGTGAGTCACCCACTCACACACACACTCTAAGCTAGTAAATAAGTAAGAAAGAAAGAAAGGAGGAGAGAGAAAAGTAAAAGCAAAAAGCATAAAATAATTTCCTCTCTCTCTTTCCTCCCATTCTCATTTCCTCTTTCTCTCTTTCCCCTTCTTCACGATTTCTCCCTCTCCCTCTGTGTGCTGTACGCCATTGGAGCCAAGCAAGCTTCTCCACCTTCTCCTCCATGCCCAAGCTTCATCCTTGCTCCGAATTCAAAAATAAGTACATATTTGCGATCCTCTCATCACCCTCTACCATCCTCTCTTTTCAAAACTCGAAAATGGTGAGTTTCATTTTCGGGGGTGTTGCCCATTTGAGGAGAAAAGCACACCATTAGGTAGCTTGAAGCTCCCTCATTCTACCAAGGTAAAAATATTCATGAAAAAGTCTTGTTTTCTCCATCTTATGCCTTGCCCGATTTTGGTCTCTAATGGAGCCTTGTTTATTTTCTCTTATGAGCATTGTCTCAATCCCTAAAAGCTTGGAGGGAGTTACTCTTTGATTCTTGATCAAAACCCCATCTTAGGGTTTCAAGGTAATCACTAATTTTAGAGCTTTAAGCATTTTAAATTAATGAGGTTAAGTGTTTTTTTAAACTCATTTCTTGCCTTGAACATTGAATGGGAGATGGGCAATTTCTTGGCCTTTGGCGATTTCCAAGCAAGATAAAAGAGAAGAGAAAGAAGAGGAGTGAAAGGAGTAAAGGCTTGTGAAGTAAGGTAAACAAATTTACCTTGGAGCCTAACTTAATGTTTTAGCATTGGGAAGGGAAAATAAATAAAGGAATGAACCCAAACATGTGTGGAAATGTGATTTGTTGAGATGAGAATAATTGTGATGATAATGTGCTTGTAAAGAAATAATACAAGTGAGAAAACATTTGTGAAATAAAGTGTTTGTTTAATGAGTTTTGCTTGGTTAATGAGGAAATATTGAGTGCTGATAGAACCCTTGTGGTTTGGCTAGTTTTAGGATGATTTAAATGGTGGTATGAGTTTTGGGCAATGTTGGAGAAGTAGCCAAGTTATGGCAAAATTATGGGGAAACCTAAGTGGTTTAAGTGATGTTTTGAGTAGGGGAAAGACCTAGAGAAACTAGGTGTTGGAGGAGATTTAATTGGCTTAGAAAATCACCATGGGAATACTTGTGTACAGGGAGAGATTTGTGCAAAATCTGTGGCAAAAGAGGTGGTTTGAATGCTTGAAGAGTTGTAGAAAACAAAGTAGATTTAAGGCCTTAAGAGTGAGTCATGGAACTTGGTAAGAGGTGTGCATTATGTTGGAAGTTTTGGAGAAATTTGGCTAAGTGTTTAAAGGCTTGGAAAGTGAGGATTTTGCCTTGTCCGAACTTCCGTCCGGACATGGAAGTTCGGACAGGCTCTGTTGGGTAGGAAATTTTTCATTCTCGAACTGTGTCCGAACTTGGGAAGTCCGGACACAAGTTCGGACGTACCTATTTCTTCCGTAGAATTATCCTCGAACTGTGTCCGAACTGGGAAGTCCGGACACATGTTCGGACGCATGGACCTCTGTAATGAATTTCTCTCGACTCACGTCCGAACTTCCGAAGTCCGGACACAAGTTCGGACGTGTGTCTGTTTTCAGTCTAAAGTCACGGCTTGCGTCCGAACTTGGAAGTTCGGACACAAGTTCGGACAGGCCACTATACGGACCAAAAATGTTGTTTTAAGTTGGGAAATGATGCCTAAAAATGGTAATTACCTAGTAAAGATGGTGTGAGGTTGTTTAAGACCGGTTAGGTGTGTTGTAGAGGTTGTAAATGATGGGGGTTTGAATGTTAACGATGTATAAGATGTTAAGGCCTTGTTTGGTGACATGTAAAGGCCCCAGGAAGTGTGAGAAAGTGTTAGAAGTGATTGAGAAGTGAGAACTCAAATTAATAAAAGTAAAACCGAGATAACGGGATAACGGGGTAAATACGGGAGTAGCATTTAATTATGTACCGTATGATCTTAGTATTAATAATAATGTTTGAAACATTATCAGAGAGTCGTGCGTGACCCGAGCATGGTGAGATGCCACGGTAAAGTAAAAACCCCGGTGAAAGGTATGATTTTCTCATGCCCCGTATGCTAACCGAGTTACTCTGATTTGTGTGTTTGTGTGCCGGCTTAATCAAGATTAAAGCATGAAAATAATCCCTTGTTTGATTATGCATGCGATGTTGTATGTTGAATGAGCTAACATACTTGTATGCCGGTGTGGTCTAACTTAGTACATAGACCGACTCTTAGTGAGTACTGATTGACTAGAAACCCGTTGAACGGGTAGTCACATAACCAATGGTATTATGCAAACACCACAAGCTATCGATTAAAGTATAACGATAACACAAACATATGAACTCCCTAAAATGCGAGGAGATGTACGGGTTGAGTATATACCCGATGACGGTTAGAGAGCCCCATTGAAACAATCCACGAAATAAATATGAGTGGAGAGATAATGACCTCCGTCGAGAGGATTGAAGTTAGCCCAATAATGTAAACATAAAAGAAAGGTAAAAGAGACCTAAGGGACTATGTGACTCCCTTGAGATACGGTTGACCTCTTATATGAGGATTTTACCCGGTATAAGAAAATATCCGAATGTACAAGCATATGATTGTGAGGGTAACACTTAAACCTAAGATTGCCCGAATTTAAGTAAAGTCCCCAAAGTCATTAGAAACATCGAGAATGATGCTTCTAGACTAATATACATGATATTATTATAACTCCGAGAGAGGAGTGTATGGGAACGAGAGTAGTCCGAGAGTAGTCGGACCCAAGTAAAAGAGATAGGAACTAAGAGAGAGTTCCGTGAGCTAGTTGAACCTTCCCACCATGCTAGACCCAGAGTAGGGTCGAAACCGGGGAAGTAAGACTATGCTAGAGAGCCATGAGTTTTGGCTTAAGTATGTAAAAAGAGTAACAAGCGTGACGTAGGAGACCTGTAGTGTCTCGAGAATCTACAAGAGCTTGAGTATGATAACCCAAGAGTGTGGGTGAGATAATGAGTATAAATAACCCGAGAGAAGGGGTGAGTATATGTATGAGTAACCCGAGAGAACGGGCAAGTATAAGAATGAGTAGCCCAAGAGAAAGGGGTGAGTATATGTACGAGTAACCCGAGAGAACGGGTAAGTATAAGAATAAGTAACCCGAGAGAGAGGGTGAGGTATTGAATAAGTAAACAAGGCATAGTGAGGAATAACCCTCAATGCCTAAGAGTAACCAGTTACCACTAACAACATTGTTATGTTAGTTAGGAATCGTGTTCCGTGATTGGATGTAGATTCCTTGTGTGATATACATATATTGTATTGCCATGATGCATGTTGTTTGTTTAAAATGAACTCCATGTATATCCGACCCAAAGTAGTCGGCGTACCGCGGTTAGCACGCGGTATATGCGAATTTCATGCGCAGCGAAAGCTGACCCCCTAGGGGGAACGTTTTAGTGTGCAGGTACTTGAAGCTGACCACCGTTCGAGAGAGTAGGACGGGGACTGCTGTGAGCATGGGTAGTTAGATTGTAATTACTTATGCGTTGAATGAGGTGTAAGTCCGAGTATGTTATCGGCATCCGTATATTGTAGACTCGGTATAGTAAAGTAAGGAATTGAGTATTGTGCCATATGAAGTACTCGGTTGTTCCAGTCCATCAGACCGTTACTGTATGTGAGTCAGGCCTGGTTAGCCACGAGGGTGGCTAACGGCGTTGTAGCACCCTCTGTTGTATTTGAATTCCGCCTGCGAGCTTAATGTTAAATTGTAACAGTTTAAGAGGTAATTATGAGATTAGCAGTTGGGGTGTTACAAACCTTCCTAACCTTATTTACAATCTCTAAGAATTTTAGACCCTCTATCTATTACACCTAATCATCATATTTTTGGAAGCCATTGAGCTTGTGGATTAACCACATTTCTAAGAGATAGAAACAAACAATAGGCTTAATTGTTCCTATACCAAACCATAGGGTATAAACTGGAAACCTTAGTTTAAGATGGTATAATATTAAGGATACTTAACCTAGGCTGAACATATGGTTCACTTGGTTTATGGAGTTTAGATGGAATAAGGAAATAAAGCCAAGCTAGAAGGAGGAGGAAATAATACTTTATGAACCGTAGTTGTTAATCGAGTTATGAAAACTTTTTCCTTGGAGTCTAACTGTGACTGCCTTTGTTCTATGAAATGATAACCAAATGTAGGCAATAATCAAACCTGGTGAGTTAAATATTAGATGAGCCTTTTAAGAAAAGAGATATTCGAAGGTATCCAGTCCATAACTGAATGTATTGCTCGTATGGGATTTAAGAGTGACATGATTGATGGATATAATTATTAGGCAGTATGAGCCTAGACATTTTAATAAGAATTTACCTTAATGCCAAGAGGAAAAACTGGCTTCCCCGCTTGATGATTTGATCAAAGGAATATGGTACCGGGGATTTGGATCTACTAGATTCAAGTATAGGTATAAAAAGATATTGGATTAATAGTATAGTGATCAGGAGAATGTAGTACCCACCAGGTCACAAGGTTTAAAAAGATAAAATTTGGAAAATGACAATTATGTGGTTGTTTGATATTTGATGTGGGAGGTTGAACTTGATCCTGGTCAGATCAAGGGAAAACAAACAAAATGGTGTGGAAGGATAATTCAACACTGATGCTTGACCCCGTCAGGGTTTGGATGATTCCTGAGACTCCTTACAAGTGGTCAAATATTCTGTAATACATAAGTATTTATTCTAAATCAAATTTAAAATTTAAAATAGGTATATATGAGGTAGAATGTGTAAATAAGAGGTTAAGTTATCCAGCTTACCTGAGGAATTAATTAGCCAAAACAACTGCAGATTATGGCGGGAAAATAATCAATTGTGAGGGAATATTACTACTATTATTCCATGAACCATATAAATATATAAATATGAGATCAAGATAATAACTTGTATAAGAGTATTCTCAAACTACATGCTAAGTTATGGCCATATTGCCATCGGAAGCAAAAATAGACTTTAAGTCTTCCTTTAGGAATTCAAACCCAATATATGAAATGGGAATCTACCTATAAACATGGTAGAATGTAAAGAGTAAAACATTATACTAATACTCACATGAGTTAGCTGAGAGAAACTGTATTGGTGATACAACGATAATAATCGTGTACGTGCTACCAACAATTGGTGAATAAATAAATCAAGAGATATTTCTATAATATACAATGAGATGCACGGCTCGACCGTTAGCTCATACTTACATTGGAAATGAAAGACGTTTATGGCGAAAGTAAACTCAAATACCAGAGTCACAAGATGATGACCTAAAGATAGCGATTAAGTATGCCTGATATTGAGACAAAGACACGAGCGCCAACGATACAACTAAGAGGCGACAAAATGGAAGTGTGTTATACACAATAGTTAGCACGCCATGAAATAATATTGAAATGTACAAGATAATAGTTTCACCTGCACAATAGATACGGGGATTCAGATATAACTAGAATACACTATGGAACATATCAGGAAATACAATAGATTTTGAGGAATCTACCGTCGGGACAGAGTCATATTAATGTCCATAGGAGAGACCTCGAGTTCGCAATAGGCGATCGAGTCTTCCTTAAAATTTCACCTCGAAGGGAACCTTTAATTAGGCAGAGGGCAAGCTTAGCCTGAAGTATGGACGTACCTTTTACGGAGCGAGTGGGCCCATTAGATTACAGGTTAGAACCACCTATTAAGTTAGGAGAGTACACAATGTGTTCCACATTTCACAGCTAAACCAGTTTGTGCCTCATCCATCATATATTTTAGAGCCCGAGACACTCGAGTTAGATCTACACCTTAGATTATGAGGAGACCCCAGTACGCATTTAGACTCCAAAACTAGGGGGAGACCAAGAACAAGACCATCAGAATGGTCAAGGTTCTGTGGCCAAACCATGAATTGAGGAGGCGGCATGGGCATTAGAGGACTCCATGCGAGACAAGTATACGTCCTTTCTTATAGGTTGTGTATACTTGTGGGGTACGTGGGCGCGTGGCGTAACCCTTTTTAAGGGGGGGTAGAGCACCACATGCAACTTGCATATGCAGTCTATATTGGTTTTGTGTATGGTTTATTTGTGTTTTGTGTTGCGCAGTGTGCATTGGTTGAATAGGTTATTGTTAATATGTCCTATGTTGACAATGGTTGGTTATTAATGATATGTCCTAGAGACACTTGTATGGTTATTGTTGTGTCCTATGTGACACTGAATAGGTTATGATTGGTTCTAGGTAAACACTTGGATGGCTTGATGTGTATGTTATGAGCACTTAGTTGAACGTTACAGTATATTATATTATTCTTACAATCACACAAGAGATTCACTGCCAAGGGTTTACGCTCTGCACTCTGTAGGACTGAGGATTGGTATTGCACTTGTGCAGTGATGATCGAGTGGGATAGCTAGGAAGTTGGAACACGCATTGTTTTACAGTATTTACTAAGTTATTATGTTGTGATATATTATTATCACGAATAAAGGATATCTGTCTATAGGAATTATATACACTTAGAGTAGTGATGCAATATAGAGATGTCAATATGATATTGACACCCTGGAATGATAGGTATACAGGGAATAGATAAGAGGAACTTGATTCCATAGGATGAACAAATATAAGTTATGACTTCGGGACGAAGTCCTTTTAAGGGGGGTAGACTGAAATACCCCTAACATTTAAATAATTAAATATAAGTAAATAAATATTATTGTTGGAATTATAAATATTATTTGGGGGATTATGAAACCCTAAGAAAGTATATAAACACTTGGGCGTTAAAAACGCACCTAAACTCCTTAAGGTCAAAAACGTGCGTTAAGCCCGACCTTAAGTAAACAAGTTATATAAGCTATAAACTTCTATGAAGATAATCAAGGATCATTAAATGACCCTTGGAATGCAGGACTTCATCTAAAAAATGAATGAAAATACAATATGCTCAGGATTTTCCTTAAAGGCCCCTTAAGGCCCGAAAGTCCCAGAAATACCTTATAAAATAAAATAAAGCATTACACCTCATTCTAAATGCATAATAGTACCTTAATGAACATTTAAGATAAAATTCTCAAGATAAATTCTCAGTTAAGGACAAAATACCCGGGAGATTTCTTAACGCTCCTTTTTGCCCGGGTAGCCCGAGAATTGTGTTCTGAGTGGGTATAACCCCATATAACTCAATGTAACACCTTAATATATTATTATTGACTATAAACAATGTCAATAAACACTTGGAAGTCATAGCGACTAACTAATTCCTAGAAAAATCCATAAAGCACAAAAACGCACCTTCAGGTGTCACGAAAATGCGTTTTACGCAAACGACTTGAAGTTTTTAACAAGCCACGAGTTGATAAACTTGAAAGTGGATAAAATTAACATCTAAATAAATTTATGGCAGTACTAAATTCATAGTACAAATGGGGGCGATTTTTAGGACAAAAAGGTACCTAAAATCAGCATTTTTACCTTAAAACTTTCATCTTTTACCATAATAAAAATGTACCAATTAAATGCTGGAACCTATTACACATATTAGTATGGTCTTAGTACAATATAGTGTAGCAAAAACCAAATCAAAAATCTGTCCCAATTACTCACAAAGTGGGGCGTTATTTTATGTCTATATGGGCTAGTTAGTTTATAAATTTTGTCTAGTAAATGGAGAATCAATTTATCTTGTATTATATGCTAAGTGGCGAATGATTTCAGTCAGATTAAGAGGCCTCACAACCGTGAACCTGCAAAGAAAAAAGCAAAGAGATTAGAATAAATTAACAAAGGAAAGTAGTGTCATTATTGTACTAAGCAAATAACATTTGAAGCAAGTGGATTCTTGGCATGTGCTGTAGCACATGTTGTCCGAGTGTGATAAGTAAGAGAGGGGGCATGTGAGTACGTGAATGGGTAGAGCATTAGGGAAGAATTAATGCTATACTTTAGACAAGATAATACAAGTACCTAACCTATAGTATTGTCATTATACAAACAAACAAACATAACTAATTTCTAGCTATATCTTTAGCCGTAAGGCTACTACAATTGTGAGCTGCCTAAGTGCTCCATTGATGCCGATCAAGACCTGCAAAATAAGACAAGTTAACATTATTAAGCAATTAAACTAATACTAACATGATTGTCTAGCTTTGTCAACAATTAACCAAAAAAAAATCTTAACTAGCCTAAATGCTCCATTACGTGAATACACAAACAAATGGAGCTGCTCTTTTCTTCCCAGCCGAACAGCACCTGCAAGAAGACAAGGTTAGTGATATTAATTGTGCTTAATAATTCAAAAAGAGAGATAAGCACTTACATGGTCTAGTCATTCTTGCATAAGCAATCAACAAGAATATCCTTTGCTCTTTGTCCCAGCTGAGAATGTGTAGTAATTGAGCACATTTATTGAAGCCAATTAAACAAGAAATAAACAAAGAAAAGCTAGTCCATTATAGTTATTAAACTATCAAAAGAAGAATCATTCACTTACCTCCTTCTAAATACTAACGTAGAGCTTCATTCCTCTTGCCTTCCATGGCCGTGAGGTAAGCCTTCTCCCTTTCTCTCATTTCTCCTTCTTTCCTAAGTAAATTCTTAAGAGCAAATGAGCTCCATTAATGGTGAATTAGATCCTAACACCATTTCTATGTAATTTCCTAGTTAATTCTATCAAGTCTTGAAGCAAGAAAACATCCTAGCAAATCTACAAGGAAATCGCCAAGCATATATGCTCCAAGGTGGTTCCTAAATTCAACAACAATACAAGGAACAACAAGATCAAGTTAAGGTATATTTTTATGTTGAATAATCCTAAGTAAATACCTAAATCATTTTCAAAAATATAAGAGCTTCTAAAATCTATATTCTCTTCATTATTTCATGAAGGAAACTTGGATCTACAATCATCACAAGGTATATCAAAAATACCTTGATAAATTCCTAAGGTAAACTCTTGTAAAAATTACTACAATATTATTTATAAACTCTTGTTAGAAGTCTAACAAAAATCTCCTAAATATGTACAAGGAGTTCGAAATATCTTCATCAAGATATCATTTGAAGAGCTTGGAAATTCAAGGAAAAATCAAGTACAAGAATTGTCTTGATTTATGGGTAAGTTTTTAAATAAGGTTTATTAAGTTTAATTTGATTTAGGCTTCAAACTTTAGTATAAAAATTTTGTATAACCTTTAAAAATATTAAGGCCGAAAATATATGGGTTATATGATCAAGAAAATAATTATAACATATAAGGTAAGATTATTACCTTAAGCTATAAATAGGTGTCACAAAATTAATTAGGATGCATATAAATGTAAGCCGAATTATCTAGAGTTATTTGTTCTATTTTTAGTTTATAAACATTCTAAGTCATTAGCATAATTTTTAGAAGTGTTATATGGCTTGTATACATTTATATATAAATTATAAAGTTCAAAACAAGTTTTAAAACCATATTATAAAATTAAATTAAAGCCGAGAGCTTAGTATTGATTTAGGTGATTTTCGAAAATATATGAGGTATTAACTTATATTATAAATTTTGGGAACATTAAAAATAGCTACAAGTATTTAAATGGCTATTTTAATAAGTTATGTGGTTAAAATGTAATTTTTGAAAAGTTTAGAGTACAAACATAAATTGCCGAGAATATAAGGAATTATTTGGTGTATTTATGATATAATATAAGGTAGAATTAATATTATGAATTTTGGTGAATTTAAATAAGTGGTTAAGTGTTAAAATGACATTTTATAAAGTTTTGGGACTATTTTGTGATTATTGGAAAATATAAGGTATGGCCGAGAATTACCTATGATTTTATGGGTTTATTAAAGTATTAATTATGAAATTAAGTCTTGGTCAAAGTGTTGACCAAAAACTTTGTGTTAAAATGATTTATGACATAAAATATTAAGTTTATAAAAGTTTTGGGGTGAATATGTAATTTATGGAAGTGTATATGAAAGATAGAATTTAATATGGGCGGAAATGTAATTTAATAAAAGATATGGGTTACTTTGGTTAGTTAAGGAAATAAAATATTTAAACTATAGTTTATAAGTTAATAGGTAACTTATACTCCCTCCGTCCTGAATTGACCGTCCTGTTTACTATTTGGACATGTCGTTTGACTTCAATTTTAACATATAAGATAAATTAATTTTGAAAATTTAAGGTTTGCATATGATTCCTTACATCATAAACTATATATTACAAATTTTAGTTTTATAAAATTATTTTATCTTATATGCTTAATATTGAAGTGGAAAAACGTGCCATAAAGCAAACAGGACGGTCAATTCAGGACGGAGGGAGTATAAAGTTTTGGGGGTTTAAAAATGAATAAAGGAGAATATAAGGGAAAACCGAAAAGTTAAGGATTTATTGGTGATTTATAAAGGTTGGTGGTATTAATTGTGATTACCGAATAATAGAGTATTTGGTGATTTGTAAAAGTAAGGTGGTTAATTAATAGTTACAAAGGTTAATGTGGTTAATTAATAATTATAAAAATTATAAGGTTATTTGGCAATTTATAGAAGTTAATATAATTGTTTTACAATTTCCGAAAATTAATCTGGGTATTTAGTGAATTATAAAAGTATTTGGTTATCTGGTAAGTTGTAGAAGTTGATGGGATCAAATTATGATTACCGGAAAATTATATGTGGTTATCTAGTAATTTATAAAGTTGTTGAGTATAAAATATAAATACCGAAGTAATAAGATTGGTTTTGTAATTTAATAAGGAAAGGAGGTAAAACTAGGTAATATAATGTATTATGGTATATTATGAAATATAATATAAAGTTTATGAAATAAAGGTGGTTATAACATAAATAACTAAATTATATGATATAAATGATAAGTGGAAGTAATTATGAGTATATAATTAATGAGGTAAGGATATACCGTATGAATGATAATTCATTATCACATGTGAGATTCACATAAAATAATGAACTGGTAGGTTGTCTAGAACCACTGTTAAAATAACAGGGGAAAATAAATAACATACAGGGTTATTATACAACAGGAATAAACTCTGTAGAGATAGTACTATAATATTTAATGAATAGTTATATTAACATTACCCGTATTGCATGTCTAAATAACAGCGTACGGGGAGGGACTACTGAACAGGAGTTTGTCAAGATAGCAGTTACTTGGTGAACGGTATGTTAATTGTGTGGTCTGAATGTCCTAAGGATTATCCTATGGTCCAGACATTATGTGTTAATTGTTTAAGAGCGATATCTGTGATTTTATGTGTATGATATTGTGTACTGTATTGCTCAACTGTTGCGTTATATTTTATACGCGAACGTCTTATGACTGGAAGTTTATACACCTTAACTGGAACAAGACTAACTGACCTAAAGGTATTATTGAACCTAACTGATGGTCAACTATTATAGTCTTAACTCAAGGATTGGTTATTATGTCACTGAAAAAAAAGAGGCTAACTTATAAAGAGAGGAAATCCGGATCGTTTCGACTTTCTGGTTGCGCATTGTGATCACTACGAGAGACTTCAATGGGGAGTCACTCAAAGGAAATCCATCAGCCACATTCAGGGATGGCGGAATGCACTGCCGTTGGTGCACAGGTTCAACCGGATCGGTTAAATAACCAGGGCCTAGGGCCGTCTGGTAATAGTTCCAATGGAACACAGGGGACTATCGTCCAATAATAAGTTATTAAGGTTTGTCTTAACATGACACTTGAGGTGGAAATTAATTGGAAAGGTTCAATGACTGGTTTTAAGGATAAGAGTCAAGTGACTAACTAACAAGTACAGTTTAATACCGTATCTTGTTTGATTATTATTATGGTTTACTAATGTGTGATTATTGGTTATTGCCATGAGTTATTGTTGTGTGGTTATTGGTGTTGTGAACTATTGTACACTGGTGTTTACAGGTGGATTGTTATGTGTTGTTAAGTGTTTACAGTTATTTCTGTTATCATTATAAACCGGTATTTTATGTAATGAATCTAATATCAAGATGGCTAAAACGACTAAAGGAATCTAGATGACTTAAGATCACATTTAGCATACCAGCATTTCGATTGCTGAGCCCTTCAATGGGCCAAACATTCCAGGTTATTGAAGAAGACTCAAGCCGGAGTGCGGGACTCGGGGGTAGCTGAAGTGTTTTAACCGTTGGATTTATTTAGTATTGTATTAAGGAGGATGTTGTATTCAGTTAGTTGCTCATTTAGTTGGTTTTGGATTGTAATAATTAGAGTGCTCGGTATCTGTTCATCACAGCGTGAGAAGTTGTAATGTTGGAAAGAGTAAGGATGCCTTGTTACTCACAAGGGTGAGTGACGGCGTGTAACACCAAGGTTAGATAGTTTTATTTTCCGCTGCGATTTGCTATTATTTATGCTACGAGTTATGACGTCATTACAGGTTTAAGTTTAGGGGTGTTACAATTCCTTGCTTCCCGAACACAATCAAGGGAAAGTCTATCCACTATTGTATTACTATGAACTCAATCCATTCCCTCGGGTTGCTACCCTTGGGTTTACCGGTCTTTGGTTTTAAAAAAAAGGTAGAAAATGAGTATGGGTTTGAAAGAAACTTGGTTTTGAAAGAAAAGAGTTTGAAATAAAAAATTTCATGGTTTCACAACGCCTTCTTGCCTTAACCAAGTCTAGCTTCTTGCTGACTAGTTTATTCCCACATACATTGGTTAGGCTGTTAAGCCCTTCCACGGTTATGATGATCTCCTTTAACTTCATGTTACTTCACTAAATACTTTGTATTTGCTAAAAATTTCCCGAACAGCCATGTTATAGCAGCACTTGCCATGGCAAGTGCGCCATGCTAACTGGCTATCGGTTAAACACACACACCGGTTGCGATGTTGTTTTTACCCGCACTGTCATCAGTGGCCTAGTTGGCCCTCACTTGATCTTACTGTCTTGATAATAATTCCTCTGGGTGGCTTCTCACTGTCTTCACATGATAATCAATAACTGGGGTGTTCCCCATTCTTGGAGTCCCCTTTTACTTAGTATTGTCTCCTCGTAGCCCGTTCCACGCATTTGTCGTGGTTACTGAGACTTGTCTCTTGTTTGGGTACTACGTTGTAGTTCCTTAGTCGGTTGGTATACCGTTGGTGTATTATTTAACAATTGTGGTTCCGTAGACTCTCGTCCCGGGTTTCATTACTTCACTTCTTGCCTGTTACACGGTTAGTGCATTGCAAGCTGGTTGTCCTCGACTGCTCGGCATGTCGACCCAGGTTGCCGGAAATTGCATTCTTCTATACACAAGATTCTTCATTCTTCGCTATTAAATGCAGTTAATATTGTTCAGATGGAAACCATCTCTGGGATTCCCACTTTTCGGGATCTACCGTATGACGGGTTCTCCGTACTCACAGTGGTACTTAATAACAGCCAGATCGGGTATTCCTGAGTAAGAGAGGACTTCCATCTCTCTGGCGTTCTTTCCCAAGTTATAAAACAGGGATTGTGGAGGGCGGGAAGGATATAGTAGGTTTCCAGTATTCGCTGGTAGTTCCTAACTAGCGTATCTCTCACGCTATCACTCAACCCTTAACCCAAAGTACTATAATCCTAACTCGGTACTTCCTAAGCTCGGTAATTCAGTCATCAGAGCGATACTTCGCTCTGATACCACTTTTTGTAACACCCCAACTAACAGCAACACACTTAACAACAAACTGCAGCGGAAAACTTACTCATCACATTACTTAACTCATTGGTGTTACACGCCGTTAACCACCCACGTGGCTAACAAGGCTAATACATATACATTGTATCGGTCTGATGGACTAGATTCCCAAGCAACTATACATTACTATCCCTTTCCATTAACAACAACCAACATACATAAACATTCCAAACTGTACCGAGTATTTACAAACTAATGCCGACAACAATTTCGGTCTTACTACACCTACAATACATAGGTAATTCATTAACTACCCGTGCAGAATCAACTACCCCGTCCTACTCTCGGACGGCCTCCAACTCCTTGTACCTGAAATAGAATTGGAAGAAAGGGTGGCCCCCTAGGGGCTCAGCACCTTTGCTGGTATGGTAATCCGCAGCCCGCATGCTACCGGGCCACACACAACTAATTGTCGTCTTAGCATGCAGTTGATTTTATTTGAATCATGCATGTAAACTAAAACACAACCCATTACATACCCACAGCAATGGGGTTCAACAAATCAATCAACACAACAAAACTCGTTAGCTCACTCATTTTGTTCCTTAACCCTTGAGGGTTTCTCCTCTAATGGAGCTATTTCCTTAATAGACGACGCTTACCCACTAGTCGGGTATACACAAATTCGTCTTATAATAACCTGGATTCATATCCATGATCCACATACTCCACATAACAACACATTTTACGTTTCAACGTACATATAACATAACATCGCAATAAGAATTGCAGTACAACAATAACACATAACATAACAGGAACGGTTCTCTTTAGGAACCGACCCAGACATAGTTAATTCACTGGTGAGCCTAGAGAATGATATCACCCTCATGTTAAGCTCGTTATACAACACTCATTACCGTCCTATTAGTCGGACGAGTAACTTAACTTAAAGATGGATCGGATATAGTGATCCGAACACACCGCACAAACACATGTTCCCCTTAGACCGATCATAAGTCAGAATAGCTAAGCTTTGGAGTAAGCTAGTGGGAGATCGTAATCCAAGAAGGAAAAACAACCATAACAGAGAGGGAGGTAAAGCAAGGATGAATACCCACTCCCAAACAACGCGCGACCGGAACGACCGGATCCCTCACCCCCCCATAATATATATATAAACATAGTTAAGGGCTCCACTGTGGAACCTATCACATCCATACACCATACACTATTACAACTGGGTTAAACACACAAGGGAGGTCCATACATTCACACACAAACATCACACAATTAACTCACGCATAGCCGTGGTTAGAACATCCCATGATTCGGGTCGTTAAATCCGAATACCGATCTCTCAAGTGATCCTAGACTCAGTTAGCTAAGGTTTAACACTTTCGAGGTTAAACGGTATCGGAACTAGACACGCCACATTTATGAATTACTGTAAACTCATTACATACTTTTATCTTATAACGTGGCAAACATTCAGAAAAACACATTGGCATACAAGCCGGTGTAATCCGGTAGGACACAGGTTGCAAGAAAACCATACCTTGGCCCTTGCTGCATACGAGTCCCGCCAGACGGAGTTCCTAAACATGATTAGTAATGTCGGTTAATTAACTTATTTAACTTTTGAATAACTAAGTGTTTTTACATGATTATATGTCATGTTTCCTTACTTAATTCACACTTGATTATCCTTGTTATACCCACTAGGGTTTACTACTTAAGTCACTCTTGTTTGTGTTTTTTTTTTAACTTTTGGGTCCGACCGACCCACTGACCGACCCAACCAACTGGGTCGGTCCCTTCCAGTATTTCTCGGAATTTGAAAATCACTCTTCTGACCCATGTCCGACCCAAGTCCTCTGGGTCGGACCATGCCAGAAACTTCTCCGTCTTTTGAAACTCACTCCGTCCGACCCATGTCCGACCCAAGTCCCCTGGGTCGGACCGTTCCAGAACCATTCACAGTGACTTATTGAGGCTGACCGACCCAACCTTGGGTCGGTCCCCTGGGTGGCCCACAACAGAACATGTCCAAAACTTGTCAAATCTTCTCCAAACTTTTCCTCAAACCTCCTAGTATGTCCTAACACCCTTAGGCACTTCAAACACACCTTTAGCCATGCACTAAACCCCTTAAATCACACACCAAAACCATCTTGACCATTACAAAAATTTCTTACAAAATTCCTCACACTTGTAATGTTTTCTCCTTAGGATTTCTAAGTGGCGAATCATGCCTATAACTCCACTAACCAAAATGTTTCCTTACCACCATTACCACTACTCCAAGGGCATTATTTTTCCTTTGATCACCAAAACTTGCACAAGACTTAGCACTTCACATAACATAACCTTGGTGTGTTTAAAACACCCATTTGATCTCTAAATCCTCCAAGACAATGCCCATGGCATCTTAACACCTAAAACATCATAATTCACTTTCTTTCACCATCTTAACACTTAACAATTTCATAGTACCTTCTAGGTCGTAAAATCTCATTAGAACACATAAACTCCTTTGTTTATCAACTAAATTTTACCATAGTTTCTCTTGTATATTTTCACACCCAAACACTTAGGTTTTCACCTTTTGACAACCAAGAACACTTAATCACTTAATACCCATTCCTTATACACAAACATATTGTTTTTCACCATTTAGCATTCAAGAACATCTAAATCCATCAAGAGCATTCTCACACACAAAACTTCACCCAATTACACCACATCACAATATAGTGCATAATTTAAATTGCTTGGCACTTAGGCCCTTAAATAGCATGGCTCTTAGGCCCTTAAGATGCATAAACCTTAAACACTAAATTTCCCACAATATATTTGCCTTTGACCTGCAAATACATACAACAACTCATATGCCCTTTAATAGTATCCTTGAGAACATTTACTAGGTCATTCACCATTGTCTCCTTAAGTAGTTTTAATAAGCATAAGCTCATTTCTCCTAAGGCTTTAAGCTACATTAGGTTAACACATTTACCTCTCTTCCACACAAACTTATTTCTTGTTTCCTTCACTAAATAGGCAAGGCTTTAGTTGCTTGTCAACTTCTAATCAATATACAAGCAATGTAACAAGTATACAAGTTTCATGCTTAAGCACACTTATAAACCCTAAGTTTTACATTGTCTTAAAACACTAAGGTAATTATTTTACCTTGGAAATGGAAGAGGGTTTGAATTGTAGCAAGAGAGGACTCCACCAAGCCCTATGAAGATGAGAGTGAAGCTAAACCAAGACAAGAGAAGACACCATTACAAGGTGCATTTTCAGTCAACAACAAAAGTGAAGGAAATGAAGTTTTCTTTGGTTTTTCCTAACCTTGAAGCAAAGGTGATCAACAAGGGATAAAAATATAGACTCAAGCTCCTTCCACGGAAGTTCCTTGGCACCGAAATGGTGGTTTTGATGATTTGAAAAGGTAGAAGTGTAGAGCTTGGTCTAACTAAGACACATGGTCTTGATTTGGCTAATAGCCTAGGGAGGATATAAGAGATTGAAGGGTGGTGTGAGTGGTGCTGTAGCAAACCGAGAAGGAGAAGAGAGGGAGGTGGAGCCGGTGAGAATGCAAAGAGAGAAGAGAATGAAGATGACTAGCTAGTTTAGGTTAAGTAGAAAAAAGCAAATAGTAACTTATTTATTTACTTGTTAACTACAAGGTGGGACTCACCTTACAAAAACGGCCCCCTTTTATTACCTAGGGGTTTTTTGGTCTGTTGACCAATAACTTACTTATATTGACATGTTATAAACTTGCTTAATTTAGACTATTCCAAACTAAGGACATATTTGTAAATTTTGATTTCCCATTATTAAACTTCCTAATGTGATACGTAGTACATGTTAATTAAAGAGAATGATGGACATTTAGCCACTCAAAAACCCATTTAAAGACAATTTTTCAAAATGTGCTTTAAGGCTCCTTAAAGCACATTTTGTGTTTAACTTGTTTTCAAGCTTGGTTTTCTTTGGTTATTGATTTAATATGTTCATTAACACGTATATAAGGTCTTGGTAGGCTCTCAGAGTCTAAACCAAGGTTATCCCAAGCTTAGGGCACATTTTTGCTCTTATTGACTTTATGGTATTTTCTTGAGTTTTGTTTGGTTTAACTGTCTACCAAAGTGTCCTAAGGACTTAATTAGCCTTATTAAATCATAATTTAATGTTATAAAGTCTCGGTAGGCTCTTTGGGTCCTAACCAAGTTCACTCCAAGCTTAGAGCATGTTTTTGATCAAACTGTGTCTTAGTGCTTTATTGTGTTTTACTATGGTTTAAATTGTTCACTGATGTTTCTAAGACACTTTTTAGCCTTTAAATACCATAGTTTAACATTTACACAACATATCACGGTTTGGGGTATTTCATACACAATACTTGTTAGCTCCTTTTTGTCCACCCGGGTTAATCGGGTGGAGATTACTCTTTTACTCAGGGTCAATGACTTACACCAGCCAAGACCATTACTCATACAATACTTACTTACTTACTACTTACTCAAGTTAAGTCGTCGGGACCTCCGGGAAAGGGACTACACCGTCCCACCACCGGCTTTACTGTGGCTCACTAATCCAGGATGCTACCCATTTAAGGGGTTTGGGCCGTGGAAAAGATTAAAAGCCAGGAATCGGATCCAACCTCTTGTGTCTCCTCATCCTCACGCGTGGCCGAAACTATATCAGGCTTCTACTCATTCCAATTTACTCAATACTTACGTTAGGAGTTAAGTGGTTAGGAATTAGTAGAAGTCATCACATCCAGACCACACAATAATACATTGCTCACATACACATCCATTCAAGGTACAATACATTACACAAGTACACTACAAGGTACATTTACAATTCATCCTCATCCATACATTTCATGAATTAGACAAACTAAGTGTTCAAGGCAATATACCAAGAACAACATAAAACAAGCACAAGTAAGTGCAATAAAGTCCGATTCATGCGTGTATCTTATTAGGTGATCAAATAAGCACACAAATCGGGGTAACCAGGTTAGGATACAGAGTATGAAGAAATCAACCCTTAATCCACCTCCAATCACTCCATAATCTTTCCACATGTTTTGTACATATTTAAACACACTAAAACACTCACTAAAACTCCTTAAATCCATGGTCTAATATTTACTCAACTTCTTGTTCAAATTCTACAAATTTCCATTCACATTTTCACACTTTGCACACTTGTGCATTCCTACACTCCTCTTTGCATTTTGCACTTTGTTCTAATTCCATCTTACCATTCCAATTCATTCCCAAGCAACTACACCATCAATACACAAGTCCAACACTCATTTTACCTATTCTTGCACACTAATTTTTCCTAACTTCTCCAATGCATTTTAACACTCCTTGCTACAGATTTTACACTCTCGTATCCTCATACTGCAACTACCAATCCATGGTTACTAAACAGCCTTACTCAATCCAATACACACCTTGGTTTTCCCATTCACCAAGTCATTCATAAATGCACATTTCCTACTAAAATTTTGCCATAGTTCACCTACAATTCTCACTTATCCACACACATACTTTCTCACCAAATTCATTCCTATTCTAGCCACACCCATACAAGGGTCCTACCAGCAATCAAAACAATCTCAATACACCAATACTTCCTCAAATACAATACCAATACACTTACATAATTTATTTGGCTCTAAGGCCTACAATTCAAATACTAATTCACAAATACTCAAACTTCCTTAACTACAATACTAATACAATGTTTTGGGTTCTTTAAATTGGTTTTCCCATTCCCATTACTCTAATGCATTAAAACTTAGCATGAAGAAGGAGCTCTTACCTTAGCTTCTTAATTTCTTTCTTTCTTTTCCATTTCTCCTCCTTCTCTCTTTCTTGCACAAAATCGGTCACATGGGGAATGGAGTTGCCAAACTCCATTTCCATCACCCAATGAACACAAAAAGGATATAATTAACATACTAAACCTTAGTTTAATGCTAATTCATAGAAATGTTTAGAACACTAATTCTAAGGTTTACCTTGTGGAGCTTTTAAGAGGGGTTTTAGCCCTTGGTTCAAGAAGGTGATTTCACCACCATTGCAAGGTTGAATTGGTTCTCAAAAGAGAGAGAGAGAGAAAATAGAGCATTACAAAGGGCAAAATCAGTTACAAAGAAAGATGGAGAAAACATGAGTTTTTCATGTAGATTTTTACCTTAATGGAGAGAGGAGACTCCAAGCTACCCATTGATGCTATTTTCTCTTTGAATGGGGAAAACCCATGGAGATGAACTTCCTCATTTTGAAATTCTAAAAAAGGGAAGTGTAGAGAATGATGAGGGGAGTAAGAATATGCAATTATTTTTGCATTTGGAGGTCACATGAGGCTAGAGCATGGAGGAGAAGTGAGGTAGCCATGGATGTTGGTGGAGCTTCAAAATCGCTAGCCCCATGGGGAGAAAGAGAGATAAATCGGTGGGGAAGAGAGGAGGAAGGAGAGAGATGAGTGAAATGAGAGGTGAGAGAAAAAGGTGAGTGCTTTTTGCTTTATGTACTTTTCTTCCTCGTCTTCCTTTTTCTTTCTTTCTTTACTTACTTATTATGTGTGTGAGGGGCTGAATTAATTGCTAAAACCGGCCCCCTATATTAATACCAGTTGGAGCGTTTTTCATCTTTTACAGAAAATGCTCGTTCATTTGCCCGGTTTTTGGTACTATTCACTAACCGGCCCGTTTTCCGGAATTTTCTCGTTTCTTTAATTGTATTGATGTTAAGCTTCCATTAATGCTTAATTATTGTTATTTAATGATTTATAATTGTTGCGGGTTCGTTTGAGCATTAAAGTCATGTTTTCGGGTTTCCTCGAAAAACGTGCGCTAAAGCTCTATTAGCGTTTTAATACATTTTTTGGATCCGTTTTCTTCGGGTTGTTCCCATTTATTATTTAGGCCTTATTAAGCCTTTAGAATCCATATAATACTCTAACCGAGTTCTCATACCTCCTATGGTTATTTAACGCTTAGCGTTTTTCAAGCGTTTCTTCATTTCTTTTGGATTTATTTTTCCTTACTAATATTACTTAGGCACCATTAGGCCCTTAAATTATTAGGATAAATTTTAATCCCTATATTTAAGTTCGGGGTATTTCAGGGTGTTACACATTTAGTGGTATCAGAGCCAGGTTTGACTTTTCTAGAGTGTTTGGGTGTGTCTACATCTCTAAGCTTCCGTGATATCTGCTATTTTGAGTGCTTGATGGTATCTGATCAGTTTTGGTGTTTATTTTCTCAGTATGCCACCACGAAGAGCGGTGCGGGACACCCCTTAGGGTGAGACTCCGCAAGGAGACATCACCGCTATTGTGCAGTAGGTGGTTACTAGGTGCTTTAGAGCGTGGGTACTTCTGCGGGGCAAGCGAATGGAGCTAGCAGTGGTGGCAGCAACGTCAAGGCATTGTAGGAATTCATTAAGCTGAAGCCATCGATCTTCCATGGCAGTGGTGATCCATAGGAAGCTAGTCACTGGATCACTACGATCGAGGACCTCTTTCCCATTATGGGTTGTGTGGAGGAGCAGAAGGTGGGCTTCACCGCCTTCATGTTCCAAGCGAAGGTGAAGGAGTGGTGGAAGTCGATTGAGGGGAAGTACCCTCATCCGTGGACTTGGGAGCAGTTCTATGGCTGCTTCAACCAACAGTCCTACCCCAAGGTCTTCCGGGACCAGATAAACGTGGAGTATGGGAGACTCCGCCAGACACGGGAGATGTCAATTGATGAGTACGTTAGGAATTTCATCTCTCTGTCGAAGTATGTGTCGGAGCTGGATGAGAATTGGGCGATGAGGTTTGAGAGTTGGCTAAGGGAAGAGATTAGATCGGTTGTGGCACCCTTCCGCTACAAGACCTTCCGTGATGTGGCCAATATGGCTTTGGTAGTCGAGAGCGAGCTCATGGCGAGACAGTCGTTCGGGAAGAAGGAGCAGAAGAGGAAGTGAAGGGCTGATGATTCTAGAAGAAGGATAATGCTTCTTCTTAGAAGAAGCAGTACCGAGGTGATCGTGGAGCTTCTTCCTATTCTTCTGGAGCTAAGTGCAGTGCTTATGGTCATTTCCATCCTGTGGTCAGGAGTGCTACAAGAAGTCTAGGGCGTGCTTCAAGTGTGGTTCCTTGGAGCATCAGTTCGCTAGTGTCCTTAGGCTACTGGTGGCGGTAGCAGTTCAGGAGGTAGAGGTGCCAGTTCAGGGTCTGAGGTGATGACCAAGCAGAAGAAGCCTCGGGGTGAGGCGAGTGTGTATGTGATCTTGATGAGTGAGACTGTTCAGTAGATCATGTTGTTTCAGGTATTCTCCAGCTATCCTCTCAGTCAGTCTTCTGCTTATTTGATTATAAAGCTACACACTCCTTCGTGTGTTGATGATTTAGTGGGTAAACTTGGGTTATTTGTTGAGCCGAGAGACATAGAGTTGTTTGTTACTAGTCCTTTGAGTGGGACGACTTCCCTTGTTCTTGATTATTTTTGTAGAGCCTTTCCCGTAGTAGTTTGGGATATCGTTTTATGTGCTGATCTCATCCCTCTGTGGATGATCTGCTTTGATGTGATTCTGGGAATGGATTGGTTCTCTGAGCAACATGCCTATATAGATTGTTCTGCTAAGAGAGTGGTATTTGAGAAGTCGGGTAGACCCGATTGAAGTTCAAGGGAATTTGGTTCCCTGCTCTTTAGTAGTGATCTTCGTGATGCAGACATTTAGTTTCTTGAGGACGGGTTGTCAAGGGTACTTGTGCTTTGTTCCCGATGTTAGAGAGGGATAGATATTGGACGACATCCATGTAGTTCGTGAGTTTCCTAAGGTGTTTCAAGACAATGTGCCAAGACTTCTGCTAGATCGTGAGGTGGAGTTCTTGATTGAGTTGGCGCCAGGGACTCAACCTATTTTGAAGGCTTGATAAGTGTGAAATATGTAGACTTTTGAGGGTTTAATTGACCTATTATTCGTATTACTTTTGGGCAATATTTATCACTTATCATATGTTGTCCTTATATTTATGTTTTGATGTGAAGTAATGCATTTTTTGAGTCAAATGTAGCAAAATATCTTAGAAATTCATAGATTATTTCACAAGCTTCGCAACGCAACAAATGGCAAGCAAAACGGAGTCCGAACGAAGAATCTAGGCCTAAAACAAGTTGACGTATCGACCGGTCCAGACATGAGGTCGGTCTTGCAAGTCTGGGTAGGGGCCGAAACTTCCTTAAAATGCGTCCAGACATGAAAGTCTGGACGCCACCGTCAGAAGTCAAAAATACATGTTTTTAAGAGATAAAAATCTCTATTTTGATATAAAAAGGCCCTTAGGGTTGGAAGAACATGACTAATGGTGGCCACGATTCCGGTTCTGGTTCCACCGGTTTCGGTTCTGAAAAATGTGTATTTGGATTTGGAACCGGTCTTGGGCGGTTTCGGTTCCCGTTCTGGAAACTGCATTCGCTCAAAAAACCGGTTCTGACTAGTTCCGGAGCGGTTCCGATTTCGGTTCTGGATCCGGAACGGTTCCGGCCGGTTCCTGAGCGGTTCCAAGACGGTTTTGACTGGTTCTTAGAAAAGTGCATGCCTTTGGCTCCATCGGTTATGGTTCTGTGGTTCAGAATCCAAGGGCGTTTCCAGTCAGTTTCGGGCGGTTCCAAGTGGTTTCGGTTCCGGTTCGGTCCTGAATCCTAAAATGTGTATTCGTACTCACTCACTTGCTCGGCCACAGTTCCGGTTCTGAATTTGGTTCCGGACCGGTTCCGGTTCCAATCGATTCCGGTTCTACCCGGCGGTTCCGGTTCTATTCGGAACCGATGGCCGCCATTAAACATGACTATCATGTTGTATGCCTCTTGGGGCTGCGGCTCTACTACTTCACTCACCGACACCACAATTCCACCATTGTTAACACACACATCGGAGCTCTAAGGAGGAAGATAACACACACGCACGTGACAGAAACAGGCGGAGCAAGGATCTTCAAACCGGAGTTTCTTCTTCCCTTTTATCTAATATGTTCAATGTGTTCCTTCTATTTTTCTTGTTTTTATTAGATTCATGCTAGCGTAGTTAGTCAAGCTCCTCGGATTGGGGTAGCAAACCGGATCTTCAGATTTATTTTGTAATCTTTTCTTTCATTATTAATGTAGTAGTTTAATTCCTATTCTTCAAGTGCTTTAATCTTCTGATTGACTATTAAACGAATATTTATAGTTTTTTAATCAACACGCAGGAGCTGAGATAGATAAAAAGACATAGGAAGTAAAACCGGATTAACGACTAGAAGCATGATCCCGCCTATAGGTTAATCTGTCTTAAAAAAAATGTTCTTTATACGATTGGTTTGTGTTCGGATTGCAGCATTAGCATAGTGCTAGTTCTACCAACTGATTAGGATTCGTTTGAACTTAGCCATTGACGATTATTTATAGTTTCCGAGTTTATTGCAGAATTAAGGGAGCGTTTATTAATAAATTTAGATAGTGAAGGTTTGTAGAACAATCCAGGGTGCTCTCTTAAATTTAGAGTTTTGATCTATATTTATTTACTTAGTTTATTTTGATTGTTTTATTATATTTGTTTATTGAGTTAGAATTTTAATTGAATTAAGTATACCCGAAAAAGTGATGTTTACTATTTTCTTAGTTTAGTTTAGTTTCTCAGTTAGATTAATAAAATGTCAATTAATTGAACGAGGTCCCTGAGATCGACAACCCAACTTAATTGACTATTCAGCAAAACGATAGGTACACTATAAAGGTAAATAGTAACATATTTCTGCTACAAGGCTACCTACCGCATGAGCCCGTGATAAGCCGCAGACTTATCATATTTTATGCACTAGATTTAGTATTATATTATCTAAATAAAGTTATATTTATGTTATTTATGCCCATTATGTGTTAAAGTATAATATTTGTACAATCTTATGTTTTTATGAGTTTTCTGTGCAAGGAATGATTTCTAGGCAAAAGTTAAGATTGAAGCCGGACTCCATGCCGGGTAGTTTCTGCACGGCATAAGTACAGAACAGAAAGAAGCCTTGCCGGATGTTATGCCGGTAAATGTTATCCGGCATAAGTGTAAAATCGCCTCGATTGACCATACGACAGCACATGTGATCCACGTGTTTTCCAACCGCTGCCGGATGTGATGCCGGGTAAGTCCTACCCGGCATAAGCACTGTTTCGCACGGACATCGACGGTTTCGACCGTTAGCAGTTGGGCGCATTTAGCACGTGTGCCGGCTATTGGTGATCCGGCACGACGCCCGGCAAGAGTCACTTTGATGCCTATAAATAGGCCGAGGAAGGCAACAATTGAACACACTTCAACACCATATTATACTCCATTCATCACTCCATTTCCCCGCCCACATTCCAAGTGTTGGTGTCCAAGGCATTTCTACGGATCCATCCACAAGAAGAAGAGAAGATTTCCTTTTCGGGTTGAGGCTATGTCCAATCTCCTTCTCCCTTATGTATTTCTTCTTTATTTGAGTGGATGGTGAAGTAGAAATCCTTGTTAGTTCTTGGTTAGGGATGAATTCCTTCTTGTAAACACTATGATTATCTCAATATAATTTTCAAGTTTATTAAGAGTAAGGTTCTTATTGAAAGAGAATAGGTTGATCTCTTTTTCTCTTCATGCAATTCTTACTTGTGGAAGACAAGTCCCAAGTAAGATAGGTTAGACTCTCTTAATGGTCTTCCTACTCTCTTCTTATGAATTAAGAGTTAGTGGTAAGAGTGAGAATTAATCCATTTTCCCCCATTTCCTTGTTCATTTCGTGGCATGATATATGCTCGGATTGTTAATAGGGATGAGTCTTCTGTTTTCTACCCGGAAACTGGAGAAAGAATATGCAATATGGCTATGCCGGATGAACTGCCGGGTGGCCAATGTCCGGCATATTCAATGTCTTTGAATATGCCGTGCAAGTGGTAACCGGCAGGACACCCGGCGTGTTCAATTGTTGGTTAATTCGAAGGCTTGTGTTTATGTTTCGAGATCATGTTGATACTTAGATGGTTTTACTCCCTAGATCAAGGATAATTTCATTGTAATTACCACTTAGTTTAGTTAGTTTTAATTAGGTTTAGAATTACATTCAATTTCCCCCCTTGTTTTAGAATAGGTTATTACCGTATTAGGACTAGTTTTCTATAAGTCCCTTGGGTTCGATACTCTCGGTCGTAATATATTTACACTATACTCCGACCGGGTTTTATTTTGCTACCCGTAGTAGAGTTGTAGGATTAGTTATTTATTTTATTCTTTTGTATATAGTTTATCCTAACAATTTTTCTGTTAGCAAATTGGCGCCGTTGCCGGGGACTTGGAATTAGTCCAAGTCCTTAAATTCGGTAAACGCCCTATTCTTTATTCTTTGATTCTTTGATTCTTTAATTCTTTAATTTATTTTCGCCCTTAGTTTTGCAGACTTGAATGTGCCGTGCTTAGTGCCGGGCGTCTGTCACCCGGCAAACTCGGAGGAAGTCTGATGCCGGATACGTTTTACCCGGCACTGCGTCCGGCATGTTCAAAATTTTCAAAATTTATTACAGTATGGAGTTCTTGGCAATTTAAAGTTGTCCTTGCTACTCCCATTCATTATTTCCCTCTTCTAGTAGTCCCTATATCATGATTCTTTAATTTAGACTTCGAGTTTGAACTTGCCGTGTATTGTGCCGGATTTCCTACACACGGCATTTCGGAGGAAGTCCTATGCCGGACGGATTATACCCGGCACGTCACCCGGCATGTTCAAATTCTCTCACTATTATTAGTCGTAAATAAGTAGGGACAGTTAGTAATGATCCTCTACAATCCCTTATTTACTCTTACATTTATTTATATCCCTTACTTTTTCTTTTAATTAAGTTATGTTCGATTTTTGGTCACGCCGGGTAGCATGCCGGTTTGTACACATACGGCATAGTTGGAGAAAGTCCAGTGCCGGGCACCTCATACCCGGCACCGAGTCCGGCACAACCAATTTTTTTTCTCTTTTCATTTTCGTAACTCTAATTATGTAATCATCTTAGTTTTTTTTTTTATTTACAAAATATTATAGTGTTTTTGTGTTGCTCCTCCTGAGTTAAATAGGTGAATGCATCTCCGATTGCATAATCTTCATGAAGATTTGTGTGTCCGCAATCATGAGACAAAGAGGACATCGATGAAACCAACAAACGCACTCCCTACACAATGGAAGCCAATACTAAAGGCGAATGGCAAGCATTCTCTTCCTCAGCAGGCGAATGTGGAAAAGTTCGTGACTACACGCCCAGTGCTCCAAAATGCCAGATTTTACCACCTGAGGAAGCAGAACGGGCAGAGACATCAACCATTCGCATAGAGCATAAGTCAATGACGTTGTTAATGCAGCAACTTTTTGCTCAAACTATGACCGCCTGGTCAACTCCCGTCTCCAACGCCAAACATGATCAACGGGAGTATGCGAGATAGGTAATACCTCTGCCGAATTGCCAAAGGCTAAGTGTAGGGCAGCCCCACGCATCTGGTCTTCTTTCACCGCAGGGGAGTCACTTCCTTTCCTTATTTCTTTATTTTTTTTTTTCTCTTTTTTGAACACTGGGGACAGTGTTCCTGCCAAGTGTAGGGCAGGGACCCCCCTTAAAAAAATAAGTTTTTGTTAATAATATGCATAGGTTTAAAGTTTATCAATGTTTTACTAAACTTTTTGCATGTTTTTGACTGAGATAAGATTAGGAATGAATAAATGCTTGTTCTCTCAAGAGCTAAGCTTTCTAATGACTTATAGATTCCTGTTTTTAACTTCTTGATTCTTTTTATTAACATGAGTATATGATCTTGCTCCTAATTCTTTCCTTTATTACTTCTGGGTATTTGTTTCTTTTCTTTTCAAATTGTGAAAAATCTTTTGGGTGAAAATCTTAAAAAGGGTTTTTGTGCAAAAGAAAGAAGAAGAAAAAGAAAAAAAAAAGAGAAAAAATCTTCTTCCAAAGGAAAAGCAATATATTCCTTGAGGTTGCAAAAAAGTGCCTCAGAATAAAAGCAAGAAACGAGAGTTTTTCCTTTTATTTTTCTCCTAAATTCCCCGTTCTTCAATGCAAAAAAATCATGGTTGATTCAGAAACCCTTGCAAAATAGGGCTGATTCATAAAAACCATTGATGAGAGTCTTGGCCACATTCAGAAACTCTTGAAAAATAGAGCTGAATGATGGAAACCGGAAAAAGGAGAGATACAACAATCCCTTATGCAAAATAGCCCAAAAGCTTTTGATCGGTTTTGAAAATTCTTTGTTTTATACCCATTAGTATGTTTTGATAGAATAAGGTAGATTAAGTGATACTTATGAATTAGAGTCATAGAGTTGAGAATATTTATCTACATTTCATTTTAAAGTTTATCTGTTTTGTGCATAAGTAATTAGTCCTTTCTAATCTTGTTTTGCTCGAGGACTAGCAAAAGGTAAGTGTAGGGCCTTGATAAGCCGCAGACTTATCATATTTTATGCACTAGATTTAGTATTATATTTATCTAAATAAAGTTATATTTATGTTATTTATGCCCATTATGTGTTAAAGTATAATATTTGTACAATCTTATGTTTTTATGAGTTTTCTGTGCAAGGAATGATTTTCTAGGCAAAAGTTAAGATTGAAGCCGGACTCCATGCCGGGTAGTTTCTGCACGGCATAAGTACAGAACAGAAAGAAGCCTTGCCGGATGTTATGCCGGGTAAATGTTATCCGGCATAAGTGTAAAATCGCCTCGATTGACCATACGACAGCACATGTGATCCACGTGTTTTCCAACCGCTGCCGGATGTGATGCCGGGTAAGTCCTACCCGGCATAAGCACTGTTTCGCACGGACATCGACGGTTTCGACCGTTAGCAGTTGGGCGCATTTAACACGTGTGCCGGCTATTGGTGATCCGGCACGACGCCCGGCAAGAGTCACTTTGATGCCTATAAATAGGCCGAGGAAGGCTACAATTCGACACACTTCAACACCATATTATACTCCATTCATCACTCCATTTCCGCCCACATTCCAAGTGTTGGTGTCCAAGGCATTTCTACGGATCCATCCACAAGAAGAAGAGAAGATTTCCTTTTCGGGTTGAGGCTATGTCCAATCTCCTTCTCCCTTATGTATTTCTTCTTTATTTGAGTGGATGGTGAAGTAGAAATCCTTGTTAGTTCTTGGTTAGGGATGAATTCCTTCTTGTAAATACTATGATTATCTCAATATAATTTTCAAGTTTATTAAGAGTAAGGTTCTTATTGAAAGAGAATAGGTTGATCTCTTTTTCTCTTCATGCAATTCTTACTTGTGGAAGACAAGTCCCAAGTAAGATAGGTTAGACTCTCTTAATGGTCTTCCTACTCTCTTCTTATGAATTAAGAGTTAGTGGTAAGAGTGAGAATTAATCCATTTTCCCCCATTTCCTTGTTCATTTCGTGGCATGATATATGCTCGGATTGTTAATAGGGATGAGTCTTCTGTTTTCTACCCGGAAACTGGAGAAAGAATATGCAATATGGCTATGCCGGATGAACTGCCGGGTGGCCAATGTCCGGCATATTCAATGTCTTTGAATATGCCGTGCAAGTGGTAACCGGCAGGACACCCGGCGTGTTCAATTGTTGGTTAATTCGAAGGCTTGTGTTTATGTTTCGAGATCATGTTGATACTTAGATGGTTTTACTCCCTAGATCAAGGATAATTTCATTGTAATTACCACTTAGTTTAGTTAGTTTTAATTAGGTTTAGAATTACATTCAATTTCCCCCCTTGTTTTAGAATAGGTTATTACCGGATTAGGACTAGTTTTCTATAAGTCCCTTGGGTTCGATACTCTCGGTCGTAATATTTACACTATACTCCGACCGGGTTTTATTTTGCTACCCGTAGTAGAGTTGTAGGATTAGTTATTTATTTTATTCTTTTGTATATAGTTTATCCTAACAATTTTTCTGTTAGCAGCCCGGCGGAGCTTAAGGAACGGGATGTGCAATTACTAGATTTGCTGGATAAGGGCTTCATTCACCCTAGTGTATCTTCTTAGGGTGCGCCCGTTTTGTTCATGAAGAAGAAGGACAAAAACTTCAGATTGTGCTCGACTACGAGGAGCTGAATAAGATTACCATTAAGAATCAGTATCCGCTTCCCCATATCGATGATCTGTTTGATCAATTGGATGGATAGTGTTCTTGAAGGTTGATCTTCGCTCTGGTTATCTGATAGTTGAGGATTTAGGCAGATGATGTGCCTAAGTCAGCTTCCAGGACTTGTTATGGATATTACGAGTTTTTTGTGATGCCTTTGGGTTGACGAATGCTCCTTTGGTGTTTATGGACATGATGAACCGCGTGTTCAAGCCATTCATAGACTAGTTTGTGGTAATGTTCATAGATGACATCTTGGTGTTTTCCAAGAGTGTTAAGGAGCATGAGGAGCATTTAAGGATTGTGCTTCGGACGCTGAGAGAGCGTGAGTTGTATGCTAAGCTGAAGCAGTGTGAGTTTTGGATAGATCGGGTGGTCATCTTGGGTCACGTAGTTTCTAAGGGTGGAATTTTAGTGGACCTAAAGAAGATTAAGACGGTCACAAAGTGGGCGAGGGCCACGAGTGTAGTAGAGATCCATAGTTTCCTCGGTTTGGCGGGTTACTACATGAAATTTGTTGATGGCTTCTTAAAGATTGTTTCTCCTCCGACCCGTCTTCTTCAGAAGGATGTTCTATTTGAGTGGATCGAGGCTTACAAGAAGAGCTTCCAGAAACTTAAGAGGAGGTTGACGTCCGCTCCTATCTTGATTCTGCCATATGGGACAGATGGTTTGAGGGTGTTTTATGATTCATCGGATAAAGGTTTGGGCTATGTGTTGAGGCAACATGGGAAGGTTGTTGCGTATGGCTCCCGTCAGCTTAAGCCATATGATAAGAACTATCCGACTCATGAGCTTGAGTTAACAGCAGTTGTGTTTGCTTTGAAGATCTGGAGACAATATATGTATGGTGTGTAGTGTAAGTTTTACACGGACCATAAGAGTCTCAAGTATCTGTTCATTGAGAAGGAGCAGAACTTGAGATAATGAAGGTGGTTGGAGCTACTTCACGATTATGATTTGAAGATCATTTACCATCCTGGTAGAGCGAATGTTGTAGCTGATGTGCTTAGTCGTAGAGGAGCTCCAGGTGCTACTTGTGCGCTTTTAAGGTCTCAGAGGTCTGTGTTCGAGTTGTAATTTCTGAGTGTGGAGATTTTTGGTTCAGATCGCTCTAGTTTGTTGGCTTCTCTTCAGGTTCAGTCTACCTTGATCGAACGGATCACGGCTGATCAGGAGGTTGACGCCGAGTTGTGTAGGATTAGGGAGAAAGTGTCTGCTGGTCAGGACCAGTTCAGGTTATCGGCCGATGGCTGTCTTTGGTTCAGGGGTAGGGTTTGTGTGCCGAGTGATGCTGCTTTGAGGCATGAGATTGTAGAAGGCATATGGAGCCCCGTACTTGGTACACCCAGGTGGTGTTAAGATGTACCGAGACCTCAGAGAGTTGTTTTGGAGGAATAATATTAAGAAAGATCTCAGAGTTTGTGTCCCGATGTTGGACGTGCCAGTAGGTCAAGGCTCGGCTTCTTTAGCCTCTTCCCGTTTTGGAGTAGAAGTGGAAGATCATGGGTAAGGATTTCATGACGGGTCTCCCTCAAACTTTGAGAGGTTTTGATGTTATATGGTGATTGTGGATAGACTCGCGAAGAGTGCCCACTTTCTATTGGTCATGAAGACGTTTAGCTTGGAGCACCTTGCTCAGCTGTACTTGGATGAGATTGTGCAGTTGCATGGAGTTTTGGTGACCATAGTTTCTGACAGAGATCCAAGGTTTGTATCCCATTTCTGTTGTAGTTTGCATAAGGCTTGGGGATGAAGTTAGCGTTCAGTTCAGCCTACCATCCTCAGTCAGATAGAGAGGACAAATCATATCCTTGAGGATATGCTTAAAGCTTGTGTCCTGGACTTTGGTGGTAGTTGGGATCAGCATGTGATGTTTATAGAGTTTGTCTACAACAATTGCCTCCAGTCTAGTATCGGCATGGCTCCGTTCGAAGAGTTGTATGATAGAAGGTGCAGATATCTCATCTGTTGCGATGATCTGAGGGAGAGTTTTGGTAGGTCCAGATTTGGTTCAGGATGCTGTTGCTAAGATTCAGATCATTCCAGATTTTCTGTTGGTTGCTCAGAGTAGGCAGAAGAGCTATTAGATCAGAGGCAGCGGCAGCTAAAGTTTTAGGTTGGTGACCATGTTTTCCTGGAGGTTTTGCTGAATAGAGGTGGGTCAGATTCAAGAAGAGTGGCAAGCTTAGTTCACGTTTCATTGGTCCATTTTAGATTCTTGAGAGAATCAAACCGGTTGCTTACAGCTTGGCGTTTCTACCAGCTTTAGTAGGTGTGCACGATGTGTTCCATGTGTCCATGTTGCGTACGTTCCCGACCAGACACATGTGATAGAGTTTGGTCTGCTTCAGTTGCGTGAGGACTTCTTCTATTAAGCAGTTCCGTCATGATTTTGGCTTGCAATGTGCATAGACTTCGAAGTAAGACCCTGTCTATGGTTAAGGTTCAGTGGTCGGATCAGTTAGAGCGAGAGGCAGCGTGGGAGCTTGAGGATGAGCTTCGGTCTAAGTTTTCTTCCCTCTACAAGCAGTAAGGTATGTTGAATTTCAAGGATGAAATCCTTGTAGGGGGGAAAATGTTATAACCTGAATTTTATTATAAGTCAGATTTTATGTTGTTTCTTATATTAAGTGGGATTTATTTGATTAGGCATTTTTGTGGTTTAAGAAGAAGGGGAAGGGCAAAGAGGTCTTTTGCCATTTGTTTTAAGGTAAGGAGTTTTATTTTGGCAAAAAGAATTCTTTTCCTGCTCAGCTCTTTGTCAGTTTGTTTGAACGCTTTTCCTCCCTCGTCCTTCCTCCTAGTTCCTTTGGTCTTGATTCCTGGTTGGAATTGTTGCTACATGGTTGAATTCGAGACTCTTATGTTGTGTCGCTTCTTCTTTTGCGTGCAGGTTGGTTATGAGTTCGCATTGTGGTTTGTTCTTGGTTTGGTGCTTCGGGTTTTGACTTTGGTTTCGGTTTTTGGATTTGTCGCTCAGTGGTGCTTTGGTTTGTTTCGGGCTGTGGTTTGCTGGTTTTCAGTTCGGCTTCAGTTGAGGGATTCTACACTTCGACGGAGGTAGGTGGTGAACGGATTCGACGTGATTGTCTAAATTTGACTTTACATTCTTGTGATTTGTTGTGTTTTTGTGGATGATTTACTCCTCTATTTTTGCTGTTGTTTGAGTTCTCAAGCCCCCATGGTTCCTTATGCATTTGCTCTCATTTTGATTGTGGTGTTTTGGCATTGAATTGTGAGTTGTTATGCAATTTCCATCTCTCGTTTTGCCGCGTCCAGGCTTCTATCCGGACTTGCACGTCCGAACAGTGCTTTAGATGCTCTATGATTTCTATGAATTTGAACGTGTCCGAACGGTCCAGAAGGGGTGCAAGTATGGTTCTGGGTTTTAAGTCTCGACATGTGTTCAGACTTGTAAGCCCGGACACAAGTCCAGACACACCTAGTTTTCTATTGTTTAACTCTCGGCATGTGTCCGGACTTGCAAGCCTGGACACATGTCCGACTTCACCACGTAACTTTAGTCGGACATTTTTCCAGACTTCCAAGCCCAAACACATGTCCAGACTTCTCTATTTTTGAGTCTTGGCATGTGTCCGGACTTGTAATCCCGGACGCATGTCCGACAAGCGATTGATTTTGCTTAAATTATTCGTTTGAGCTCCGTTTTGACTTCGGTTTGCAGGGTTATTATCCCTTAAGTTTTGCTAAGTGATTTGTTCACATAAATGCATATTTACGCACTTTTGTTCTAAAAGTTTGAGCATTTCGTTTTGGGACCTAGTTACTTAGCTTCTGAGCCGTGGATGGCTAGGTCTGGCTCTCCCGTATCATGCTGCATAGGATGTCCTTTTGTTTTCTATTTCTCGGGTTTGTCGAGATGATTAGTGACTGATGGGTCCAACTAGTGGTATCTACCATTTTTGTTGTGGGATCCTATGTTCCAAAGGCCTTTGCCACTTCTATATGTGTAGCTTAGAGCTAGTGTCCCACCCGTATTTGTGAATCTGATAAGAGTTGACTCTAGTGTTTTTAATAATGCTTCTGTTTCATTTGAGCTTGTTCGATTCTATTATAGAGTCTGGTTGTGGAAATCTTCTTTGTTGTTTCTTTTTATGAATAGTATTTTGATTTCAATTGTTTTGAGCATGCTTCGTGGATGAAGTTTGCTATCAACTAAGTTATGGTCGCTCACCCCTTTCCACATATACGTATATTGCAGATTGATCAACGACGGTTCTCACTTCAGTTTCGAAGACTAGTCTATTTTGTTTTGAAAGACTTATGTACTTAGGATTAGGTGCTTTATGACTTATGTAGCCTATGGGCATTTCTGATTATGACTTTTTTGGGGCTTTGTAAACATTAAAGGTGTGTTCACTTCGAGGTGAGAAAACGGAATGGAATCAGGAAAGGGAATGGGGAGGAAAGGAAAGAGATTCCCTGAATCAAGAAGTCTGTTTGATTCTACACGGAAACAAATAGAATTCTCAATGATTGTCTTTGTTGTTGTTTGGTTCCAAACAAAAGTGTTAATATTTATTTATATTATAAAATTATAAATATTAATATTTATCTAATTTGAATGAACATATACTAATATTTATATAAATTATCTAGCATATATAAAATAGTTTTTAAATTATAAATGATATATTAATATTTATATAGATATATATACAATATAATTAATATTTATAGAGATATATATACAATATATATTAATTTTATATATATTATAAATTTTTAAAATTTATCTATATATAATATATTATTTTATTTTGTAGTTTTTAAGTTAAATACTTATATAAAATATTATCTAATATTTATTTAAATTGTAATAAATAAATAAATATTCTATAACTATATCTAATATCTATTCGCATTTTTACTTTTATAGTCTCTCATTTTCAATCATCTTCACTCATTCTTTAAATTTTACTTACTAGTACCTACTCTCCCCTCTCTATCTTTTTCTATCTTCTCTCCTCTTTCTCTTCCTCTTTCTTTCCCTTTCTCCCCCCTCTCTCTCCTCTTTTCTTTTTCTCTCCTTTCCCGTCTCCCTCCTCTTTCTCCTCTCTCTCTCTCTCTCTCTCCTCTTTTGTTCATTTCTTTCCCTTCTCCCTCCTCTGTCTCTATGCTTCTCTCGCTATCCTCTTCTATCACCTTTCTTCCTCTCTCTATTCTTGCTTTCCTTTTTTGTAGTTACTTATAAATAATACTTTATATATTTATATCGTTTTCCTTTTTTCAAATATAAATAATATATATTACCATTATTATAAATTATTTATTAATATTTTTTAAAATTATAAATGATATATATTAAACATTTCTATAATATATATAAATATTATATTCATATTCATATTTATATTAATTTATATAAAGTACAAATATATTTATATTTCTATTATATATTGTATATTAATATTTATAAAAGTTATGTATCATATACTAGTATTTATTTAAATATATACCATATATATTAATATTAGTTTATGTTAAAGATGATAGGGGTTAGAGGAAGGAAAGGGAATACCTTTCCCTAGGAGTTTGGGGGGAATCGCTAAAAGTGATATGGGGGTTTTTGAAACCTAAACTGGGGGAAACAGAATCACAAAAAATACAAAATGAACAACCACAAAAGGAATGATTCTGTTTCCCTTTGCTGATTACCCCGAAGTGAACACAGCCTAACTATCTTTTACTTAATTCAAGTATTCTGCTTTGATCTTTCGTTTTGTTAGTAGCCTTGCGCATCTAAAGTAATAAGTATGTGGCATGTGACGGTTTCGGAACCAGCCTGGTTTTAGTGTCATTACAGAAGATCCATAAGGGAGAGCTAAAACTCGGGTACCCAAAGAGCTCCATCAGCAGCTTAAGGGCGGCAGATTATACCCAGAGTAGCCCCCCGGAAGAACACCAGGAAGTATGAGGTGAACGTCATTCAATAACCAAGGGTACATGGTCATAACCACAAAGCGATACCACCACCTCGCCAGAACTCCCATCAAAGAAAATTTACTAATATCGGTCGACCATTGAACCAAGAACTCAAAGATCTAGAGGATCAAAACACGTTGCAACCTTTCACCCCTCGGCCTGAAGACCCTTAAAAGGGAAGGAATCTGAACCGGTTATATGAATATCACCAATTGCCTAGTCATGACACCGACAATTGTAAGATTCTAAAGCACATAATTCATAATCTTATCGATCAAGGGCTTCGACTCTTAGAATGTGACCGTATCTAAGGGAACCCCTTGTTAGGGCATCGTGGGAGCTGTTTGTTAGTTTTTAGCCGAAGCATTAGCATTGGGCAGTTTTTTTTTAAAATTTCTCTAGGTAGTATCTTGGCGGTTTTCAATTTCTCCCACAATCAACATTGTTTAAAATTCCATTTTTTATAAAGCGTTGAATCCTTTTGAGTTTACGGTTTATGAGCACACTACAAAGGTTACCATGACATTCACCATTCAAGAATTTCCTAAAATTCAAGCTTGAAAGCCCTAACTCTCAAAATTAGAATCATTGGTTTTAAGTTCCTTAAGTCCAGAACTTTCTTGGCTGAAATGATTACGGCTCTCACTTAAAGTCGATTTCTTTCAAATTTCTTTTGAGAAAAGGTTTACAAAATAATCATTTCTTGATAATTGGGCACTAAGATTTTTTTCTTTTTTCTGAAGAGTTGAACATGGTCTGCCCAAATACCATAGCTCATCCCAAAACCTCCACGCAACCCACACAGAGGTTCAAAACACACACTTGTTAAATTGTTGTCACAATCCTCAAAGTAATACTGAGGGCAATCTAAGTTAGGATCGTTTATTCTAAAAACCTTATAACAAACATGTGAAGAAAACTCTGAGCGAAAGAGTGTGTGAGTGAAAAACCAATGAGTGAAAGAGCGTGTCATTTTTACACGACTCCGGTGAGGCCACATACAAAGGTGAGGTAAACAACATATCTCTGACTAAAGGAGATAATTTGTAGATTTACGCTTAGACCCATGAAAAGTAGCAAGAGTGGACATACAACTATCAGAAATGACAAAGCACCTAGGTATACCACCACATAGCAAAAAAGCTTGTGAAATCCTAGAATTAAACTCTAGACACCTCTGTTGATCCCTTCATATATACCCTTCTTTTTGACAAAGCTCCACAAATAAGGCCAGCTCGTGATGATTACCTACCCTGGTGAGCAAAGTAACCAACAAGCCCAACTCTCAGATGACGACACCACAAGTGCCAATAAACATTGAATTTTTGAGTGATAATTCTTATGAATGTTTAAATATTAAGTCTAGTGAAAACCTCAAGAATCTTTTTGCATAAAGTTGTCTGGATTGTATCATTTTCTTCAAATCTATTATGTTCTCACTAAAATTTTTTAGTTTAGCTGATTGTGTAAGCTGACCGGTTTAGCTTGGTGACCTTTGAGCCTTATTCGTGCTCCTGATGCATCCCTAATCTATCGTGGACGTATCGTCATCCTAAGTGAACTACTTGATAGTTGAGGATAAGCACTAGATAAACTCAAACTGGAAACTCCATTTCGATTGAGAATTTACACACAAAAATTCACTCAATCTCCCTCACCCTACCTATGGACTCCGGGAGAGTTTAGGACTTTATCCCCAAGTCCTCTACCCTCTCCTGACAGTCGACCTACAGTTCTTCAACTGTTCCTCGACTGATCAGTCTATCAAATACATAAAGTATTAACACTCAGACCCAGTCCTATCCAGCTCTCCAACTCCCTAGCACTTACACACACTTAGTCTGACTCACACTTGATCTAGTTATCTCTCTTTTCGTAGTTGACCAAGTTGATTGATATAAGACATTGTATATCATATTTATACAGGTATGGTTTGGTGTATAGCAAACAACCTATGATCTCCTAGTCTCTAGGAGTCTTTTGCTTCTTCATCCCAACAAAGTAGCCACGTTCGAATACAAGCTAATCTTCAACTTGCTTTGGAGCCGTCAGGACAAGTGTCGCCCTGTGGTTGGACACGTTGGAGGTGTGTGTTCAGGTGGTCAGTCACGACTTGCACTCTCCACTTGCATGATATTGTTTGCCTATTTAATGCTCTTTAATGCTCTTCCAGGATTTATTTAATGCTGCATAATGAGTGCCTCTTACTAGCCCTGACCTTGTCTTGTTATCTGGTACATTAATGAGTAAGACTTTGTCATGAGCTACTTGCTTGTGTGGATACATGAGTTTATCGATCTTTCTTGAAGTATTTTGTCCTTGTATTACTTCTGATGCATGAGAGATATGGTCATGTGGTGCTTGACTTCTTGTGTGTACTAGAAGTTCTAACGGAAGCTCTCCTAGACAGGTGCCCGGCTGGTTGGGCACTTGTCATGAACGGCGCTTGCAACCTTGCGTGCTTAGCCACTCCTTTACATGTTTATCTGAATCTCAAAGCTTAACAAACATATTAGATAAACAATACAGGTTTGCTATCATCACAACTAAAGGACCATGACTTAATAATTTCCCTCTTTTTTGATGGCAACCAATACAAAATCATATGTACTTGACAACTTGAAATTGAGAGATATTCCCTCTAAGAAGGATCCACCCTGAGTTTGTTAAAGGTTAGAAAGATGAATTAAAAATTTGACACAGCAAACAACAGCTTTATACCGGGGCCTTAGTAGAGAGTTTTTCATTTAGATAATTACATAACACAAGTAAGATAGTCGTAAGTTCACAAGTACATATCTTTCTTTCCCCATTTGCCATTCAGTAAAAATAAGAGCAACTACATGACTTAAGTTATTGAAAAGGCCATGACATTCCATAGATTATGAATTACAAGTTTGATAGAGACAAGCTAGATGGAGTGGCGGTTTGGTGCATCCCACGTGGAGACGTCTAAGTCATGGGTTTCATCATCGGAAAATGCCTTATTTAGTGGTGATTCAGCGGTGGTGGAAGTATCTGATTCATCAGAGTCTACGGTAAACTCCATGCAATGAGGAGTTTGAGTGTGGGATGGAGTAGCACTTGAGGTGACAGACCAGGCTGTGAGAGAGTCTGAGTTGGGTTGGACATAGTTTTGTGCAACATACTTCCTTAGGTGTTTGGTGAACATGATTTTATGGACGGTGGAATAGATAGTTTGCTCATTTGATCTTCACGAACTTTGTGGATCTTTTTCCATGTTTTGAGAGGTGAAGGAATGATTGTGAGTGGTAAAGGTGCGATCAAGGATTTTATAGACGCGTGGAGATATGTTCATCGACTGATTGGTGAGGGGTAATAAATGAGGTGCCACGTCTTGCAGTCTATGTGATAGACTTTTTAGGTGTTAAGTTATGAGATTGGATTAGTGGAATGATTGGGATTGAATGTCTCTGATCATTTGTAATTTTAATCAAGGAAGAAGCAACCAATGTAATAAATTCTTTCGTAAACAAGATTTCATTCAAAGTAGGCAATAGAATAGTTGCATTTTGATTAAATTCTAAAGTTTGACATTTGAAACCGATAGTCAATGGTAGGAAAAATGAAAGAAGGATTAAAGAAAAATCTAACTTAAAAACTATAATTTCTCACTAGCTTCACTCGAGTCTCTAAGAGACATAGAACTCTTAAGCTATAGATGTGAATCTATGAAGTCTATTGCTAAACCTATGATCAAGAGTAAGTAACTGAAATAAAATTAAGTGTACACTTAAGACATACAAATTCAATAGCGTAGATGGTCAAGTCGAACCAAGAACTAAATCAAGGTTGCACGCTCGAAACCTCGCAAAACTATTTTTAGAAAATTTAATCGATTAGCGAAAATGTAACGCGGACTTGGGCTAACCTACTTGGCCTAAGTCCATGAACTCCAAAATCCCACTTAAACCATTCAACGAGAACTTGGGCCACTCTCAGGTTCAAACCCTCAACTGTTCCAGATTAATTGAAATGGGCCTAATGGAAGATTTAATTAACAGAACCTATCACAAATCCTTATGAGAGAATAATTGTAAACCAAAGGCTACAAACCATTAAGAATAAAAGATCGCACACTCAAGTTTGGCTACTGCTTCTACTCATACCAGGTACGATTTCTCGTACTCAGATACTTCTACTAGCAGACTTAAGGAGACATTTTTGAAAAAAAAACCGCTAACTGAGCTTAAAATGAATTTCAAAAGGAAAACTACTTGTGTGACTAACTCTGCTTGATGTGAGTAACTAAGCCTTGAATGTATAACTTGCATGGTTACTGTTTCTTCCTATCTTAGTTGTTTTATAGATATTAACTACAAAGGGTTTACGCCTCTGCACTCTGTATGACTGAGTGTTTTGGTATTGCACTTGTGCAGTTTATGATCTAGTGGGATAGCTAGAAGTACGAGAAAATGTCAAATCTTGATAAATTTTTCCTTTGACTTTGGGTACTGTTTCATCCATGAGCTGAGTCTTTGGTCAGCCATCTTGAGTATGGAGTCTTTTTATTGAGGCATGCACACGTCTTCACTGATGACTTTGAACGGGTCGGTGACAGCGGAGGACTGTATATTCCTCGTCCTAAAAGGATGTGTGTGAGCGGTGTGAGCCATCTCTCCCAATTGGTTGTATTCCACTCTTGAGTTGCTGGTTCTTGGATCTCTCTTTTCATTCCTATTCCTTGTGACTACTTGGGTCTTTCTACTCCTAACTAGAATTGAAACTAATTACATAAGCAATGGATGTTCACTAACTCATGGTGTGGCTTTTTAATTGACTAACTTTACTTTAAAAAAATTTTCTCTATCTTCGTCCTGTTCTCTTTTAACTATAACTTGATTGTTTTGAAGTGCCTTATTACTCTGTTTTGGCTTTTAAGAGTTTCATTTGAAGTTACTATATGTTTTAAGGGTTATTTTTTAACTTCTGTTTATGTGAGTTGTACCAGTTCCATTTCAGGGAACTGACTCACCCCTCCCGGGGTGGGCTGCTTGGTTTCATCTTGTAGGTACGAAATTGTTCATACAGGTGGCCACAAAGAGTATGAGGGATTGGGATGGGAATTAGGAGTTATGGAGAGTTATTCTATTTACTTTAAGTTATGTTTGCATTATTTTTCTCGAGTTCAGACCGTGACGTTTGTAATTTATAAGTTGTAGTTGGTGAGGTTTTGTACCGGGTGTTTGGAACCCGATGATCTATAAATGCCAGTAGTATTTTATTTTTCCGCTGCATTTATTTTAAATAGGGGAGTTACAGAAATTGATATCAGAGCGTAGTTACGCTCTAAACCCGAGAAAACAAGTCGAGTGAAATACTTAGAATCTAGGTGCACCTAAAACTGAGGAATTGGGGTAGAATTGGGAAGTGAGGATTCCAGAAAGGCACATTACCCTTACCCCATACTTCACTTTACCTGATTTACATTACTACACTTATTCATGAACGCTCTATCAACACACCGTCCCTAGGACGTTATAAACACTTCACACTTTACTACGTAGATATCTAGACTTAACACACAACTTCTGAGTAACAAAAACAATCATTACCAGCTAAATGGCTCGTAAAGGAGGAAGAGAAGTGGGTCCCCCAGGAGGCTACAAACCCGACTGTGAGCCTCGATTTTTAAACCCTATCCTATGTTGATTAGTTTCATTAGGATCTGGTCGGGTTCTAGGTCCACTTATAACCTAAGCTTAATAACTATGTCATAAAACATTAATTATTAAAACCTAAGCTAGCTCACTGGAACCTTATTATGAGTTGCCACCTAATTTTAACCTAAATCAAATTAGGAAAGGAGAGTTCTGGTTCGGGGGCTTGATATTCGACTTAATTAGGGTTCAATTACTTTCATTACCCCTAGAATTCATTTTTCCTCTACTTAGTTTAATTACGTCTTATTACGAGTCGTTTTAACCTAAGTGCGCGCTTTTGATTTTTTGTATTTTTAACCTTTTTTTACAGTAAAATAAAGTGGAAATCAAGGCTACCTAAACTAGGGTTTCGGAGGCAGAATTAGGTCAAATTTTGTTTCCGTCCGTGACTACGGACCTAATGTCCGTACCCACGGACCCTAGTTAATATATGTGGAAATAAAAGTCAAATTAAACACAAAACGAAAATTTGAAAAGTCCGGGGCCACGGACAGGATGTCCGTAGGCCCGAACATTGTTTTGAAAAAACCTAATTTTTTGAAAAATTAAAATCCCGCCGCCGTCGGTGGGTGTCCGTGGCCACGAACCACCCACAGATGGGGGATTTTCTGGTGGTTCCCGACGGTGTTTTCAGCTCAAAATTTATGGGCGTGTTCCTTGAAAGATTTACAAGATGTTAGTAATCGAAAGATTTTAGTTTGAAGTGTGAATAATGATGAAACTTAGCAAACAAGTTAAAGGGCAGAAACAAAAACGAACAACTATACAGAAGCCGGAAAGAGTCGGTTTGAACCCAAATTTCAATAGAAAGTCAGAAAGGTCGTGGGGAGTTAGAAAACTAAGATTCCTACATGTTTTACCTTCGGATTTGAGGTGCTTCATCACGTTCGGATTCTTCGGGAGCTCCGTTGATCTTAGTTCTAGATTGAGTTTGAACCCAGCTTCTGACTATTGGTTATTGGTGATGTTCTTCACATTTTGGTGTTGTTTTAGTGAAGATTTGATGATGGATGGTGTTGTGGAAATTGGAAAAAGTGTTTTTGGTGGTGATTTTGTGAGATTTCGATGGAATTCTGAGGCTCGGATGTGTAAAAATGTGGGAGGCTGAAGAATGGTTGTATTTTCTGTCTCCTTAGGGTTCTTGAGCTTGTGAGATTCTCCTTTGATAAAAAGATTGATCCCTTTATATAGACTTTCTTAAAGATAAAGAAAATCTAGTAAAAGTAAGTGACTTCGCAAAGTAATTTTAGCCACGTGTCAAGGATGGAAGTTATGATTTTTCTGAAGTGGGATCAAATTTTTTAAATGTTGGAATATGTTTAAATTCAATTTCTCGTCAGATTCAATAAGAAATTACTAGAAATTTATTGGAAATTTGAAAAATCAAAGTTCCAACGCCATTATGCTTAAAATGTCATCCTCTATCATGGGTTAAAATTTCAAAACATTTGGAGTTGATTTGAGCCTTTTCAGAGGAGAGAGAAAGCTCACGGGGGGCTTAGGAGCCTTGAAATATCACGAAAATACCTTTGGAGGTGACTAAGCTGTCCTTGATGCCCCGGAATGCACCGATCGAACCGGGAATCCTTGCTGTTTGGCCAAACTACCCTTTTTGCACTTGCACCTATGAGGCTCTCTCCTAGGGGGTTGAAATTTTGGGTATAACAGATTGCCCCCCGTCAACTAGACTTGGTTATGGAAATGAAAAGGCTAGTTGATGCTTGAGGGATACCCCAAAATTTTGGATCTTAAAAGACCCTGCATGCAGTTGAAAACCGACAAATTGTGTCGAGCTGTTCTGAGGTGCTGACTACCTATGAGTAAAGTGGAAGGATGTCGAGCGATTCTAAGGCGTCGACCACCTAAAGGTAAAAATGGAGTAATGTTGGACTATTCTAAGGCGCCGACTACCTATAATGAATGATATGATGTCAAGCTATTCTAAGGCGTTGACTACCTATGATGAATGAAATGATGTCAAGCTATTCTAAGGTGTTGACTACCTTCAAGTAAAATGATGAAGTAAATGGCAAGCGATTCTAAGGCGTTGACTACCTAAAATGAATGAAATGATGTCAAGCTATTCTAAGGCGTTGACTACCTATAATGAATGAAATGATGTCAAGCTATTCTAAGGCGCTGACTACCTATAATGAATGAAATGATGTCAAGCTATTCTAAGGCGTTGACTACCTACAAGTGATTGAAAATTGGTGTGGGGTCGAGTTTTTCCACTCAGGTGAGTTCTTCCACTCATGTGAGTTCTTCTACTCTAATGAGTTCTTCTACTCGGGTGAGTTCTTCTACTCTGATGAGTTCTTCTACTCGGGTGAGTTCTTCTACTCGGGTGAGTTCTGCTACTCTGGTGAGTTCTGCTACTCTGAAGAATTTGTATCTTTGGGTGAGAATCTGTATCTCTGAAGAATCTGTATCTTCGGTGAGAATCTGTATCTCTGAAGAATATGTATCTTCGGGTGAGAATATGTATCTCTGAAGAATCTGTATCTTCGGGTGAGAATCTGTATCTCTGAAGAATCTGTATCTTCGGGGTATGGAATGATAATGGTCTCATGTAAACAATTGTGATGAGAACTGATCGCTGGAGTGCCAAACATGGCAATGATGATAAGGTGTATGCAATCAAAATGTATGAAAGATACTTGTTCAAAACAGGAAACTGTTGGAAAAGGTGCCAAACATGGCATGGATGAGGGTTGAAAATTGTCCAACGCAAGGCATTGCTAGAATGTGTGCCAAACGTGGTAGTGTTTAAAGAAAATTGTTCAAGACAAGAAATTGCTGACAAAGGTGCCAAACGTGGCAGTGTTTGAAGAAAATTCTGTTTACTAAAAAGGAAAGTGAAATTACCATTTCCTGACTAAAGATTTCAGACTTGTAATTTATCTCCTAGGAGATGAACATGCTACCAGTGGGGTGTGTGTTTGACGCGGAGATCTTTTGAGTGGTGATCAGGCATATATGTGCCTGTGGTGTATGATGTGAAGGTAAGGGCTTATGTGGGCCTGTGTTGTGGTGGTGTGGAAGTAACGGCTTATGTGAGCCTGTGTGGTGAAGTGGCTTTTGTGTGGAGGTAAGGGCTTATGTGGGCCTGAGGTGTTAGATGTGGAGGTAAGGGCTTATGTGTGCCTGTGGTGGGATGGTGGTGCTCAAGCTTTGGGTTTCAATTGGTGTTGTCATGGCAATTGTTGGAACCAACAATTGCCCCCAGTATTTTTCCTTAGGACAATATGAGCTAGAGTTTATGGCAATCGATCGGAACGATCGATTGCCCCCAGTATTTTAATCGTGCAAACGAACGATAATCACATCTCACATAGAATAACAAGAATAACATAATCGCTTGTAATCCGGTTTTGGAATTAGTACGTACATGTATGAGAACGCATGCACGAGCACGTAAGGATTAGAACATAAGAAACCGTTTTATATAATTAAACTAATGAACGGAATGGATGATTAACATGTTTGGATAATAATTATAGGCGGGTTCGTATTGGATAGCCAGGAGTGCTAATCGTGATTAGGAGGACATCTATTAGCCAAAGGTATGGATTCTTGCAGACTGTTTGCTACCGGATTATACCGGCTTGTGTGCTAGTTGCTTTCTGAATAACGACCAAGATTAATGTATGTAATATGATGAGTGTGTGTTCATATTATTGTTGTGTTTAATTCCTTGCCACTGACTATACCTTTGAACAAATGAATTTACACGTACGACACATGCGATAACAAGTGGATTACGAATGACGATCTTACGTTTTGATAACTTGCACACAAGTTCTCGCTAACTTCCCTTATTAAACAAGTCAACATCCACACGTGATGTTTGACTAATCACCCTAGAATTAGGATGATTGTCCATATGGGACTACTAACACATTCAAGATACGGAAGCGAGGAGCCCAAATATTTCTGGCCATGCATGCAAATTTTCTGGAGGCCGTTCCAGCATCAGGTCGACTTCCAAAAAAAAATATACGTCGCGACAGAGACCAGGAGAAGACTATCTCCTGCGGGGCTTACTACCCATTCGTAATTTGGCCAGGTGGATGGCTACTATCCCCTGCCGGGCTAACTACCCAACATTATTGAGGCCAGAAGGAACATACATCCTTCTGCGGGGCTAACTACCCATTTACAACCGCGAGAGTCCCAATCTCGTCAGAAGGGTTTATTCATACCCGACCTAATAAGCGTTTGCTAGACGGTACTTAATAGGGTTTACATACCTTCCCAATCCAATTGACTACACATCCGTTGTATAACTACATGGATTCAGGAGTTGACAATCCCACTGTGTGCATTGTCCTCAATAAGCGAATGAAGTCTATGCGGGACTTCAATATTCTCGAGGCCAATATTATAACGAACACTGACCGACTTATTAATATCTTATTTTGTTCGGTGTACTGTTACTTTGGTGAATTGATTGAATTGCATGTTGCATGTTGTGTGTTTACAGTTTTTATTTATATAAATGTAAAATGGATTGCATGTTAACGACCAATTAGTCAGTGTGGCCCAGTAGCTTGCGGGCTGCACGTTTTCATACCAGCGTTGTTGCTGAGCCTTCGGGCACCCCCATTTCAGGTACCGGATGCTGAGGAGACCCGACCGAGAGTAGGCGGGGTAGACATAGGGTATAGGGTGTACTTTTGTTTTGACTATACCTTATATAGGTTATACCCGTTTTTGTATATGGGAACTTCCATCCTAACTTATCTATGTTCCATAACTTTGGGAACTCGGTATGTATTTATTTTGGAATTCGTAATTGTTGTTGGAGTTGTCAGTAGCATATTCAGTTTGTTAGACCGTTATAGAGGAGTTGGAAAGACTAGTTAGTCATGTGGGTGACTAACGGCGGTGGTAGGTAACACCGTGGAGTGAATTTATTTTCCGCTGCGATTTCATTGAGATGGGCTTTAATAAGTATCGTTAATTGCGAATTAATGGTTGGGGTGTTACAAAAAGTGGTATTAGAGCTAAGTAACGCTCTGATGACTGAATATTACCGAGTTTAGGATTTATAAACATTGGGTTAGGGTGAGTGATAATAGCAGGAAATAACGTTTACTTGGGCCACCGAAAAGGGTGTCAACAACTGTCGATGCCGGAGCAAGTTAACATAGGAACTGATATGTGATAACGTTATGCAGATGTCTGGACGGGGCCGAGGTAGAGGCCGATGCCGAGGGGCAGAAGTAGACGACCCCATTAGGCTACAGGACATTGCCACTATAGTCGCCACAGCGTTGGCTCAGGCGGGAGTAGCGCCAGGTGGCCAGGCACCGCCTCCACCACCGCCCAGAGAGCGTGACTGGGTGAAGAGTCTCACCGAGCTGAAGCCACCACCCTAAGAGGAGGAGCAGACCCATCTCTCCTCGAGACATACCTTCTCGAGATAAAGACCGCATTCGAGAAATTAGCCGTTCTAGCTGGGGACAAGGTTAGACTGGCGGCGTTTTATCTGAAGGACGCTGCACGAGATTGGTAGAACCTGGTGAAGGCGAGCATATGGCCGATCCGGACTTTGGATGGGGAGCCTACAAGGCTCTGCTGAGGGGCCAAGTACTACCCAGCCCACGTACGGACGAAAGAAGAGGGAGGGTAGAGCTCAACACGCTAGAGCAGACCGGGGAAGATGACGGTGGACGAGTACTACTGTTATACCCAAAATTTTGACCCCCTGGTTAGGGTCTGCAAGGTTTTGGTGTCGTGAGGGATATTTGATCGGGTAATGAGGGATTCCGGCTCGATGGCGGTCGGTTGTTCCAGGTCCTGAGAGAGCAGTTTCGTCATTGTCAGGGGCGTTTTCGATTTTTAAGGCTTTTGAGATCTCTATAGGCTTTCTCTCTCCTCCAAAGGGTGCCCAAATCAGCTCGAAATGCTTTGATATTTTAACCCATGATAGAGGATGACATTCTAAGCATAATGGCGTTGGAATTTTGATTTTTCAAATTTCCAATAATTTTCTAGCAATTTCTGACTGAATCTGACGAGAAATTCAATTTAAAAATGCTCCGACATTTAAAAAATTCGTTTCCACCTCAGAAAATTCATAATATCCATTCTTGACATGTGGTTAAAATTTCATAGCAAAATTCCTTTGGGAAGTTACTTAGTTAAAATATCGAAAAATCTTACTTTTACTAGATTTTCTTTATCTTTAAGAAAGTCTATATAAAGGGATAGGTTTTGGATAAAATAGAAACCTCACATACTCAAGAACCCTAGAGAGTCAGAAAAGGCAGCCCCCTCTCTCTCTCTCACGTTTTCCAACACCCGGCCACCAAATCATACCGAAAATCCCCCGAAATCATCATCTAAACACGTTTTCCAATTCCCAAAGCACCAATAATCATCAAAACCCCATAAAAACACCACCAAAACGTGAAGAACAGCAAGAACAACCAACAACCAGAAGCTTGGTACGAAGTACTTTCGGGTCTGCCATCAACAGGAGCACTCGACGAATCCCGTGTGTGAAGAAACGTTGTGAATCCGAAGGTAAAACAGAGTAGAAACTCAGCTTCCCTAATTCTCCACGGTATTATCTGTCTTGCCTCGAACTTTGGGCTCAAACTAACCTTCGTAAGCTTCTGTATTGCTGTTTATTCAAGCTTCTGTCCAATAACTTGTTTACTAAGTTTCGTGCTTAATTCGAATTCAAATCGAAAACTTTCAATCACTAACGACTTGTAAACCTTTCAGGCTACACACCCATAAAATTTGAGCTCAAAACACCTCGGGAACCTTCTGAAAACCCCTGTCCGTGGGTGGTCCGTGACCTCGGACCTATGGTCCGGGACCTCGGACGCGTTGTCCGAGACCACGGACACCCACGGACGGCGGCGGGATTTAAAAAAAAATTCAAATTTAGGTTTTCTGATAATGTCCGGGCCCTCGGACAGCCTGTCCGAGGCCCCGGACCCTGCAATTTTTGTTTTTTCTTTATTTTCGACTTTTTTGTATAGTTTAGGTTAACTGGGGTCCGTGGTCTCGGACATGGGGTCCGTGGCTACGGACGTAAGCAAAATTTGACCTAATTCTGCCTCTGAAACCCTAGTTTAGGTAGCTTCCAATTTCACTTTACTTTTATTTTCTGTCAAAAAAATGCTAAAAACACAAAAAACAGAAGAAGCACGCACTTAGGTTAAAAACGACTTTGTAGTAAGCCGTAAATAACCAAGTAGTAGAGGAAAAACGACCTAGGAAGGGTAATGAAAGTAATTGAACCCTAATAAGTCGAATATCAAGCCCCCGAACCCGAACTCTCCTTTCCTAATTTGATCTAGGTTAAAATTAGGTGGCGACTCATAATAGGTTCCAGTGAGCTAGCTTAGGTTTAAATAATATTTTATGACATAGTTATTAATCTTAGGTTATAGGTGGACCTAAAACCCGATTAGATCCTAATCAGCTTAATCCACATAGGATAGGGTTTAAAATCGAGGCTACAGACTGGCGGACTGACTACTCCGCTGCGGATCTAACTTCTTAATTTTAACTTGTTTAATTTTAAGAAAGAGGGGCTTAACTTGAAAATGTTTATTTATGGCCTTTACTATGTTGCTTGTTTACTTCTGTGCGCACTTTAATTTTTGCACCCTTGCATCATATGAGAGCGAGGGTCCACACAAACCGGTTCTACCCCGGGACCCGTTTGAGGGTCCCCTGTCAGGGACTCACACCTTTTAGGTGATGTGAATAAGGGGGGAAAAGAGGAGGGTGTCGTCTAACCACACCCCCTTAATACCTGGGCTTTAGCCCCAAGCATTTTCCTGGCAGTACCCTTACCAAGCCCATTGTTTGGTCAGTCAAAGACCCGACCGTAGACGCACACCTTTAGGTGATGTGAAAAAGTGGGGTGGCCCAAAGAGAATAGCGTGCAAGCCCTATTCCTTTGTGGTGACCTGGGCCCGCGCCCCAAGCACCTCTCCGGATCGACCTATACCTGTTGGACTGAGTCATCTTGTGAGGGCATTTGCATCACCGCCTTACGTAAGACTTCTGAGTATGTGTTCTCTTTCACCTGGGCCTCAGGCCCAATGTCTGCATCGACCCATCAATCTCCCCCAGTCCGATTAAAATGCTTGAATGTCTCAAACGGCCCAAATAGCCGAGAGAAGCAAAAGAGTCCCGTAATTAGAACACAAGGGCCCTCATAGGAAAACCTTTCACGTCACCAAAAGCCCGTGCCCTAATATTTCTTTTTATGTTCCAAAACAGAAAGAAGGCAAGATTTCAGAAAGGCGCTGGGACAGAAGTTCCGGACGTTTGACCCGACTGACCTACTCCCCCACCTCCGTTATTTCAGCCCGAGGCAGACTCTAGCTCATCTGACATGTCGGTCCAAGCACATGACGATATCTCTCAGGAGGATCAACCAGCGGGGGAGAAAACCAGAACACTTTTGTTGAAGAACTCATGAAAAACTTTGATTTGAAACACCAGGAAGCGATCCAGGCGCTCGAGAATAAATATGTGGACACAATCGCCCAGCTAGAAGATAAGTTGGCTGCATTGGAAACGGCAGCCCAAAGCAGGGCCACTGAGGGTCTGGCAGGGGAGCAGGATCAGATAGCCAGCCTGGTACGGAAACATCAAGCCGCATTGAAGCCTTGGAGGCACGGCATACGCGGCGGCAACAGTTGAGCTCCATGAGAAAATAGGATCTTTGGAGGCGGCAAGACAGGAAAGACCGCTACAAGGATTTGTCAATCCTTTATACGGCATGGACAATATCTCCTTAGAAGGGCATGACACCCAAGTTGGATACGGTGGTGGTGCTCCTGGGAACCAGCTAGCCACCGAAGTTCAGAGGGCTTTGAGGCGCATTGAGCGCATGGAAAAGGCCGGTAAACCCGCTGGATTTGATTATCTTTCCATGGGATCCTATCCAGATGTTGAGCTACCCGCAAAACTGAAGCTCCCTACTTTGGCTCTCTACAAAGGCTCGACCGATCCCCAAATTCATTGGCGATGTTGATCGAGAGATGTCTATCCTGAGGCTCAATGATATGCAGAAGGCAAGGTCTTCGCCCGATACCTAGATGAGATCCCTCAACGATGGTACCTAACTCAGAGGATGAACACCAAGACCTATGAGGAGATATGCGAAGCTTTCCTGACTCACTTTGAGTATGCTAAAAATCTGGAAATCACCCGATCTGACCTTGCTAGCACACGCCAAACGGGAAGTGAGTCCATGTCCGATTTTTAAAGCGGTGGAGGAGGAAGGCAGCAGGCATGCCTACAAGGATGGATGAGCAGGAACAAATCCGCATGATTGTTGAGAACATGCAAAAGCAGTACAATGAGAATTAAAGTATATGTACTTTCCAAGCTTTGATATGCTCATGGGCCAGGTGGGGGTTTTGGAGGAGAAGATCCACAAGGGAGACCTAAAGCTTGGATACCCCCGAGGATCCGGGGGAAATTCGAAGTTCCAAAATCTGAAACAGCAAAGGCCTCCTACTCAAGCACAGCTTATGCACAGAGCGCACCGCAGAGATACGCGGGACAGTACGAAATAAATGCGGTCCAGCAGCCAAGGAACAGGGGAGGAATTATCGAGCAGTACCACCCCCAAGACAGGATTTCAGTCAACGAGAATTCACAGATATTGGTCGGCCATTGAGTCATGCTCTGAAAAAACTTCAGGAGCAGAACATCTTACAGCCTCTTCCGCCCCGACCAGGAGTCACCTGTTTGGGCAGGAACCCAAATCAGTTCTGTCTCTACCATCAGTTGCCAGGTCACGACACCGATCATTGCAGGGCCCTACAGCATAAGATCCAAGACCTGATTGACCAGGGGCTTCAGTTCTCAGAGCGCGGAAATATCTTCGGAATCCTATGCCAAAACACCATTAAGGATCACTGTTGTTTTTCTTCTCCCTTTTGTTGTTTTGCGTAGCATTTGTTCTGTCTTTCTTTTAGTTCTTTAGCTAGTTTAGTGTTTATCCCTTTTAGTTGGTACTCAATGTCGTTGTTACTTCTTTGATTATCAATAAAATTTCTTCTTTGATTCGTGTCCTACTCCAATGAGTATACTTGTTCATGTTGAACGCACAAAAAAAAAGCAAAATATAAATCACTCAGCAATCACCCCATCACTACTCACCACCACCTCACACATGTAATCACCCCTCCTCAAAATAACTTGGGTATTCAAAAGGCTTGTCGAGAAAAAAACCCCACAACGATACTGGGGGCAATCTGAGTTAAGGAGCGATAATGTTTATTTCTTTTGTTTAAATGCGCAAAACAAGTCTTGAGTAAACGTTCGCGAGGGTGCCTTGAGCGGTTTAAACCAAGGCGAAAGAGCGTGTCACTTTTACACGGCTCCAGAGAGGTCACATTCAAAGGTAAGGCAAGCGGCATGACTCGATCGAAGGAGGAATTTTGTAAATTACGCTAAAACTATAAAAAGTAACAAAGAAAGGATACACAACTTTAGGGATGACGAAGCAGCACCTAGGTACAGCACCACACAGCAAAAGCCTATAACCCAGGCATTAAAACTAGGCACCCCCGCTAGCTTTTCGTATATGACCTCTTCACAAATTGCAAGCTCCACAAACAAGCTAGCCAATGATGAATAACGACCCGGTGACCAAAGAAAGCAAGGAGCCCGACTTTTGAAAACAACTTCCAAGTCCAAAGAAGCAAAAATTGCTACCAGCATGACGAAACGATCCGCAAATGGTCCCAAAGTGAACAGGATCCAAATGAGCCAACATCAAAATAGCTCTCAAGGTTCAAAGCCGGGAAACACAAGAACCCCGAAGGAAAGGAAATTCAAAGAAAGGCAAACCTGAAAAGCCTCGAAGAAACCCAGAATCGGGAAAGAAAGAAGATGCAAGGAACATCCAAAAGTTCCAAGTCCCAAGTTATAAGCTAAGTAATCACGAAGCAGCCAAACTACTTCAAGGCAAGAAGACAAGTCCAAGAGACGGTGCAAGTTGCAGCTTGGTCATCTTTGAAGCTCCACATATTAAACATTCCTCGTTATCCTGTTGTCATTTCATCACACCCTATAGCCACGTTACAAGCTCAAAAGACTTCCGACTTAGTAGTTGGGTATCCAGTCACGTGTGAAAGTAACAGGTGAGCGCGTAAATCGAACAAATATCAAATTCAATGGTTGAGATGCTTGACCCAAAAGGGAGCACGATTGCAAATATTAAACACTTTGAGTGTAGGATAGAAAGCACCACTTCAGATAAACCCTGACCTTGTGAGAGTGAGATTGTTTTGTGCAATTAATCAAAGAAAATACTGGGGGCAATCGATCGTTCCATCGATTGCCATATAATCCTGAAAAAACTCAGATTGCCTTAAGGAAAATACTGGGGGCAATTGTTGGTCCCAACAATTGCAACAATGACACTGATTGAGTCCAAAAATCCAAAATCCAAAGGATCAAACCCTCCTCATATCACACAGGCCCGTCCTAAAGCCCTACTCCACATCAAATTTCCACAGGCCCGTCCTAAGCCCTACCTCCTCATCAAAAGTTCCACAGGCCCGTCCTAAGCCCCACCTCCACATCAAATTCCTCAGCCCGTCCTAAGCCCTACCTTCACACTCAAACATCCGCAGGCCCGTCTTGAGCCCCACCATCTCCAGGTTTGGCATAGACCCAAATCCTTCTACATTCTTTTGGGCCCATCATACACTTGATTCACCTTCACCTAGATCCAACCTTTAGGCTCGTCATAAGACCTAGAACCATCCTTAGGCTCGTCATGAGACCTAGAACTACCCTTTAGGCTCGTCATAAGACCTAGATCCAACCTTTAGGCTCGTCATAAGACCTAGAACCTCCCTTTAGGCTCGTCATAAGACCTAGTTGCATTCCCTTAGGCTCGTCATAAGACCTAGAACTACCCTTTAGGCTCGTCATAAGACCTAGAACCTCCCTTTAGGCTCGTCATAAGACCTAGCTGCATTCCCTTAGGCTCGTAGTAAGACCTAGCATTACCTTTTAGCTTACCCACTCTCATCAAACACATTGCATTCATCTCATTTATGGGCTCGTCATAAGACCTAGCTGCATTACCTGGCGCGTCACAAGACCTGACGACAGAAAGTTGGCGAGGTGATGGCAATAAATCCTCCTTTGCGATGTCAACTTATTTTTGGGATCAACGAATGGTGGGCAAAGGCAATAAGTCCCCAGGTTTTTACCAGGAGTTATCCCTGCACACCGGCTTGGGGGGGGCGATGGCAATAAGTCACCTTGGGTCCAGCCAGGAGCATCGGCACGGGTTTCGGTCCCCCAGAAGAAGCATCGAGCATCATCAGCATCATCAGCATCATCAACATCATCGGCATTATCATCAGCATCAGCATCATTTGCATCATTAGCATTTCAGCATTCATCTTGCATTTGCATCCAGTTTTCACATCCTAGGCAGTCAACGCCTTAGAATAGCTTGACATCATTTTCACCACTTTAGGTAGTCAGCGCCTTAGAATAGCTCGACAGCATATCATCATTTCAGGTAGTCAACGCCTTAGAATAGCTTGACATCATTTTCACCACTTTAGGTAGTCAGCGCCTTAGAATAGCTCGACAACATATCATCATTTCAGGTAGTCAACGCCTTAGAATAGCTTGACATCATTTTTCATCACTTTAGGTAGTCAGCACCTTAGAATAGCTCGACAGCATATCATCATTTTAGGTAGTCAACGCCTTAGGATAGCCTGACATCGTATCATCCTTATAGGTAGTCGGCACCTTAGAATAGTCTGACATCACTTCATTATTACCTTTAGGTAGTCGGCCACCTTAGAATAGCTCGACAATGCTTTGTAGCTTAGGTAGTCAGCGCCTTAGAATAGCTCGACAATGCTTTGTAGCTTAGGTAGTCAGCGCCTAGAACAGCTCGACAATGCTTTGTAGCTTAGGTAGTTAGCGCCTCCGAGTAGCTGGGCATCGTTAACCCGGTTTCATACAACGTGGAGGATTCTGTGGAGTCAAAAATTTGGGGCACCACTCAAGCATCAACCAGACTTTTCACATTCGTTACAAAGTCCAGTGACGGGGGGCAATCTGTTATACCCAAAATTTGACCCCCTGGTTAGGGTCTGCAAGGTTTTGGTGTCGTGAGGGATATTTGATCGGGTAATGAGGGATTCCGGCTCGATTGGCGGTGTTCCAGGTCCTGAGGAGCAGTTTCGTCATTGTCAGGGGCGTTTTCGTAATTTTTAAGGCTTTGAGATCTCCTATAGGCTTTCTCTCTCCTCCAAAGGGTGCCCAAATCAGCTCGAAATGCTTTGATATTTTAACCCATGATAGAGGATGACATTCTAGCATAATGGCGTTGGAATTTTGATTTTTCAAATTTCCAATAATTTTCTAGCAATTTCTGACTGAATCTGACGAGAAATTCAATTTAAAAATGCTCCAACATTTAAAAAATTCGTTTCCACCTCAGAAAATTCATAATATCCATTCTTGACATGTGGTTAAAATTTCATAGCAAAATTCCTTTGGAAGTTACTTAGTTAAAATATCGAAAAATCTTACTTTTACTAGATTTTCTTTATCTTTAAGAAAGTCTATATAAAGGGATAGGTTTTTGGATAAAATCAGAACCTCACATACTCAAGAACCCTAGAGAGTCAGAAAAGGCAGCCCCCTCTCTCTCTCTCACGTTTTCCAACACCCGGCCACCCAAATCATACCGAAAATCCCCCGAAATCATCATCTAAACACGTTTTCCAATTCCCAAAGCACCAATAATCATCAAAACCATAAAAACACCACCAAAACGTGAAGAACAGCAAGAACAACCAACAACCAGAAGCTTGGTACGAAGTCCTTTCGGGTCTGCATCAACGGAGCACTCGACGAATCCCGGTGTGAAGAAACGTTGTGAATCCGAAGGTAAAACAGGTAGAAACTCAGCTTCCCTAATTCTCCACGGTATTATCTGTCTTGCCTCGAACTTTGGGCTCAAACTAACCTTCGTAAGCTTCTGTATTGCTGTTTATTCAAGCTTCTGTCCAATAACTTGTTTCTAAGTTTCGTGCTTAATTCGAATTCAAATCGAAAACTTTCAATCACTAACGACTTGTAAACCTTTCAGGCTACACCCATAAAATTTGAGCTCAAAACACCCTCGGGAACCTTCTGAAAACCCCTGTCGTGGGTGGTCCGTGACCTCGGACCTATGGTCCGGGACCTCGGACGCGTTGTCCGAGACCACGGACACCCACGGACGGCGGCGGGATTTAAAAAAAATTCAAAATTTAGGTTTTCTGATAATGTCCGGGCCCTCGGACAGCCTGTCCGAGGCCCCGGACCCTGCAAATTTTGTTTTTTCTTTATTTCGACTTTTCTGTATAGTTTAGGTTAACTGGGGTCCGTGGTCTCGGACATGGGTCCGTGGCTACGGACGTAAGCAAAATTTGACCTAATTCTGCCTCCGAAACCCTAGTTTAGGTAGCTTCCAATTTCACTTTACTTTTCTGTCAAAAAATGCTAAAAACACAAAAAAACAGAAGCGCGCACTTAGGTTAAAAAACGACTTTGTAGTAAGCCGTAAATAAACCAAGTAGAGGAAAAAACGACCTAGGAAGGGTAATGAAAGTAATTGAACCCTAATAAAGTCGAATATCAAGCCCCCGAACCCGAACTCTCCTTTCCTAATTTGATCTAGGTTAAAATTAGGTGGCGACTCATAATAGGTTCCAGTGAGCTAGCTTAGGTTTAAATAATTATTGTTTTATGACATAGTTATTAATCTTAGGTTATAGGTGGACCTAAAACCCGATTAGATCCTAATCAGCTTTAATCCACATAGGATAGGGTTTAAAATCGAGGCTCACAACTACACAAAGTTCACTGCTCTGCTTCGCCTTCTACCTGGGCTAGGGTACTCCGACGACATACTGGTTGAGCGATTCTACGGAGGTCTGAACCCTCGCCTCTAGTACGGTATGGGCGCAGTGCCCTACACCACTCTCGAGGTAAATGGGAAAGAAAACTGAATTGATATTAAATGCCGATATAATGAATTTATGTGGAAAAATTAATACTAATGTTTGGAAATATAGGAGTGCTATCATGACGCCTCTAGAGTGGAGATCGTATTCCAGAGGAGGGATGCCCAGAACCAGGAGAGGAAGGCTGCTGGGCCTAGTTCGGACGATCCCGACAGAGCAGCCCCAAAAAGAAGAGGAAAGCCATTCCAGAAGGGGCAGAAGCACTACCAAGGGAAAGAGAGCCAGCCTTCTAAGACTCTCCCGCTGGTTCCCCATGCAGAGGCAGCTAGACCTCTGAGGTCACACCCACCCAAGGGTGAAATTCTCTATCTAAGTAAGTTTGTTGAAATGTCTTAAGATTATCGTACTATATGTTTGAAACACTTGACTAACCTCCAATGAAATAGGTTCTGGATCCGGTACGGGTACGGGCACGGGCCGGAAGTTTGAGCGCCATTACCATTGTAATCAGTGCGGGAAGGACCACCGGTGGTGGTTGGATTGTGGGGAGAAAAGGTCCAGTGCCGTTACTGCCAGTTGTGGGGACATCGGGCGTTCGAGTGCATCCGGAATCTGGAGAGTAAGGCATACCGCCCAAGGATGAAGACGACCAGTGACCAGAGGGGTGGATTAGGCGTTCCACGCCCTACTCAAACGACCCAGCCTGTTGTGGGTCAGGGAGCGAAGGGCAAGGGTCCAGCATCAGGACAGCCTGCCCTGCATGTGACTATAGCTCAGACGGATTTGGTCGATCTACTGCTCCAGGTATTACTAAACCCATTAGTCGATAAAAGCATGTTTAGGAATGTTGTGTGAATTATTTGAGTGCTTGCATGCGTAAATACAGGATTAAGTAGTTAATCAATAGGAAACTTATAAGATAAAGATTTCAACCACCTTAGGAAAATACGACATTTGATTTCCTATCCCCTCACCACCAGCCCTAAAAGAAAACGTCATCGAACTACACGAACCTGCAAGCGAGCAGTGTCAGGTATTCGACCAGGCATGTTTCTACTCAAGGGATACCTGACACCTGAGACACAATCACCGTCATTAGAAGGTGTCTAGAATTGGGAGTGGGACCAGGATGGTTCTACACTCCCGTATACCTAGGCGGAGCAAGGATGAAGCTGAAGATGATGTGCTTGGGTAGGGACTGGAACACATACACAAAGACGTACCAAGAGACGAAGACCAAAGACGGGGCAAGAATACCGAAATTACCCGATGAATTCTTACCAATCGTGGAACACGCTGTTGGCATTGCTCAACGGCTAGAGACAGATCCAGTCCCTGACCTTGGGGCGGATCTGTGCATCATCAACTTCTATGAGGAAGGAGGCCGTCTAGGATTACACAAGACAAGGACGAGACAGCAGAGTCCCTCAACCAAGGAATACTAGTAGTGTCCATATCCATCAGTGATGATGCGGAGTTCCTTTATGGCGAGCAGGAGCGTGTGGACCTTGCCAAGAAGATCACATTGAAGTCAGGAGACATTTTGATTATGGGTGGGAAGTCAAGGATGCTTTTTCATGGTATTAAGAGGATTAAACTAAACACGACACCCTTGGCAGTGATTAATGCCACTCACATGAGGCCTGGACGATTGAATCTAACCTTTAGGAAATATTAGCGTTGTAATTCCTCTAAGCACATGTAAAGAAGATCATAATGTAATCAATGGATGAATGGAATAAAATGTTGAGTGTTTTATCAATTTCCATCATGATATCAGCTACTTATCGAAGTTTGTTAAATAGGTTGTGGGAATGAGACGGAAGGTACTCTCAGCATACTTACAAAGGCAGAGGCCGGTGAGAGCGGCACTATCCTCATAGGTATTAAACCAAAATGAGAACGGTTAAAGACCTTAATTAGCACCGACCATAAGCGCGAATTAACTATAAAAAATTATATTTAGGTACCTTTCCGGTTAATGGAGTGGCAGCTTCAGTATTATTCGACTCCGGAGCCTCACATACATTTGTTCTCCATCACTTGCGGGGAAGCAGGGGCTAGACGTTGTGGAGTTATCCTGATTTTATGGTAACTCTCCCCTAAGGAGAAGATCCGTTGTACTCGATGTAATAGAGGCGCCACCATCCGGATCAGGGATGAGGATTTCCGATTGATTTGATTGAGTTCAGAGGCCTTGGATTCGATGTTATAGCGGGAATGGACTGGTTGGGGCGGCATAGAGGCCGCATACTTTGTGCAAAGCGTCGATTGTTGCTTAGGAGCCTGTCAGGAGTGACAGTATCATACCGCCAGAGTCCGAGGGAGCCTTCGGTCAAGGTTATATCAGCTATGTCCATGTATAGAGAGATCAGGAAGCAGAGTGAAGTGTTCCTCTGCTATGTCCAAGACTCAAAGCGAGACCCTGAATTCAGCGATGATGTGCCAGTGGTGTCGAAGTTTCCCGACCTATTTCCTAGGGAGCTTCCCGGCATGCCACCACCTCAAGAGGTAGAGTTCACCATCGACCAACTTCCCGGTACGGGCCTGATAGCTAAGGCACTATACCACATGGCACCAGCCGAGATGGCTGAGTTGAAGGAGCAGTTGAGCAGGAGGATTATTGAACAAGGGATACATACGACCCAGCGTATCACCTTGGGGTGCACCGGTCCTTTTCGTGAAGAAGAAGGATGACAGTTTGTGGCTATACATTGACTACAGAGAGCTGAATGTCGTATCAGTGAAGAACAAGCACCCACTGCCGCGCATTGATGATTTATTCGATCAGTTGAAGGGAGCATCAGTATTCTCTAAGATAGACCTGCGATCAGGACACCACCAGATACCGATCAGGGAGCAGGATGTAGAGAAGACGACATTCCGGAAAAGATACGGCCACTACGAGTTTACAGTGATGTCGTTCGGTCTGTCGAACCCTCCAACAGTATTATGGATCTGATGAACCGATTGTTCAGGGAGCAGCTGGACAAGTCGGTAGTGGTGTTTATTGATGACATTTTGGTATATTCGAGGTAGGGGGAGGAGCATGAGAGCCACCTCAGACGAGTTCTGGAGATTTTGAGGGAGAACAAGCTGTTTGCTAAGTTCTCCAAGTGCGAGTTCTAGTTTGATCGGGTTTCCTTTCTCGGTCATGTCATCTCAGATGCTAGCATCTCCGTAGATCCAACGAAGGTCGAGGCAGTACGCACCTGGCCTAGGCCGAAGACAGTGACCGACATCCGGAGTTTCCTAGGTCTAGCAGGCTATTACCGGAGATTCGTCAGGGACTTCTCTAGGGTGGCGAAGTCGATGACCAGCTTGATGAAGAAAGACACGCCGTTTGTGTGGACTGACGAGTGTGAGACCTCATTTCGGAGACTGAAGGATGTGTTGACCTCAGCACCCGTTCTGACTATTCCCGAGGGCACAGAGGGTTACAAAGTCCACTGCGACGCATCAGGCAGAGGTATAGGGTGTGTACTCATGCAGCCTGGGAAGGTGGTCGCCTACGCCTCACGGCAGTTGAAGAAGCATGCGGAGAACTACCCCACACATGACTTGGAGCTTGGAGCGATTGTCTTTGCTTTGAAGATTTGGTGCCATTACCTGTACGGTGTCCAGCTGACTGTTTACTCAGACCACAAGAGCTTAAAGTATGTGTTCACTCAGAAGGAGTTGAACATGCGACAGAGGAGGTGGGTTGAGTTCCTGAAGGACTACGACATGAACCTTCAGTATAAGGAAAGGAAGGCGAATGTCGTAGCCGGTGCCTTGAGTCGACGAGCGTATTCACTACACTCCATTGTCGCTAGCACTAGCCCATTGACGAAGTGCGGAGCACATAACAGAGCGACCAGCGCATGAGGGAGATCAGTCAGAAGCTGTCTGACAGCACATTCGAGAGCGGGAAGTACGAGTTTGAGCTACATGATGATGGATTGATTAGGCTGAAAGGCCGATTGTGCATCCCCAGAGACAGTGCAGAGTTGAAGGATCACATCCTAAGAGAGTCACACTCTTCTTCCACATTTGTCCATCCAGGAGCCTCGAAGATGTAAAAGGACTTGAAGCGGCACTTCTGGTGGAGTGGGATGAAAGAGTGACGTGACGGACTACGTGTTGAGATGTCTCACCTGTCAGAAGGTGAAGTTTGAGCATAGACGACCTGGAGGCATGGTGCAGCCCATGCCAGTCCCAGAGTGGAAGTTTACGATATTTCGATGGACTTTGTGGTCGGGCTTCCACCTACTAGAGGAGGTCTGAACATCATATGGGTCATTGTCGACCGGATGACCAAGGTAGCACGATTTATACCGATGAAGGACACATGGAAGGTGCTGAGGTTAGCAGAACTGTTCGAGAAGGAGGTCATCAGGCACCATGGGGTCAAAGACCATAGTTTCGGATCGGGATACGAGATTCCTCCCGATATTGGTGATCTACGAGGGAGGCGCTTGGCACAGAGTTGAAGCTCAGTACAGTGTTTCACCCACAGACAGACGGAAAATCAGAGAGGATCATCCAGACATGGAGGACATGCTGAGAGCATGTGCCTTAGATTTTCAGGGCAATTGGATAAACAGGTTACATCTGGTCGAGTTGCATACAATAATAGTTATCATGCTTCGATCAACATGTCTCCTTTCTAGACACTATACTATGTTGGGATGAGTCTAGCGAGACCGTCATCACCGGGGAGAGTACTTAGAGCAGGTTCTGGTAGAGGTTCAGCAGATTAGACAGAACATGAGAGCCGCTCAGGATAGGCAGAAGTCGTACACTGATGAGAGACGACGGGACCTTGAGTTCGCAGTTGGTGACCAGGTATTTCGACGAGTATCCCTGATGAAGGGAATATTCATATTCGGGCAGAAGGGCAAGCTGAGCCTTAAGTTTGTAGGACCTTATGCTATTACGGAGTGGGTGGGCCCTGTTGCATATCGACTTGATTTGCCTGCTGAGTTGGGGAACGTACACGATGTATTCCATGTCTCGCAGCTCAAGAAGTATATGCCCCATCCTTCTCATGTCCTACAGCCCGAGAGGCTATCTTTCGAGCCGACCATGCGATATGTGGGCACTCCTCAGAGGATCCTAGATAGGAAGACCCGGGACACCCGTCACAAGTCAGTGAGTCTGGTAAAAGTCCTTTGGTCGAACCATGATGTCGAGGAGGCCACATGGGAGTTAGAGGATGATATGAGAGTGAAGTTTCCTTCGTTATTTGCCGACTAGTTATACTAGTCTAGGGTACGTGGGCGTACCCCTATTCAAGGGGGGTAGGGCCTTTTTCATTTTGTTTTAAAAGTGCATTTTACAGCACTTGTTTTGTTTGTGCACTTGCGTTGCACTGTGTGGATGTTTATGTGCACCTTGCTGCACTATATTGGATATGCTATGTACCTTGTATGAGAATAATTGATGTGCACTTTGTTGCACTAGTATTGTGTTTGGTGGTTATGTGTACTCCGTTACACTATGATGAGGTTACTTGTGGTTATACTACGGGACTTGATCCCTAGGACAAAGTAGTGAGTATATTACGGGACTTGATCCCTAGGACAAAGTAGGGGGGAACTAGTTTATAGGACCAATTGATTTTGGGAATGAGACTTCGGGACGAAGTCCCCTTTTAAGGGGGGTAGATTGAAATACCCCAAACCTCAATTACACTAATTAATCATGAATTAATTGAAGGGATGAATTAATTAAGAGGTAATTAAAATTAAGGAACTCTAATTTATTAAAGAATCCTATAATTCCTAAATATACTACAAATAAATATTTATAGTCCTAATGAGCATTACACTCCACAAGAGTCAATGGACTAATAAAGGATTAATTATAAGGAGGAAACAACTCCTAAGATAAATGTAACACATAATACACTAAGACATGAATTAAATACACAAATCATGAGGAAAGATTATATAATATATTTTATATAGTCAAAACAGCTTATAAGGTTAACAACCACTTATAAACAACATTAATACAAGGTAACAACATATGTTACAATCTAACACATAAAACAAGTCATAATGTACAACTTATGAGCCTTAATATTAGAAAACACAAACAAAGACACAAACACCCTCCTACACACACATGGGGGCGGAAATTTAAGTGTCCAAAGAGCCATCCAAGGGCTAAGATTAAAAGTGGTGGCAAGTGGTAAGGGATTGATGACATGGCAAAATCTAGTCTCCTTCCTCACTTAAGAAACACAATTAGTAAAATAAACAAAACACTCTCTCTCTCCTCATTAGGGCTGCCAATTCTTTTCTCCTCCCTCACCTTCCAGCCGTAAGGTAAGCAGCCCTTGTCTTCTCCTTGTTCCTTTGAAGCTCCATTGAAGGTATCATGGTTTTAACTCCTAAAAACACTAATTTTATGCTCTAAATCTCTTGTTTCTTCATCCAAGACCAAGCCTTGTATTCTCCCATGCTTGAGGCTGAATTATTAAGCCTAGAGGGCGGTAGAAAAACCGTGAACAAGTCTAGAGAAGGAGGAGTCAAGATTCGACACAAACTAAGGTAAAAATGTGCTCTAACTTCTATCCTTCCCATTTGTTTCTTAATGGCTGAAAAAATCTACCCATATTGACTCCTTATCTTTCATTTACTCTCAAGAAGAAGCTCTCCAACAACACCAAGCCTAATGACCAAAAATACCAAGGTAAAGTTGGTGTTTTAAGTCTTTTTCATGCTTAAATCACCATTTCCTCTTAGATCTACCAAGGAACTAACTTCCTCCATGCTTCCCTAGTCTTGTCCAAAACTTTGAAGGAGCAAGACCACCATTTTGAGACTCTAAGGTAACAATCCAAGCTTAAAACCCATTTTTGTACTTTAAGCATCTACCTTGGATTATGAGGTGTGTATGGTTCTGATTTTTGAACCTTCTTTTCCCTTGTATTATGGCCAAAAATTGGAGCTTGAGAACCCCTTGAAACCTCCAAGAAAAAAAGGGAAACAAGTGTGGAAAAATCCATCTTTGTAAAGGTAAAAACTCTAAACTAACCTTGTGATAAAAGAGTTGATTAAGCTTCAAATTTGTACCAAAAATCTAAGTGAAACCACTCTGTATATAGGGCAAAGAACAAGGAAAAATTCAAGCTACAAGCATCTTGAAAAATCCACTTTTGGGCATTAGGAGGTAAATACCTTAAGTTAGGTTTAATGTCATTTTAGTGTCATTTTGGTGTTGTAACCTTAAGGCCGAGAGCCTACTTTTTATTTACTGTATTTTAAGTTTATAATGTGTTTAGAGCAAGTTCAAAACATTAAGTTAAGTTTAAAACACTTATATGTTCAGAGGAATAAGAATAAGGGGCTAAAATGCAATTTTTGGAAACTAAGGGGTTAGTTTTGTGTAAGGCCGAAAAGGTTCTGTATAAAATGGGTCATAATGACCTAAATATGATTATAAGCTTATATTATATGTTTTGGATAAATTAAAATAAAGTTTAGGTGCTAAAGTAACAAGTTTATTAAGATGGGGGTTGCTATTCGCAGTACAAAATTACTAATCACCGCAGTACAAAATTTTTTAAATTCATATTGACGTGGTACACATGTAATGATGTGTCACTATGTTTTTTTTTTAAAAATGATATCTAAAAGTAAATTTACCGAAGTAGTTTGTAGTTGATTAGTAGCGAATTTTACTAGTTACTTTTTTGTTGTAATCAATACAGGAACCTTTTTTTTGTAAAAAAAAGTGTTGGATGGATTACATTTGTATGTGTTTATATAATAATTTGACTTAAAAATAATTTGTACTGCGAATAGCAAAATACGTTACTATTGTAGTACAAATTTTTTTTTCACCAAACTTAGTTGAATAAGTTGGAATGTTGTGGGGAGACATGTTTTCCTGAAACAAATGAGAATTGAATGACCAATATCCAGTCACAATGAGTAAAACACAAAGTTAGAACAACTAAGTTAAAGAAAAACAAAGTTACAACAACTAGGTTAAAGAAAAACTAAGTTACAACAACTAGGTTAAAGAAAAACTAAGTTACAACAAAAAAGTTAAAGAAAAACTAAGTTACAACAACAAAGTTACAAAAAAACTAAGTTACAACAAGTTATAACATAATTGATAGTATCAATCATCATTACTACCAACTGACTCATCACTCTCGCCTTCATATGAATTGGAGACTGACTCCATTGAAAAATCATTGTTGTCTTCATATGAATCTAGGAGTGATTCTACTTCCCACAAGATTGAACTATCATACACCCCACACCCAGTAATTACTTCCAGTAGATTCTTCTGGTTGTGGATTTCCTGGTTGTGGAGTGATTCATCTCCACCATTGAAATATCACTATCTTTTGTATCAGGAAGGGATATGGTATTAGAAATGTTTCAGAATTTGACTGGTTGTGGAGTGATTCATTCTCCACCATTGAAACATTACTCTCTTCTATATCAGAAAGGGATATGATATTAGAAATGCTTTCAGAATTGACTGGTTGTGGAGTGATTCATTCTCCACCATTGACACATCACTCTCTTCTGTATCAGAAGGATTCATGCTCCCATATGATATTGAAGATTTTCGGAATTGATGAGTGACTCACGATAATGTGAATGGGTTATGAATTTGAAGGAGTGGAAGTATGGAAATATGAATTGTAAAGAATCAGTAGCAACTCTACTCCTTTTATAGAGGAAAGCCAAGCTCCAGATTTTTGCTTCAAACATGTGTCTTGTGTCTGATAGTGACTCTGTCCTTAAAGTTGATGCTGAAGCTAATAGTGAATGTGTCCTTACATGTATTCCCATAAATTTTGTGAATGTCATTTCGTACCTTGTATAGTCTTACATGGTGGTTGTGTGTGATCATGTTAATATTGAATGTGTCTTTACATGTAGTGCTGAAGCTAAATAGCCATGTAAGAAGGTACATACTTGTATTCCCCATAAAAGTGAAATGTCATTTCGTACCTTGTATAGTCTTACATGGTGCTTGTGTGTGATCATGTTTAATATTGAATAGTCTTTACATGTAGTGCTGAAGCTAAATAGCCATGTAAGAAGGTACATACTTGTATTCCCCATAAAAGTGAAATGTCATTTCGTACCTGTATAGTCTTACATGGTGCTTGTGTGTGATCATGTTTAATATTGACTATGTCTTTACAAGTAGTGCTGAAGCTAAATAGCCATGTAAGAGGTACATACTTGTATTCCCCATAAAATTGAAATGTCATTCGTACCTTGTATAGTCCTATAAGGAATATTATGGGTTGGCATACTAGAATCCAGTAGCTGTGTAATAATGTACATGCATGTCATCCCTTTTAAAAAGAAGCAATTTACACACAGATTCACCACACACAGATTCACACACACACCACACACACACACACACACACACACACTCGTGTCAAATTAAGACACTAAGTGAGCTCACTCTTGTCAAATTAAGACACTAAGTGAGCTCATTCTTGTCAAATTAAGACACTAAGTGAGCTCAATCCTGTCAAATTAAGACACTAAGTGAGCTCACTCGTGTCAGATTAAGACACTAATTGGCTCATATAGCGTTCTTCGGTTTCATATAGCGTTTTCGGTTTCATTATAGCGTTTTTTGGTAGATTTTGAACGTGGAATAAACGTTTGTTATACTTTTCTGGATTTATAATCATTGGTAGATGTTTGGACGTGGGAGTTTTACATTTTGAATATTTCAATTATTGTGATATAAACATTACATTCTAACCGCTTCGTAGAGTTGCCAATTCCTATATTTCATCCTTCAATGTGACTGAACTCAGGCGCATGCTGTATGATGTGTCTAAATTGCTTGAAGTTGAAGGCTAGTAAGGTTGATAATTGTATCTGTTTCTTTATGATGCACTTGTATAAATGACGTTTACCTTTAAATAATGTAGAAGGCCTCTAATGTGATAGTTAAAGAGAACAAGAAACAATTATGGAAGGATGAAAAAAACACAGGCAAGTGAGTGGAGTTTTCTGAAAAAGGATGGTGATTTAATCTTGTTGCTGATACTTTTATCCTTATCCTAACAAACTAGATATCGTAAATGTTCAAAAAGCTTCCAAAGGAAACAAAAAATAAGTTGAAAAGAAAGGGTACTTCCCCCAAGATGGATACATCAGCAAATACTTGCCTGTTCCACCAAACTGCTTATCCATTCCAGATGTATCTGATGGAATAAGTGTCATGTCCTCGGTAAGTTATGGTGCTACTCTTTCTGCCATGCCCTTTGTTACCTTTTTTTTCCCAATGTTTTCATTCTTGTTTTCTAACTTATCTGCAGGATGTGTCTTCAGCAATGCTGAAGAAGGTACTAAGGAAGATCGAGGAAATAAAGAGTTCACGATCAGGTGAGCCTAACTTCCAAGCTCATGAAGATGAAGTCAATGCTTTACAGGTGGTTGTAGCTCATTATCTTCAAGTGCGAGGCATTGGACAGAGAATTAACATTTAGGAGAAATGAAGAGCAAAAGAAACGGTGCATTTCTAGAAAAATTTTGGCATAGTCTCCCCTGTTTTTCTTCTCTTCCCCGGTTCTAAGAACCTCCACAAAATGAACCAGAAGGTGATGACCAGCAATTTCATCAATACGGTAACAATCATCAAGTCCACTAGAAAATAACTACATCCATACTGTATCTTTTAAAAACAACAAAAACATAAATCCTAAACTATGCCCCTCATACTGCTGATAGTACGAATCCCATATAGTCAAGGTACTGAGAACCTCATCTATCCCCTGTTCAGTTTGCCTTTGTTCCTGTGCGGCATCTGCTCACGGTAGTTAGTAAGGCCAGTCCCAGCTACGATTCCCAGGTAATAAAGGCCTAGCAGCCTCAGTTGCCTCATGCATGAGCTGGTAACATAATATTATAAAGTTAGTCTAGCATTCATAAAATGTTATAATCAACTGAAATTATAGGAAGGAAGAGATCAACTTACTAAGGCGGGATCCGGCCGATGAACGAAGGTGTTTTCGTATATGTCAGGATTCATGATCTTCGGATGGGTGTGTTTGACGTACCAATCCAGATAATCTCCGTCACATGCATGTACGGCCGCCCGCCCGTGTCTTAGTCAAAACCCCCGGAGTAGGTCCACAATCGGGTGTGGTGTCCCACACACTATACATGGTGGGGGTAAACACCTATAGGGCTTTCCTTTTCTCCCTCTTTTTTCGGATCTATTGTTCGGTCTAATAGGGGGAGGTGGGATACACTGAACATACCCGAATTGGCGAAGACAACGCTCTGGCATATATGGCTCATTCACGGTCATGTACTGCAGGTACCCTGTACCAAGAGCGGCCCCTGTTCTCATTCACCTTCTCACGACCGTAGGGCAACCAATCAATCTACATTGGATCACAGGAAAACGTAAGCATCAGTAATAAACAATATAGTAAATAATACAAATTGAAATTGTTGTACCACTTACATTTCTTGCTGTCAGAGCAGATCTATATGCTTGCGGTAGCTCTCTAGTGAATTTTGATCTTTCTGCTGGGAGGGGGGCCTGACCCATCTCATAGCCACGGTCTATCATCCCCATCATGCCAGTCAGCACTAACTGCTGGTCTAAGAGTGGGGAAGTACGCATATATCCAGCACTACATAAATTTTAAAAAGAAATTATGCCAATTAATGTGAATTCATGAAAATTTATTACAAAATTGTTGTACAATAAAACACTTACATCGAGAAGGGTCAAAGAGCCAGCAATGCTATTACAGTCAGCACGAGATGCTACCCTAGCTGGCAATACGAGCACGCAGAGTACCTGCTCCCCATGCGAACCTCTTTAGCTTCGTATTTTTACCCATGGGAGTAACTAACCAGAACGGTAGTAGGACTCATGCGTGAATGGCCCTTGTTAGCAAAGATGGTAGTAGCGAGAGCATAGTATAGCCAACCGCACGCCTGCTTCATAGGTACCTCTGGCCGGTCGAACACCACTCTATAAGTGGACATATCTGAACAGCACCAGTATGCCACATGAATTTCATCATCTGGTCAAACCCTCCTCAAAATCTAACAACTTAGCCATCGCCTCCTTAAGCTCACTGTTGTCGGACTCCCCAGAATCGGATGACCAACGATTGGGATCCTCAGTATCTGCCACACATCATGAAGTGTGATCGTCATCTCTCCAAAAGGCATGTGGAAAGAATTGGTGTCGGCTGCCACCTCTCCACAAAGGCCGCCGATATCAAAGACATGTTGTTGAAGCCCCATGGACATCTAGCAGGCTCCAACGCTGAGTACTTAATCATATTTCTTGCCCTTTTGCAAGTAACCCCGTAATGGCCAGTTCGTGATTATAGGTTTTCGGGGTTTAAATCCCAAAAACCCCGGTCCTAGACAATTAACACAAATTTTACACACGCATGAAGAAATAGTTTAAATCTACATGCCAAACTGAAAGATAAGATAGTATATACCTTAGTCATTGACCAAAGGTCAATGGCGACATGCCCACCAAAGCTGGTGATAACACTAGTCAGCAGTGGACCACCGGGTACTGGCACTTCAGTAAGCCTCCAGAAAGGGGGAATAACGGGTCCATAGCGAGAGCAGCTTCCTCATCAGTCGCGCTCTCCTGATCAGGGTCATCCTCGTCTAGGCCCTCATCCTCAGATGTCTCCTCAGCCTCCTCCTCCTCCCCCTCCTCATCTATGTCCATGTCAACGGGTGCTGCAGCATCCGGAGGGGTCCGGGGGTCATGATAGCTACACCCAGCAGAAGTCTGTGCCTCTGCATGCTCCACACGGTGGTCATGATAGCTACCACCAGCATGATCGCTACCACCAGCATGATAGCTACCACCAGCATAAGTCTGTGCCTCCACATGCCCCTCCTGGTGGCTACTCTGACCCGATATATTGAAACTGGAGCTATGGAGTTGGGCCACATCAGCAGATGACCAATCACCTGCAGAGGATGAAGGTTCAGGCATCCTTCTCCTAGGTATGTTGAAAGCGACTGGGTCGGAATCATGGAATGACTGCGTGGATGGGTCCATGATGGGCTGCTGCGGTGGGTGATATGACGAGTGACGAGGCGGCTCAGCATGACCCTGCTGTGGCTGGAAAGATGAGTGTCGTGGAGGATCAACTGCGGCAGCCCGCTCACGACGGAACGAAGCAGTCATTGGCTGCTCCGAATTCCTGTCCTTCTTCTTTTTTTTTGCTGTAGACGTTCATCACAATATTCTTTAGCTTATCCATCACTGCACAAGTTGAAGCAACCCAGTTAAGATTAGTTACACAAGTAATATTAAATCAACAGAACAACTATAGTATAGCCCCAAAACTTTCCAAATTCATCATTGTAATCCTTAACTCTTATCTAACTTTGCCAAAACTTATAATATAACATATTAGGTCAATATTATCTCTAAATCACTTAAACTTTATTTTAAATTACCCAACACTTGTAAAATAAGTTTATAAGTATATTTAGGTCATTATGAATAATAAATTATACAACAACTACACCCTAGTTCCCTCATTTTACACTTTAACCCCAAAATTTCATAAACTTGTCATTTAAGTCCTTTAACTCATTCTAATGCTTCAACCTTGTTCTAAACGCATTGTAAACTTAAAATGCAGTAAATAAAACAGTAGGCATTCGGCTTTAATTGTTACAACACCAAAACAATACTCTTTAACCCGAAAATTTCATAAACTTGTCATTTAAGTTCTTAAACCTTATTTTAACTTACTCAAACTTATGCTATAAGTTCATAAACATAAATATATCATTATAAACAATTTCATACAGAAACAATTCAGCCCTATACATAACTAACTCTTTAGTTTTCAAAAATTGCATTTTAGCCCCTTTTTACTTATCCTTTTGTACCTATAAGCCCTTTAACGCATATTAATGCTTTAGCTTTGTTCTAAACGCATTGTAAACTTAAAATGCAGTAAATAAAACAGTAGGCATTCGGCTTTAATTGTTACAACACCAAAACAATACTCTTTAACCCGAAAATTTCATAAACTTGTCATTTAAGTTCTTAAACCTTATTTTAACTTACTCAAACTTATGCTATAAGTTCATAAACATAAATATATCATTATAAACAATTTCATACAGAAACAATTCAGCCCTATACATAACTAACTCTTTAGTTTTCAAAAATTGCATTTTAGCCCCTTTTTACTTATCCTTTTGTACCTATAAGCCCTTTAACGCATATTAATGCTTTAGCTTTGTTCTAAACACATTATAAACTTAAAATACAGTAAATAAAACACTAGGTATTCGGCCTTAATACTTACAACACCAAAACATCATAAAAATGACATTTAACCCTAACATAAGGAGTTACCTCCTAATGCAGAAAAGTTGATTTTTCAAGAGGCTTGTAGCTTGAAGTTTTCCTTGCTCTTCGGCCCTATTACAGAGGAATTTCACTTAGATTATTGGTACAAATTTCAATCTTAGCCAACTCTTTACTTTCAAGGTTTAGAGTTTTTACCTTTAACAAAGATGGACTTGTTTCGCTTGTTTTTCTTGGCAATTTCAAATGATTCCCAAGCTCCAATTTCCTGCCATAATACAAGGAAATTGAAAGTTCAGAAAATAGAACTACAACTTAGTAAAATTACTAGGTAATTTATGATTTATAATAATTGTTCTATATAATTGTAACTCTTGACTTTATAATTGTCATTCTCTTGTTTAATATTTTAGTTGTTTTATTAGCACTTTTTAAATTAAATTTTTCATGATTTATAATTATATTAACCAATATAAAAAAATTTTAAAAAAAATCCCATCTCGCCCCAACAGACGGGGCGAGTCTTCTACGGTCGCCTTTGCAGCGGAGGCGAAGCAGGCGACGACGCCTTTGCGTCGAGGGCGAGCAGCGCAGGGTCGCCTTTGTCGGCGCGGCTAGGAGCAGCTACTCGTGTCGATGGCGAAGGCGAGCAGCGTGGAGACGCCTTTGTCGGCGCGGCGAGAAGAGGAAGGTCGTGTCCAAGAAAGAGGCGAGCGGCGATAACTCGCCTTTGTCGGCGCGGCGAGAAGAAGAAGGTCGTGTCCAAGCAAGAGGCGAGCGGCGATAACTCGCCTTTGTTGGCGCGGCGAGGAGACGCAGGTCGTGTCCAGTGTTGAGGCGAGTGACTGAACTCCATAAATTGAGTTTCAAGCTTTTTTTCCAGATTTTTATTTTGTAGATCTAGGCTAATTTAATGTGTATTACTAAATTCTAACAACATATTTGAAATCACAACATCAAGACCTATAACTTGCAAAAAAAAAAATTGAAAAACTCATCGGAAAATTTTCCCGGCGGTGGTCGGCGGTGGTCGGCGGTGGTCCGGCGGTGGCTCCGGCGATCAGGAAGAGAGGATTCCGGCGAGGTAGTTTGGAGGAGAGATGGTGCGTTCGTGAGAAATGAAGATACCGAACACATCCCGTTTATATATAACATGCACGTTTTGGAGCGTTTTTTCAAAAAACGCTCGTTTTGACTCGTTTTCAAGATATTAACGTCGTTTCGTACTAAATACAGTAAAACATCAATAACTTAGCATGAAATTACAATTATAACATCCAAACACAATAAAAACGGGTTTAACGACTTTTACTACAACGAGAGCGTTTTTTTACCCGAAATTGGCGTTATCAACTACATTTTCAATACGACGTTTCTGAAATTGTGACAATGTCTGTAATTTAATCAAACATAACGTAAAACGTCGTTTAACAATGTCAAGTCCCGATTATAACGTTCGAACACAATAAAAACGGCTTTAACGATACAATGAGAGCATTTTTTACGGTTCACGGTGACGAAATGCATATTTTGAAAAACAAAATTTACGACACGATGTCACTACATGTGTACAACGTCAATATGAATTAAAAAAATTTTGTACTGCGGTGATTAGTAATTTTGTACTGCGAATAGCAACCCAGTATTAAGATATGTGGCTAAAAATGTAATTTTTATAAGGTTAGGTGTCCAATCTGTATAAGGCTGAATTTTTTCCATATAAAATGGTTTATAATGATATAAATATGTGTATGAACTTATATTATAAGTTTGACTAAGTTAAAATAAAGTTTAAGCACTTAAATGACAAGTTTGTCAAATTTTGGGGTTAAAATGTAAAGTAAGGGAACTATGGAGTACTTGCTGTATAAAGTGATTCATAATGGCCTAAATCTGTTTATAAACTTATATTATAATTTTAGGATAAGTTAAAATAAAGTTTAGGTGTTTAAATAACAAGTTTAAAAGTTATGTGGCTAAAATGTAATTTTCATAAAGTTAAGTGCCAAATCTGTAAATGGCCGAGAGGGTACTGTAATTTAAGGGTTATAGTGACCCAAATACTATTATAAACTTATATTATAAGTTTTGGATATTTTAGCTAAGTGATAAAGATTTAAAATGACAAGTTTATTAAGTTATGTGGTTAAAAATGTAATTTTTATAATGTTTGGGGTATGGTTGGTAAAAATCTTAAAACCTACTATAATTTAGAGATAATATTGACCTAAATATGATTATAAGGCTACGTTATAAGTTTTGGGTAAATTAGATATGTGTTAAAGAGTTAAAATGACAAATTACAAAGTTTTGGGGCTAAATTGTAAAATCTGGAAAATATAGGGCCTAGCTGAGATTTAGATAACATTCTGGGTATATTAATGTATTATGAATTAAATTAGGTATTGGTCAAAGTGTTGACCCAAAACTTGAGTTAGGAGTAAATAATAACATAGAATATAAGGTTTATAAAAGTTTTGGGGTGAAAATGTAATTTAGGAAAGTTAGGTGTTAAAACCGAAAAGATAAAAGGGCTGTAGTGTAAAACCAAAAATATTAGGGGGAAACTCAGAATTAACTAGAGAGAAATATTAGAACTATAGAGTATATAATATTATGTAAATGTTATAAGGGGTGAAAAAAATAAATAAATAAAAGTTTAGTGTGAACCGAGAATAAATGTGGCTGAAAGGTAATTATGGAAAGCTGTTGTGACCAAATAATAATTACCAAAAATTACATCGCCCACCCATGACATTTGGCGAAATTACACAGCCCACCCACGAGGTTTCAAAAATTACTTTGCCCACCCACGTGGTTTCCACAATTTTACATCCAACAACTTTTCTAATGTTTGATCAACTTAAAAGATGGTTAAATGATATTCAAATTTGATGAAACTTTACATGGACGATATTAAAGTTTTATATTTTGGTAAAACGTGAAATCCAACGTTTTTTAAGCTCATATATGATCTGTGGGACCCGATGAACGTGTCACATGTTTCATTGGGTCCCACAGGTCATACATAACCTTAAAAAACTTTGGATTTGACATTGAACAAAAATATAACACCTTAGCATCGTCCATATAAAGTTTCATCAAATTCGGATATCATTTAACCATCTTTTATGTTGATCAAATATTAGAAAAGTTGCTGGATGTAAAATTGTGGAAACCACATGGGTGGGCAAAGTAATTTTTGAAACCTCGTGGGTGGGCTGTGTAATTTCGCCAAACGTCATGGGTGGGCGATGTAATTTTCCCTTACTGAAATACCCCAAACTTAAATATAGGGATTAAGATTAATCTAATACGTAATTAAAGGCTTGAGGACGCCTCCTAAGTATATTGGTAGGAAAAATAATCCAAAAGAAATAAAGAAATGCTTAAAAAGCGAAAAACGCTAAATAAGCGTTAAATAACCATAGGAGGTATGAGACCTCGGTTAGCGTATTATAAGGATTCTAAAGGCTTAATTAAGTCTAAATAAATATAGGGAACAACTCCCGAAGAAAACGGATCCTTAACGGGATTAAAAACACAAACGAACCTTAAAGCGTTTTTCGAGGAAACCGGGAAAACGCGTCTTTAAGCGGGTCAAATAGACTCGTACTAATTTTGGTCAACCAAATAGTCATTAATAAACATTAGTGAAGGTTTAGAACCAATAAAACAATAAAACAAAAAAAGAAAATAGTAAAAACTGTAAAAAACGGAAGAAGTTGTGGGGTAAAAGCATAAATAACCAAAACTTATGTGTCCACTTTTAAAATAAAATGTAAACTGTTTGTGTGTGTGTGGGCTGTCATCCGATGGACTCCCCCTCCCTCTCTCACACTCCCTCACACTCTCTTCTTATTTACAAACAAACAAACTAATTAAAAAGCAAAAAGTAAAACACTAAAGTAACTCCCTCTCTCACTCTCTCTCCAATTCCCTCATTCTCCTCACAACACTCACGTACACACCCATCTCCCTCACTCTCTATTTTTCCTTCCTCCATGCGACATCAATGGAGAGAAAAAGCAAACCCACACAAAACCTACCTTCTCTCCTCTTGTTACCCAATCAAACCTTCTCCAAAAATTATAAAAACTACACCATTGGAATCCTCTCATCAAGAGGAACATTTCCCTCTTTTCAAAAATCGAAACGGAGAACTTTCGTTTTTATGGGTATACCCCATTTGGAGCCTCAACACCACCATTAGAAGGCCCTCCTTCTCCTTGTTCTTTTGAGGTAAAAATATCTTTGAAAACTCCATCTTTTTCTAGCCTCAAAGGCAAAACGAAAATTTAGACTAAACCTTGTTTGGTCTCTTGTGTTCTAGCCGATTTTGGCTTGTTGAAGGAGTTGGAAATCTTGTTCTTGAACCACTCCAAGCTTCATTTGCACTCTTGGAAGGTAATACAATTTCTAAACCCTAGAAACCTACATCTAAAGCCTAAATAATAGTTAGGGTTAGTTATTAGTGTATTGAAATGTGTATGTGTATGGGTTGTAGAGTAGAGAATTTGTATTGCTAAACCGGTGGAGAAAGAGAGGAAGGGAGAAGCAAGAGGAACAAGAAAATCTAGAAGGAAAACAAGGTAAGAATGCTCATTGTGTAACCCTGTGTATGTTTGTATATATAACAGATTTTAGAAATGAAACTGTGTATTGTAAAATGGTATTTTTGTAGTAGAGTAATGTATAAGAGGATATAAGTATTTTGAAGCCTTAAAAGATATGTTAAAACTTGTTAAAACAGATTGGGAATGAGAGTTTATGTGCAGGAATTTTTATGAGTGTTTTAGTATTGGTATTGTATATGGGAGCTTGTATATTTTTGGCTATTGAAACAGGTGAAATAAGTGTTGAATTGTGAACTAGAATGGATGTGTGAGCTGAATATGTATGTGGGCAATGTTAAAATTATAGGGGAACCTCTGCCCAAATTTGTATGGAAATAGGAGGACTTAGTTGTGTAAGAGAGGAAAACTACCTAGGTAATAACTAAGTGAATTTGGAGAGTAAGTTAAGTGAGTAGTTTAGTACCTTGAAAACAGATTTGAAGAGGGTCTTGGTAATGAGGAGAACTAGAGTGGCAAGTAATGGATTTAGAATGTTGGGAGTAGCATTAATGGAGGGGGTATTGAATGGTAAAGGTTTAAGGAAAAATCTGTAGCAAGAGGTATTGAAATGTGTTGGAGAAACAAGGGATAATTAATGTGTGAGACTTGGATGAGTGAGTAAGGTAGTGAGTAAGGCTTTAGGTTGAGTATAATGCAAATGAGGCTATAGAAGAGCCATAGGAATAATGGGAAGAGGAAATGAAAAATCTGTAGCATTTAGAGAAGGAAACATGGTAACAGGAGAGGAAAACTCTAAGTAATGGGTGGATGTAACAGATTTTATAGTGTTGTAGTAAGCTAGTTTAAAGTGCTTAATCAATGCTAAAATATGAAATAATATGTAGGAATAAGGAAGAGATTGGTAGAAGTTTAGAATTTAGACAAACTCAAGACTTACATAAATCAAAATACTGCACTAGTCCGGGTTGCAAACCAGAATGCAAACCCGGACTAGCAGGAAAAAACGACAAGGTTTTTACACTGGGATGGTCCGGGTTTAAACCCAGCTGCTAACCCGGACCACCCCAAAATCATACCCGTAAGTAGCAAATTACATTGTGGTCCGGGTTTGAAATAGGAAGTAAACCCGGACCATGTCAATTTATACCGTAGTTTCCAAACAACTGGTCCGGGTTTTACCAACTCCGGGTTCCTTTTATCGGGTGTTAAACCAAACCGGACCCATGCATTTTCACCCGTAGTGTTCCAGTGGGTTGGTCCGGGTTTGTAACCCGGACACTAACCCGGACACCCCTAAAAACCCTCCAGAATGTATCTTAAAGCTAAACTAAAGTAGGGTAAGGATGGGTAATGATATTATAAGTTAATTAAGACATGATTTGATGTTTGAAGGTCATTAAGGCTATAAACAAGCTTAGAAAATAATTGTAAGTAACTTAAGTAAATGTATTTAAGTAACAAAGAGTTAGTAAGTATGAACTAGGAAACCTTTGGGAAGTAATAAGTAAGGTTAGTTATGGATAATTAACCACCCAATTGTATGTATGTCATAGGATTCGACTAGTTGAACACCGAAGGGAGTCGGTGAGTTCCAAAGTCAACGGTGAAGGTGAAAGGTATGATTCTTCATGCCCTGTATCCTAATCTGGTTACCCCGATTGTGTGCTTATTTGATCACCTAATAAGATAAATGCATGAATCGGACTATATTGCACCTACTTGTGCTTGTTTACATTGTTCTTGATATTAGTCTTGAACAATAGTTTGTATAATTCATGAAACATATGAATGATGATGAAGTGTATCATACTTGTAGTGTACTTGTATATTGTAATGTATTTGTATGTAAGTGTATATGGGTATTGTATTATTGTGGCTTGGATGTTGACTTGTACTAATTCCTAACTATCTAACTCCTAACTTAAGTGAGTAAATTGGAATGAGTACAAGTCCGATATAGCTTCGGCCACGCGTGAGGATGCGGAGTCACAAGAGGTTGGCTGCAATTCCTGACTCTTAAACTGGTCCGCGGCCCAAATCCCTTAAATGGGTAGCATCCCGGATTGGTGAGTCAAGTAAATCCCGGAGGTGGGACGGTGTAGTCCCCAGGGCCGGAGGTCCCGACGACTTAACTTGAGTAAGAGTAAGAGTAAGTAAGTATGGATCCGTAAGTAAGTATGAGTATGAGTATGTATGTGTATGAAGTAACGAGTAAAAGAGTAATCTCCACCCGATTAACCCGGGTGGACCAATGAAGCTAACAAGAATTGTATATTGTGTATGTAATGAGTATGTGTTTCGGAGAAGGTAAGTATGTATTGGATGGTTTATTGTATTCCTTGTATGTAATGTAGTGTATGTATGTATGCCTTGCGTAAGTATTGTTGTATTGTGTATAAGAGCATGTATGCATGTATGTTTGAATGAAATCAACCGCATGTATTCGACCAAGTGGTCGGCGTACCCTCACTAGTACGCGGGGTATGCGGTTATCATGCTCGGCGAAAGCTGACCCCTTCGGGGGACATTTTTAGTGTGCAGGTACCCGAAGCGAATGCGGTCAAGGCACGAGACCAGTGACTACATTGGATAGTAGTAGCAGAATGTAGAGGTGTATTAACTAGCACCCCCCTGTATTTAGAAAGTAATGTAGTAGTGAGGAATGGGTAGTAAGTAGTCTCTTAGTGAGTATGTATGAACTGGAAGAGGTATTATATTGTATAAGGAACCTAGTAACTCGGTATGTATAGATTATACTGTATTGTACTTGGAGTATTGTATGAATGAAGATTGTAGTAGTATTGGTAAAGGAGAATGTATTGTAGACTTGTAGTACTCGGGATTCCGGTCCATCAGACCGATGCTGTATGTAGAAGTAGTAGCCTTGTTAGTCACGTGGGTGACTAACGGCATTGTATCACCCATTGTATGTAAGCATATAACCGCTGCGTGTATCTGATATGTAAGGAAATTGGACGGTAAGCATGTATTAATGGTAGGGGTGTTACAAAAAGTGGTATCAGAGCGAAGTATCGCTCTGATGACTGGAAGTACCGAGTTAGGAATACCGAGTTAGGAATTAGAAGCTTAGGGCTAAGGGCTGAGTGATAGCATTAGAGAGATGCTAGTTAGGAACTTCCGGTGTGTACCGGATACCTACAATACCAGACCCGCCTCCACAATCCCACTGTATAACTTGGGAAAGTACGCCAGAGAGAAGGAAAGTCCTCTCATACTCGGGAAAACCCGATCTGGCAGTTGTGAAGCAATCACACAGTAAACAAGAACCGGCATATGGTAGATTCCAAGAATTGGAAGCCCGGAGATGGATCCCGGTTGAACAACAATACCGCACTAATGGCGGTAGAATGAGCACTCCAACCATAAGGAGGCTACAACTTACAACAGCATGGGGCGACATGCCTAGCAGTCGCGAAACCGGGCTAACCAACAGCAGCAGGAAAAGGAGCACTAAGCGTGCAACGGCACGGAAGGAAGAACAGTAACAAAACCCGAGACACAAGTCTGCGGGCCAGTAATATCTAACTAATACCATCAACGGTATGCTAGCTGACTAAGGACATAGTCGGTAGTGATTAATCTCAAACCTACAACGCCAAAAAGGTATCATACCTGGCCAATATAGCTACAAGGACGTTCATGGGATACACCCGACAGGACTACAAGAGTAATGCCTAAACAAGCTAAGGCTCAATAACCGGTAAACAGTGGGACGAAGAGCAACAAGGAAAACATAAAACTAAAAAAATGGGATCTCCAAGGATTGGAGAAGTACCCAGATCTACGACAGCCATGTCTAGACCACCGAGAAGCTACCTAAAGGATCGAGTATACCAATTGTAGATCAACAAGATCAAGGGAAGAGTCAACAAGACTATCAAATGTGAGTGAAAACCATACCGTGATCGGTATGGGATTACTCAAAAACCACCAGTACCACGCACTTGCCACGGCAAGTGCAGTAACAACACGAATATGTAAAGGAACACTAATACGTCACAAGTACATAGTAATGTACGGTGACCGTAACGAAACAACCACAGGATCAAACATCCTAAAAACTGAAGGAATGGAACCTTGGAAAGGCCTAACGGCCCGACCACTGTACTTAGAGCATACCAGTCAGCGAGGAGGCTAGACTTGGTCAAGACCTCAAACATGGCTATGCCATGAGAGATTTCTTTTAACACTGGACCATTGTTTTAAAACCCAAAATTTTCTTTCAAAACCACAACCCTCTTTTAAAAACCTTGGATTTTAAAACCAGACCAACAATATTATGGTGAGTATCATGGGATGATACAAGAGGAGTTGGCAATAGAATACTTCACCTAGGCGTGTGACGAACACTACGAGTATACCCGTTACGGGATGTGGGACAACCGCACTCCGAAGGAGCTTGCGGGCCCGACATATAGTTGGGTAAGTGGTAACGTATCAACATGGTACCCCACGTATGTATACATGTAGTGTACGACACACGGGAAGTAGTCGACTCCGTTCTACGGACCATCAGTAAGTTCAACCCAGGACAGCTGGACACCTCAGAGAATCAAGCATAAGGGAACCCAGAGAATCCATCTGAAGATAAGGAATGAAGACTGGGAAGTGCAAAAAGCACAGACTAGTAAATATAGACATTGGACATGTCACGAGGACGCCAAACGAATACGTGAAAGCTGGAAGGTATACCCAGCCTAAACACAATAAGGCAGTTGCCTAACGTGAACACCACAATGCTCAGCAAACGGGACAGAACTCCCAAGAGCGATCACCAAATTACCACTAAATATAATCCATCATCGAGAGAGGATATATAAACCTAGACTCAAGCACTAGGAGCAAGCGTAAACAGTCTACCCAAGGACGGGAGACGTCGTAACCCAAGAGGGACGACTCAAGTACAATACCACAAGACGGTACAGTGGACAACATGTCATAAACATTAGCCGGATGTAACGGCACAGCTACCAACACCCAGGAGCGATCCTTGAAGGGTGTCTGCGGTAACAACAGTTGAACAAGCGTAGTGATATGAGCACGGGAGCTAAAACGAACACTCGGTTAGGACATCGAAGGGATTTCACTTAACAGGAAATCCCTAAGATACTGAGAGACACTTATTAACACCATTTGCCTAAGAAGGTCTCCTATGAACGGAAGCGTGATGCCACGACTTACCATGGAGCCCAATAATACCTCCAACCTATGACGGTATACATGGGGTGGAAACGTGTATAAGCAGCTTGCAAAGAGCATAGCTTGCAGCAATATGGCTCTAAAGCCATAACCATGATGCGTTGTGTAACCTTAAAACGGTTGTAAAACCCACACCATTACTAACAGACTTGCAAGAAATATTGCCTCATACGACAAGAAATCAACAACTGGACCATAAATTCAAACCCAACATTTTGGTGACTTGACTGATGGCTATCTCAATGTCACTGTCACTAGAGCATCAGCCTAGTATACAGTTGACAGAGTTCTTAATTACCGCCATGCCTTCTGTAGCAATGGTAACACAGAGGCATAGAAATTATAATAGTGCCAGCATTGGCCTAGTCCACACTTGGAACCCTACGGAACTCGAGGAAAAACTACCTCTCAATAACCAAAGACCACCCGCGGTGATGATGTGAACCCTTAGAAAAGGCTTCCACCTACTATAACAGTAAAACCACGCAATAGATATTGCCAAGGGATGATGGGATAAGGAAATGAGATTTCCAAACCATTACGACTTAAGGGAGTAAGCATACTCCATATACACCTAAACATGTGGTGGACCATTGCGTAAACACCAACATAGCAAACCTTGTCGTTAGACCTATGAGTGGAGACAAACCCCTCAACAAGAACCTTCACTTGTCAGTGATAGAATACCCTCCAATTGGAGAACGGGACCAGAAAACCCTTGAAGTTTCATGGGATGTCCTGGTAGTATACATACAAGCAAAACTACACAGCCAGAGCCTAAACCAATGCTCAGCACCGAAAGGCAATAATTAACAAAGCAGTTAATGGGAATGCACATTGAACACCATGAATGACCAACGCTCAAGAGAGCTTGTGACCCGATAAATTACTTCATCCTTGGTCAACCAAGATACTTGGTGAATTGTATCATAAATGATGATAAAATGTGAGGTAAGCAACCTACACATAAAACTAAACTGAATAAAACATCCCCACATGGGAAGATAATAGTATGCGGTATGCTACAACAACCGTCATACACACGAACATTGGAAACCCTCAGTGTCATACCATAAGGAATGGTGCCAATGACAATGGCAATAAGTAAAGAGAACTATCACAGTAACAGAAACAGTAAAAACGATGTGTATAATGAGTAAGAATACGGTGCGCAACAAGCGACCGCTATGAGGAAGTAGCAGATAATGACACGGAGTATAAGTATAGGATGACAGAAAATATTCTTCCTATCACATAAGTGACTTACTGCCAAGCGTTTACGCCTCTGCACTCTGTATGACTGAGTGTTTTGGTATTGCACTTGTGCAGCTAATGATCTAATGGAATAGCTAGGGATATGGAGAATGTAAACCGTAGTAAACCTTTCTTTTCACCAACAAACATGGCACTAGCCAGTTAAGCAAGCTTAGCAACAAACCGTGCGGCCTAAGGCCAAAGAAGCACGAAGAGTGTACAATACACTAACAATCACAAAGGGTGAATTCCAATGGAATAAAAAGGTGAAAGGAGACTTAAGAAAGTCACTAGGACCGACGCATAGGAATGCAAGGTCATACAAGTAAAAGAACACTTGTACTGAACCAGAAGAACTGGTGCAATCCAGAAGCCATTGACAACAGAGGAAGCACTATAACTAAATAGTGGCTTAGCCTCACCAACAATAAGTTGGAAGAACTTAGCGAACAATCGTGAGAGTACGGATAGTATGTATAATAGATTACCAGGAAGCTGGTTATAATCTAAACTCGTTGAGTTAAAGGCGGTAAAAGAATACCACACTTGTTTGTAAACCTTATTCCCACAAAAAGGGATAAAAGGCGATGAGTAACACATCTATAAATACCAAAGAGTGAATTAAACACTAAGGCTATCAGGGTCGCGCAGCAGAAGCTAGTGGGCCCTAGCTGAGGAATGTAATACACCCAGTAAGTATGCGAGATTGGCTATTAATGCCTTAAAGCCTAATAGGCTAGAACCAAATTGATTGTGAGTTAAATAAACTCATATAGGAATTCTTGGTGCAAAGACTAAACCATTGGTATGGTTAAGACCCCTTGACCAGAGTATATTGTATAATGTACCGTAGTGAAGCTAAACGCTTCAGATTGCCCAAATTGATTAAACCAATGTTTAATAATAATAACACATGGTAGATTACGTGGGCGTAATCCCTTTTAAGGGGGGGTAGAGCGAAAACCGCTTAATGTAAGTTTTGTAAATAAAACACATAAACCATAATGTGCATAGCACAAATGAGAATCGAAATTGATGATTGGTACTATGTTAAGCAAACATACGTATTCATTCATAATGAGATTATGGTAATAAGCATTAGATATGCAAATACCATAGGGCGAATATACCCATCTTGTAAACCAGTGTAAGAGTATTAGTAAAGAAGAGTAATGAGTAGTGGACGGAACTCCACAAGTATTGTAACCCTTAAAGAAGTAGTACGAATGGATCAAGAGTAGTAGAGGAGTGTAGCCGTGAGTAGTGTATTCGTAAGTATGTTATTAGAAGTAAATCGAGGACAACTGGATTTCATAAGTACTGTAGTCCTTAGTTAGAATATTGGAGAGTGATGGATGAAAGCAGTGAAGGCTGGGGAAGTGAGCATTTAGGTATTGAACCACGGAGTAAAGCATTTGGGGAAGTAGAGTGAGGATGATTGATGGATTGATTCCATCCTTTGGAGATGTATGAATTGGTATCACGACTAGAAGGGTAAAAAGATAGAAAATGAAAACATTAAATTATTTGGTTGTTTGAAACTGATGTGGGAAGTCGAACTTGATCCTGATCAGATCAAGGGAAACCGAACACAAATTGGGGTGGAAAGATAGTTCAACACTGATGCTGATCACATCAGGGTCGAATGATTCTTGAAGCTCCCCTTAAGTGGTCACAAGAATCACACTTAGGATAGAAGTAATGAATATAAATTGGAACTTGGAGTTGTATGCTTTAGGAAGATTTCTAATTAGTAGTTGTGAAAGAATTTTCTTAGATTGGAGAGTAAGTAATTGTTGGAAGTTATACGGAGAGGATAGTAGTGTAGCATATTATATTATTCCAAGGGCAACAGGACATAGAGGAGTCCTGTGTCGAAATGATCTGAGTGCCTACGGGATTGTGATGTGTATTGCATTGCTTTGGGGTAGCTTTGCACTGTATGTACGTATAAAGGTTGTAATGAGGAACGGACGGTTGATAGTAATATGGATTGGAGTGAGTAATTATTGTAGATTGGTATGGTATGGAAAGGAGAAACTTGAGTAATGAATTTGGGAATTGTAAGGAGGAGGAATGTATGGCTTCGGTATTAGGCAAGTATAAATGAGTAAGTATAGAAATCCCATAACCGCGAACAACTTTGAGGACAAAGTTCTTAAGGGGGGTAGATTGAAATACCCCGAACTTAAATATAGGGATTAAATTAATCTAATACGTAATTAAAGGCTTATGACGCCTAAGTAATATTGGTAAGGAAAAATAAATCCAAAAGAAATAAAGAAACGCTTAAAAAGCGGGAAACGCTAAATAAGCGTTAAATAACCATAGGAGGTATGAGACCTCGGTTAGCGTATTATAAGGATTCTAAAGGCTTAATTAAGTCTAAATAAATATAGGGAACAAACTCCCGAAGAAAACGGATCCTTAAACGGGATTAAAAACACAAACGAACCTTAAAGCGCGTTTTTCGAGGAAACCGGGAAAACGCGTCTTTAAGCGGGTCAAATAGACTCGTACTAATTTTGGTCAACAAATAGTCATTAATAAACATTAGTGAAGGTTTAGAACCAATAAAATCAATAAACGAGAAAATAGTAAAAACTGTAAAAAACGGGAAGTTGTGGGGTAAAAGCATAAATAACCAAAACTTATGTGTCCACTTTTAAAATAAAATGTAAACTGTTTGTGTGTGTGTGTGGGCTGTCATCCGATGGACTCCCCCTCCCTCTCTCACACTCCCTCACACTCTCTTTCTTACAAACAAACAAACTAATTAAAAAGCAAAAGTAAAACACTAAAGTAACTCCCTCTCTCACACTCTCTCTCCAATTCCCTCATTCTCCTCACAACACTCACGTACACACCCATCTCCCTCACTCTCTATTTTTCCTTCCTCCATGCGACATCAATGGAGAAACAAGCAAACCCACACAAAACCTATCTTCTCTCCTCTTGTTACCCAATCAAACCTTCTCCAAAAATTATAAAAACTACACCATTGGAATCCTCTCATCAAGAGGAACATTTCCCTCTTTTCAAAAATCGAAACGGAGAACTTTCGTTTTATGGGTATACCCCATTTGGAGCCTCAACACCACCATTAGAAGGCCCTCCTTCTCCTTGTTCTTTTGAGGTAAAAATATCTTTGAAAACTCCATCTTTTTCTAGCCTCAAGGCAAAGGCAAAACGAAAATTTAGACTAAACCTTGTTTGGTCTCTTGTGTTCTAGCCGATTTTGGCTTGTTGAAGGAGTTGGAAATCTTGTTCTTGAACCACTCCAAGCTTCATTTGCACTCTTGGAAGGTAATACAATTTCTAAACCCTAGAAACCTACATCTAAAGCCTAAATAATAGTTAGGGTTAGTTATTAGTGTATTGAAATGTGTATGTGTATGGGTTGTAGAGTAGAGAATTTGTATTGCTAAACCGGTGGAGAAAGAGAGGAAGGGAGAAGAGAAGAGGGACAGAAAAAAAATCTAGAAGGAAAACAAGGTAAGAATGCTCATTGTGTAACCCTGTGTATGTTTGTATATATAACAGATTTTAGAAATGAAAATGTGTATTGTAAAATGGTATTTTTGTAGTAGAGTAATGTATAAGAGGATATAAGTATTTTGAAGCCTTAAAAGATATGTTAAAACTTGTTAAAACAGATTGGGAATGAGAGTTTATGTGCAGGAATTTTTATGAGTGTTTTAGTATTGGTATTGTATATGGGAGCTTGTATATTTTTGGCTATTGAAACAGGTGAAATAAGTGTTGAATTGTGAACTAGAATGGATGTGTGAGCTGAATATGTATGTGGGCAATGTTAAAATTATAGGGGAACCTCTGCCCAAATTTGTATGGAAATAGGAGGACTTAGTTGTGTAAGAGAGGAAAACTACCTAGGTAATAACTAAGTGAATTTGGAGAGTTTAAGTGAGTAGTTTAGTACCTTGAAAACAGATTTGAAGAGGGTCTTGGTAATGAGGAGAACTAGAGTGGCAAGTAATGGATTTAGAATGTTGGAGTAGCATTAATGGAGGGGGGGTATTGAATGGTAAAGGTTTAAGGAAAAATCTGTAGCAAGAGGTATTGAAATGTGTTGGAGAAACAAGGGATAATTAATGTGTGAGACTTGGATGAGTGAGTAAGGTAGTGAGTAAGGCTTTAGGTTGAGTATAATGCAAATGAGGCTATAGAAGAGCCATAGGAATAATGGGAAGAGGAAATGAAAAATCTGTAGCATTTATGGGAGAAGGAAACATGGTAACAGGAGAGGAAAACTCTAAGTAATGGGTGGATGTAACAGATTTTTATAGTTTGGATAAGACTAGTTTAAAGTGCTTAATCAATGCTAAAATATGCTAAATAATATGTAGGAATATTAGGGAAGAGATTGGTAGAAGTTTAGAATTTAGACAAACTCAAAGACTTACATAAATCAAAATACTGCACTAGTCCGGGTGCAAACCGAATGCAAACCCGGACTAGCAGGAAAAAACGACAGAAGGTTTTTACACTGGGATGGTCCGGGTTTAAACCAGAGCTGCTAACCGGACCACCCCAAAATCATACCCGTAAGTAGCAAATTACATTGTGGTCCGGGTTTGAAAGTAGGAAGTAAACCCGGACCATGTCAATTTTATACCCGTAGCGTTTCCAAACAACTGGTCCGGGTTTTAAACTAGGGTGTAAACCCGGACCATGCATATTTCACCCGAGAGTTGTTCCAGTGGGTTGGTCCGGGTTTGTAAACCCGGACACTAACCCAGGACACCCCTAAAAACCCTCCAGAATGTATCTTAAAGCTAAACTAAAGTAGGGTAAGGATGGGTAATGATATTATAAGTTAATTAAGACATGATTAATGATGTTTGAAGGTCATTAAGGCTATAAACAAGCTTAGAAAATAATGTAAGTAAGTAAGTAAGTAAGTAATAAGTAAGTAAGTAACAAAGAGTTAGTAAGTATGAACTAGGAAACCTTTGGGAAGTAATAAGTAAGGTTAGTTATGGATAATTAACCACCCAATTGTATGTATGTCATAGGATTCGACTAGTTGAACACCGAAGGGAGTCGGTGAGTCCAAAGTCAACGGTGAAAGGTATGATTTCTTCATGCCCTGTATCCTAATCTGGTTACCCCGATTTGTGTGCTTATTTGATCACCTAATAAGATAAATGCATGAATCGGACTATATTGCACCTACTTGTGCTTGTTTACATTGTTCTTGATATTGTCTTGAACAATAGTTTGTATAATTCATGAAACATATGAATGATGATGAAGTGTATCATACTTGTAGTGTACTTGTATATTGTAATGTATTTGTATGTAAGTGTATATGGGTATTGTATTATTGTGGCTTGGATGTTGACTTGTACTAATTCCTAACTATCTAACTCCTAACTTAAGTGAGTAAATTGGAATGAGTACAAGTCCGATATAGCTTCGGCCACGCGTGAGGATGCGGAGTCACAAGAGGTTGGCTGCAATTCCTGACTCTTAAACTGGTCCGCGGCCCAAATCCCTTAAATGGGTAGCATCCCGGATTGGTGAGTCAAGTAAATCCCGGAGGTGGGACGGTGTAGTCCCCAGGGCCGGAGGTCCCGACGACTTAACTTGAGTAAGAGTAAGAGTAAGTAAGTATGGATCCGTAAGTAAGTATGAGTATGAGTATGTATGTATAGTAAGAGTAACGAGTAAAAGAGTAATCTCCACCCGATTAACCCGGGTGGACCAATGAAGCTAACAAGAATTGTATATTGTGTATGTAATGAGTATGTGTATTTCGGAAGAAGGTAAGTATGTATTGGATGGTTTATTGTATTCCTTGTATGTAATGTAGTGTATGTATGTATGCCTTGCGTAAGTATTGTTGTATTGTGTATAAGAGCATGTATGCATGTATGTTTGAATGAAATCAACCGCATGTATTCGACCAAGTGGTCGGCGTACCCTCACTAGTACGCGGGGTATGCGGTTATCATGCTCGGCGAAAGCTGACCCCTTCGGGGGACATTTTTTAGTGTGCAGGTACCCGAAGCGAATGTGGTCAAGGCACGAGACCGGAGGCACACCCTGGTATTTGGAAGTAAGTAGCGTGTGAGGAACGGGTAGTAAGTAGTCTCTTAGTGAGTATGCATGAACTTTGAAGAGATAGTACATTGTATAAGGATCTTAGTAAACTCGGTATGTAGATTATATTGTATGGTATTTGAAGTATTGTATCGAATGGAAGAATGTAGCGTGTATTGGTGTATGAAATGTATATGGTAGATATGTAATACTCGGGATTCCGGTCCATCAGACCGATGCTGTATGTAGCAGTAGTAGCCTTGTTAGTCACGTGGGTGGCTAACGGCATTGTAGCACCCAATGGATGTAAGTAGGTATCCGCTGCGTGTATCTGATGAGTAAGGGATTGGACGTTAATGACTGTATTAATAGTAGGGGTGTTACAAAAAGTGGTATCAGAGCGAAGTATCGCTCTGATGACTGGAAGTACCGAGTTAGGAATACCGAGTTAGGAATTAGAAGCTTAGGGCTAAGGGCTGAGTGATAGCATTAGAGAGATGCTAGTTAGGAACTTCCGGTGTGTACCGGATACCTACAATACCAGACCCGCCCTCCACAATCCCACTGTATAACTTGGGAAAGTACGCCAGAGAGGAGGAAAGTCCTCTCATACTCGGGAAAACCCGATCTGGCAGTTGTGAAGCGATCACACAGTAAACAAGAACCGGCATATGGTAGATTCCAAGAATTGGAAGCCCCGGAGATGGATCCCGGTTGAACAACAATACCCGCACTTAATGGCGGTGGAATGAGCACTCCAACCATAAGGAGGCTACAACTTACAACAGCATGGGGACATGCCTAGCAGTCGCGAAACCGGGCTAACCAATCAGCAGCAGGAAAAGGAGCACTAAGCGTGCAACAGCACGGAAGGAAGAAGAGTAACAAAACCCGAGACACAAGTCTGCGGGCCAGTAATATCTAACTAATACCATCAACGGTATGCTAGCTGACTAAGGACATAGTCGGTAGTGATTAATCTCAAACCTACAACGCCAAAAGGTTATCATACCTGGCCAATATAGCTACAAGGACGTTCATGGGATACAACCCGACAGGACTACAAGAGTAATGCCTAAACAAGCTAAGGCTCAATAACCACGGTAAACCAGTGGGAACGAGCAACAAGGGAAAACATAAAACTAAATAAATGGGGATCTCCAAGGATTGGAGAAGTACCCAGATCTACGACAGCCATGTCTAGACCACCGAGAAGCTACCTAAAGGATCGAGTATACCAATTGTAGATCAACAAGATCAAGGGAAAGTCAACAAGACTATCAAATGTGAGTGAAACCATACCGTGATCGGTATGGGATTACTCAAAAACCACCAGTACCACGCACTTGCCACGGCAAGTGCAGTAACAACACGAATATGTAAAGGAACACTAATACGTCACAAGTACATAGTAATGTACGGTGACCGTAACGAAACAACCACAGGATCAAACATCCTAAAACTGAAGGAATGGAACCTTGGAAAGGCCTAACGGCCCGACCACTGTACTTAGAGCATACCAGTCAGCGGGAGGCTAGACTTGGTCAAGACCTCAAACATGGCTATGCCATGAGAGATTTCTTTTAACACTGGACCATTGTTTTAAAACCCAAAATTTTCTTTTCAAAACCACAACCCTCTTTTAAAAACCTTGGATTTCAAAACCAGACCAACAACATTATGGTGAGTATCATGGGATGATACAAGAGGAGTTGGCAATAGAATACTTCACCTAGGCGTGTGACGAACACTACGAGTATACCCGTTACGGGACGTGGGACAACCGCACTCCGAAGGAGCTTGCGGGCCCGACATATAGTTGGGTAAGTGGTAACGTATCAACATGGTACCCCACGTATGTATACATGTAGTGTACGACACACGGGAAGTAGTCGACTCCGTTCTACGGACCATCAGTAAGTTCAACCCAGGACAGCTGGACACCTCAGAGAATCAAGCATAAGGGGACCCAGAGAATCCATCTGAAGATAAGGAATGAAGACTGGGAAGTGCAAAAAGCACAGACTAGTAAATATGGACATTGGACATGTCACGAGGACGCCAAACGAATACGTGAAAGCTGGAAGGTATACCCAGCCTAAACACAATAAGGCAGTTGCCTAACGTGAACACCACAATGCTCAGCAAACGGGACAGAACTCCCAAGAGCGATCACCAAATTACCACTAAATATAATCCATCATCGGAGAGGATATATAAACCTAGACTCAAGCACTAGGAGCAAGCGTAAACAGTCTACCCAAGGACGGGAGACGTCGTAACCCAAGAAGGGACGACTCAAGTACAATACCACAAGACGGTACAGTGGACAACATGTCATAAACATTAGCCGGATGTAACGGCACAGCTACCAACACCCAGGAGCGATCCTTGAAGGGTGTCTGCGGTAACAACAGTTGAACAAGCGTAGTGATATGAGCACGGGAGCTAAAACGAACACTCGGTTAGGACATCGAAGGGATTTCACTTAACAGGAAATCCCTAAGATACTGAGAGACACTTATTAACACCATTTGCCTAAGAAGGTCTCCTATGAACGGAAGCGTGATGCCACGACTTACCATGGAGCCCAATAATACCTCCAACCTATGACGGTATACATGGGGTGGAAACGTGTATAAGCAGCTTGCAAAGAGCATAGCTTGCAGCAATATGGCTCTAAAGCCATAACCATGATGCGTTGTGTAACCTTAAAACGGTTGTAAAACCCACACCATTACTAACAGACTTGCAAGAAATATTGCCTCATACGACAAGAAATCAACAACTGGACCATAAATTCAAACCCAACATTTTGGGTGACTTGAACTGATGGCTATCTCAATGTCACTGTCACTAGAGCATCAGCCTAGTATACAGTTGACAGAGTTCTTAATTACCGCCATGCCTTCTGTAGCAATGGTAACACAGAGGCATAGAAATTATAATAGTGCCAGCATTGGCCTAGTCCACACTTGGACCCTACGGGAAACTCGAGAAAAACTACCTCTCAATAACCAAACCACCACGCGGTGATGATGTGAACCCTTAGAAAAGGCTTCCACCTACTATAACAGTAAAACCACGCAATAGATATTGCCAAGGGATGATGGGATAAGGAAATGAGATTTCCAAACCATTACGACTTAAGGGAGTAAGCATACTCCATATACACCTAAACATGTGGTGGACCATTGCGTAAACACCAACATAGCAAACCTTGTCGTTAGACCTATGAGTGGAGACAAACCCCTCAACAAGAACCTTCACTTGTCAGTGATAGAATACCCTCCAATTGGAGAACGGGACCAGAAAACCCTTGAAGTTTCATGGGATGTCCTGGTAGTATACATACAAGCAAAACTACACAGCCAGAGCCTAAACCAATACTCAGCACCGAAAGGCAATAATTAACAAAGCAGTTAATGGGAACACACATTGAACTCCATGAATGATTAACGCTCAAGAGAGCTTGTGACCCGATGAGTTATCTCATCCTTGGTCAACCAAGATACTTGGTGAATTGTATCACAAATGATGAAAATGTGAGGCAAGCCAACCTACACATGAAACCTAAACTGAAATAAAACATCCCCACAATGGGAAGATAGTAGTAGTGCGGTATGCTACAAAACCGTCATACACACGAACATTGGAAACCCCAGGTATTCATACCATAAGGGAATGGTGCCAATGACAATGGCTATGAGTGAAGAGAAACTGTCACAGTAACAGAAACAGTAAAAAAACGATGTCGTATAATGGGTAAGAATGCGGTGCGCAACAAGCGACCGACAGGAGGAAGTAGCAGATGATGACACGGAGTATAAGTACGAGATGATACACGAAAATATTCCTTCCTATCACATAAGTGACTTACTGCCAAGCGTTTACGCCTCTGCACTCTGTATGACTGAGTGTTTTGGTATTGCACTTGTGCAGCTAATGATCTAATGGAATAGCTAGGGATATGGAGAATGTAAACCGTAGTAAACCTTTCTTTTCACCAACAACATGGCACTAGCCAGTTAAGCAAGCTTAGCAACAAACCGTGCGGCCTAAGGCCAAAGAAGCACGAAGAGTGTACAATACACTAACAATCACAAAGGGTGAATTCCAATGGAATAAAAGGTGAAAGGAGACTTAAGAAAGTCACTAGGACCGATGCATAGAGTGCAAGGTCATACAAGTAAAAGAACACTTGTACTGAACCAGAAGAACTGGTGCAATCCAGAAGCCATTGACAACAGAGGAAGCACTATAACTAAATAGTGGCTTAGCCTCACCAACAATAAGTTGGAAGAACTTAGCGAACAATCGTGAGAGTACGGATAGTATGTATAATAGATTACCAGGAAGCTGGTCATAAGCTAAACTCGTTGAGTTCAAAGGCGGTAAAAGAATACCACATTGGTTGTAAACCTTATTCCCACAAAAAGGGATAAAAGGCGATGAGTAACACATCTATAATAACCAAAGAGCGAATTAAGCACTAAGGTTATCAGGGTCGCGCAGCAGAAGCTAGTGGGCCCTAGCTGAGGAATGTAATACACCCAGTAAGTATGCGAGATTGGCTATTAATGCCTTAAAGCCTGATAGGCTAGAACCAAATTGATTATGAGTTAAATAAACTCATATAGGAATTCTTGGTGCAAAGACTAAACCATTGGTATGGTTAGACCCTTTGACCAGAGTATATTGTATAATGTACCGTAGTGAAGCTAAACGCTTCAGATTGCCCAAATTGATTAAACCAATGTTTAATAATAATAACACATGGTAGATTACGTGGGCGTAATCCCTTTTAAGGGGGGTAGAGCGAAAACCGCTTAATGCAAGTTTTATAAATAAAACACATAAACTATAATGTGCATAGCACAAATGAGAATCGAATTAACGATTGGTACTAATGTTAAGCAAACATACGTATTCACTCATAATGATTATGGTAATAAGCATTAGATATGCAAATACCATAGGGCGAATATACCCATCTTGTAACCCAGTGTAAGAGTATTAGTAAAGAAGAGTAATGAGTAGTGGACGGAACTCCACAAGTATTGTAACCCTTAAAGAAGTAGTACGAATGGATCAAGAGTAGTAGAGGAGTGTAGCCGTGAGTAGTGTATTCGTAAGTATGTTATTAGAAGTAAATCGAGGACAACTGGATTTCATAAGTACTGTAGTCCTTAGTTAGAATATTGGAGAGTGATGGATGAAAGCAGTGAAGGCTGGGGAAGTGAGCATTTAGGTATTGAACCACGGAGTAAAGCATTTGGGAAGTAGAGTGAGGATGATTGATGGATTGATTCCATCCTTTGGAGATGTATGAATTGGTATCACGACTAGAAAGGGTAAAAAGATAGAAAATGAAAACATTACTTATTTGGTTTTTGAAACTGATGTGGGAAGTCGAACTTGATCCTGATCAGATCAAGGGAAACCGAACACAAATTGGGGTGGAAAGATAGTTCAACACTGATGCTGATCACATCAGGGTCGAATGATTCTTGAAGCTCCCCTTAAGTGGTCACAAGAATCACACTTAGGATAGAAGTAATGAATATAAATTGGAACTTGGAGTTGTATGCTTTAGGAAGATTTCTAATTAGTAGTTGTGAAAGAATTTTCTTAGATTGGAGAGTAAGTAATTGTTGGAAGTTATACCGGAGAGGATAAGTGTAGCATATTATATTATTCCAAGGGCAACAGGACATAGAGGAGTCCTGTGTCGAAATGATCTGAGTGCCTACGGGATTGTGATGTGTATTGCATTGCTTTGGGGGTAGCTTTGCACTGTATGTACGTATAAAGGTTGTAATGAGGAACCGGACGGTTGATAGTAATATGGATTGGAGTAATTGTAGATTGGTATGGTATGGAAAGGAGAAACATTGAGTAATGAATTTGGGAATTGTAAGGAGGAGGAATGTATGGCTTCGGTATTAGGCAAGTATAAATGAGTAAGTATAGAAATCCCATAACCGCGAACAACTTTGAGGACAAAGTTCTTAAGGGGGGTAGATTGAAATACCCCGAACTTAAATATAGGGATTAAATTAATCTAATACATAATTAAGGGCCTAGTGACGCCTAAGTAATATTGGTAAGGAAAAATAAATCCAAAAGAAATAAAGAAACGCTTAAAAAGCGGGAAACGCTAAATAAGCGTTAAATGACCATAGGGGGTATGAGACCTCGGTTAGCGTATTATAAGGATTCTAAAGGCTTAATTAAGTCTAAATAGTATATGGGAACAACTCCCGAAGAAAACGGATCCTTAAACGGGATTAAAAACACAAACGAACCTTAAAGCGCGTTTTTCGAGGAAACCGGGAAAACGCGTCTTTAAGCGGGTCAAATAGACTCGTACTAATTTTGGTCAACCAAATAGTCATTAATAAACATTAGTGAAGGTTTAGAACCAATAAAATCAATAAAACGAGAAAATAGTAAAAACTGTAAAAAACGGGAAGTTGTGGGGTAAAAGCATAAATAACCAAAACTTATGTGTCCACTTTTAAAATAAAATGTAAACTGTTTGTGTGTGTGGGCTGTCATCCGATGGACTCCCCCTCCCTCTCTCACACTCCCTCACACTCTCTTCTTATTTACAAACAAACAACTAATTAAAAAGCAAAAAGTAAAACACTAAAGTAACTCCCTCTCTCACACTCTCTCTCCAATTCCCTCATTCTCCTCACAACACTCACGTACACACCCATCTCCCTCACTCTCTATTTTTCCTTCCTCCATGCGACATCAATGGAGAAACAAGCAAACCCACACAAAACCTATCTTCTCTCCTCTTGTTACCCAATCAAACCTTCTCCAAAAATTATAAAAACTACACCATTGGAATCCTCTCATCAAGAGGAACATTTCCCTCTTTTCAAAAATCGAAACGGAGAACTTTCGTTTTCATGGGTATACCCCATTTGGAGCCTCAACACCACCATTAGAAGGCCCTCCTTCTCCTTGTTCTTTTGAGGTAAAAATATCTTTGAAAACTCCATCTTTTTCTAGCCTCAAAGGCAAAACGAAAATTTAGACTAAACCTTGTTTGGTCTCTTGTGTTCTAGCCGATTTTGGCTTGTTGAAGGAGTTGGAAATCTTGTTCTTGAACCACTCCAAGCTTCATTTGCACTCTTGGAAGGTAATACAATTTCTAAACCCTAGAAACCTACATCTAAAGCCTAAATAATAGTTAGGGTTAGTTATTAGTGTATTGAAATGTGTATGTGTATGGGTTGTAGAGTAGAGAATTTGTATTGCTAAACCGGTGGAGAAAGAGAGGAAGGGAGAAGCAAGAGGAACAAGAAAATCTAGAAGGAAAACAAGGTAAGAATGCTCATTGTGTAACCCTGTGTATGTTTGTATATATAACAGATTTTAGAAATGAAACTGTGTATTGTAAAATGGTATTTTTGTAGTAGAGTAATGTATAAGAGGATATAAGTATTTTGAAGCCTTAAAAGATATGTTAAAACTTGTTAAAACAGATTGGGAATGAGAGTTTATGTGCAGGAATTTTTATGAGTGTTTTAGTATTGGCATTGTATATGGGAGCTTGTATATTTTTGGCTATTGAAACAGGTGAAATAAGTGTTGAATTGTGAACTAGAATGGATGTGTGAGCTGAATATGTATGTGGCAATGTTAAAATTATAGGGGAACCTCTGCCCAAATTTGTATGGAAATAGGAGGACTTAGTTGTGTAAGAGAGGAAAACTACCTAGGTAATAACTAAGTGAATTTGGAGAGTTTAAGTGAGTAGTTTAGTACCTTGAAAACAGATTTGAAGAGGGTCTTGGTAACGAGGAGAACTGAGTGGCAAGTAATGGATTTAGAATGTTGGGAGTAGCATTAATGGAGGGGGTATTGAATGGTAAAGGTTTAAGGAAAAATCTGTGGCAAGAGGTATTGAAATGTGTTGGAGAAACAAGGGATAATTAATGTGTGAGACTTGGATGAGTGAGTAAGGTAGTGAGTAAGGCTTTAGGTTGAGTATAATGCAAATGAGGCTATGGAAGAGCCATAGGAATAATGGGAAGAGGAAATGAAAAATCTGTAGCATTTATTGGAGAAGGAAACATGGTAACAGGAGAGGAAAACTCTAAGTAATGGGTGGATGTAACAGATTTTTATAGTGTTGTATTAGCTAGTTTAAAGTGCTTAATCAATGCTAAAATATGCTAAATAATATGTAGGAATATTAGGGAAGAGATTGGTAGAAGTTTAGAATTTAGACAAACTCAAAGACTTACATAAATCAAAATACTACAACTAGTCCGGGTTGCAAACCAGAATGCAAACCCGGACTAGCAGGAAAAAACGACAGAAGGTTTTTACACTGGGATGGTCCGGGTTTATAACCCAGCTGCTAACCCGGACCACCCCAAAATCATACCCGTAAGTAGCAAATTACATTGTGGTCCGGGTTTGAAAGTAGGAAGTAAACCCGGACCATGTCAATTTTATACCCGTAGCTTTTCCAAACAACTGGTCCGGGTTTTAAACTAGGGTGTAAACCCGGACCATGCATATTTCTAACCCGTAAGTTGTTCCAGTGGGTTGGTCCGGGTTTGTAAACCCGGACACTAACCCGGACACCCCTAAAAACCCTCCAGAATGTATCTTAAAGCTAAACTAAAGTAGGGTAAGGATGGGTAATGATATTATAAGTTAATTAAGACATGATTAATGATGTTTGAAGGTCATTAAGGCTATAAACAAGCTTAGAAAATAATTGTAAGTAAGTAACTTAAGTAAATGTATTTAAGTAACAAAGAGTTAGTAAGTATGAACTAGGAAACCTTTGGGAAGTAATAAGTAAGGTTAGTTATGGATAATTAACCACCCAATTGTATGTATGTCATAGGATTCGACTAGTTGAACACCGAAGGGAGTCGGTGAGTTCCAAAGTCAACGGTGAAAGGTATGATTTCTTCATGCCCTGTATCCTAATCTAGTTACCCCGATTTGTGTGCTTATTTGATCACCTAATAAGATAAATGCATGAATCGGACTATATTGCACCTACTTGTGCTTGTTTACATTGTTCTTGATATTAGTCTTGAACAATAGTTTGTATAATTCATGAAACATATGGATGATGATGAAGTGTATCATACTTGTAGTGTACTTGTATATTGTAATGTATTTGTATGTAAGTGTATATTGGTATTGTATTATTGTGGCTCGGATGTTGACTTGTACTAATTCCTAACTATCTAACTCCTAACTTATGTGAGTAAATTGGAATGAGTACAAGTCCGATATAGCTTCGGCCACGCGTGAGGATGCGGAGTCACAAGAGGTTGGCTGCAATTCCTGACTCTTAAACTGGTCCGCGGCCCAAATCCCTTAAATGGGTAGCATCCCGGATTAGTGAGTCAAGTAAATCCCGGAGGTGGGACGGTGTAGTCCCCAGGGCCGGAGGTCCCGACGACTTCACTTGAGTAAGTAAGAGTAAGTAAGTATGGATCCGTAAGTAAGTATGAGTATGAGTATGTATGTGTATGAAGTAACGAGTAAAAGAGTAATCTCCACCCGATTAACCCGGGTGGACCAATGAAGCTAACAAGAATTGTATATTGTGTATGTAATGAGTATGTGTAATTCGGAAGAGGTAAGTATGTATTGGTTGGTTTATATTGTATCCCTTGTATGAACTGAATTCTATGTATGTATGTTGTGTAAGTATTATTGTACTGTGTAAGAGCATGTATGCATGTATGCTTGTATGAAATGAACCGCATGTATTCGACCAAGTGGTCGGCGTACCCTCACTAGTACGCGGGTATGCGGTTATCATGCTCGGCGAAAGCTGACCCCTTCGGGGGACATTTTTAGTGTGCAGGTACCCGAAACGAATATGGTCAAGGAAGAGACCGGAGGCACACCCTGGTATTTGGAAGTAAGTAGCGTGTGAGGAACGGGTAGTAAGTAGTCTCTTAGTGAGTATGCATGAACTTTGAAGAGATAGTACATTGTATAAGGATCTTAGTAAACTCGGTATGAAGATTATATTGTATGGTATTTGAAGTATTGTATCGAATGGAAGAATGTAGCGTGTATTGGTGTATGAAATGTATATGGTAGATATGTAATACTCGGGATTCTGGTCCATCAGACCGATGCTGTATGTAGCAGTAGTAGCCTTGTTAGTCACGTGGGTGGCTAACGGCATTGTAGCACCCAATGGATGTAAGTAGGTATCCGCTGCGTGTATCTGATGAGTAAGGGGATTGGACGTTAATGACTGTATTAATAGTAGGGGTGTTACAATACACTTTTTGTATGAATGTCTGTTAGGAATAGTGTGTTGTCATACCGTTTGACCATTAAACTATAGGAAATAATAATAATAATAATAATAATAATAATAAGTCTGAAATTATCAATTGGGTATGATAAGATCTTGGTTGGAATAAATTACATTGAACTACTTTCAAAAGCATACGTATGGAAAATACATGGCTAAGAAAGCAATGCTTTAAAAGCTTGAACACATGTTCCCAGAATTTTAAGAATACTTTTGGTTGAAAATAGTATACAAGTGGAGCTTTGAATAACTAAGTGATATATACTTCAACCCCTTTAAAGCTTGAAATAAATCTCAAGAACTACTTGGTACAAATTATTACCTAAAGATAATGTTTAAGATAAATCTTAAGTCTAGAAAATTATTAAACTAACAAGAACTAGTAACTCATCAGAAAAGATCAACATCCAAACCTGTAATCCACACTAAAACTCTATGTTAACTTCGAAAGAAAATACATAAACCTAACACCCTACGGGAAGTGCCTGGTGCGACGAACTCCTAGGCTGAAAGTAGTGGGGGTGCACACTCACTTCTGGAAGTCTAGGGGCTAGACAAGCCTTGTCATCTAACCGTAAATAATCTTCTACGCAAGTGATGGATTGTGTTGAACTTGAGGAGGATTGGTGGTAAGACGTTACCATCATGAAATCTTGAGCTAGGCATATTTCATTACTAGCCACAATGAACAATTCAAAATTTGTATCTTAAGATTCAGTATTAAAATTCATACATGTAAAGGGTTTATTGAGTTAAATATTTGGTGAAAAATACCTATACATGGAGGAAGGGGATTTAAATTTGGGTACTCCAAGGTACAACATCTACCCCTTATTAAATATAAAAAATGTATATTAAAGGAAGTAACTTAAAGATTGAGTGAAGGGAAGAGTAATACTAAACTAAATATCATTGATTCTTAAATACTTGGAGTAATGAGCATCTAAAAAAAATGAGAGTTACTTAATTATTGGAAATTCTCATGTTTATTTGGAAGTTTAACATTATACATATGCAAAATTTTAGAAGTCACAGAAGGTGTATTTTTATAAAGAATATAATACAAATTTTAATGTATGGTTGGCTAATAAAGCTTTGAATATAATTTTGAAAGACTATCTAGACTTATTATATGATCTAAAATATATTTAAACTACTCAAACATGTTACACCTGATTTATAGCTTGTTAATATATTGATATGTGAAAATAACATAAATGGCACATTTACATATTTTAGGTTATAAATTCGGTACAAGGTTTCATGAAAGATTTAATTGCATTAAAAAAAAAGTTTTAATATATAGTATGATACTATTTTAAATAAGTTCATGAATTTTTAAGCCATGACAATTAAGAAACTTTAGGTTATAAATGCTTCTAGAGAAATGTTGAGTAAGGATGCATTTAAATAATTACATTACATTATAATGGAATTTTTCTTTTATGAATTAATAGTTTCCAAATCACATGATTAAGATTTTGATACCTACTACACCCAATACTTAAATAAAGAAAGAGTGAACTAAATGTTATTATAGTAATATCTAAGTATAACCTATGTTTCATTCTCAAAATTTAACCTACTATATGAATGATGAATTCTAAACGTTGTTCTTGCCAATGACCGTAAGAGAGGCGAAATGAGTTAGGAAAGCATGTTGGGAACACTAAAAGATTTAATTATAATCAAGCTAGAATAACAACGAGTGATATTGTGCATCAAAAATGAACTGCATCCTTGAAGGAGGAATCTCCATAGGAGATGTAAAATATAGTGCTCCTTAAAAGTGAGTTTAAATTCCACTTCATTATTACGAGACGGATATGGGTCGTACCCTATTTTAAGGGGGGTACGACATCTTCATAAAATAAACATACAATATAAAATGAACATATAATGGACATATCATTCGTACTGGTCATAAAATGAATAGGTAAGGATCATAAAATAAAATTTTATAATAATCAAGAAAATACAAATACATAACAATCAGGGGGTACAAATAAATATCGATCATAGATAAATTCAACAGTGCCATAAAATTTACAACAAAGCTTGATAATAAGGTGCTGAATTCTTTGAATGTAGTGTTTGATAACAAAACAAATGTTTGGGATTGTTATTGGATGAATACCCTTGAGTGGTTGATTGTTTGGTATACATTTTAAAGCTTGTAGTACAACTTGATATTTAGTTTACCCACACACCGGAAGCGGGTGTGAGTAGTTGGTAGATAAATCTTAAACTTCGGGATGAAGTTCTCTTTTAAGGGGGGGTAGAGCATAATCTTTCTTCGCTACCTCATCCAGATTATGCCCTGTTGCGTGATTAGCAGAGTAAGAGGTGTATGTGTGTACTTGGTTTTTACATTATGACACCGCATGTGACTTTTTATTTTTATCATGAAATATCTCGGTATATCTTGGTTCAGTTTGAGTTTGAGTAATCTCGATGGAATGTGGAATGGGAATGGATGGAAATAAAGGATTGGATTGGTATGGAATTTCGTTGGAATTATTATTGTCTTAGCACACCCGAAGTGGTGTGAGTGCTTATTAGTTGATTTTTAAACTTCGAGGCGAAGTTTCTGTTAAGGGGGATATACTGAAATACCCCTAAATTAATTTAAATTAATTTAGGGGATTTCTTTTATTAAACCATAAATAATACTATTAATATTAAATTATGGTATGGAATTATGAATATTAAATTATTATATGGAATTGTGAAATTTATTTAGGGGTTTCTCCTATTTAACCCTAATTATTATACATTATTATATAGTATTATGAATTTAATAATAAGATTTATAAGTCAATAAATCTTGGGAAAATTTCTAAACACTCCAAATATATTATAAAGATTTTAGGAAGTGTTGGAACATTGTTTTGAAACATAAAAGTCAATATAAAATTCTAGAAACCTTAAAGCTTATTAAGCCTTGCTAGAGTTGACTTTTTGAGAATGGTCAAACCAGGCCATGAAACCTATACCAATAAATAGGTTATGAAAAACCATGAAGATCGATAAAAAGAACGTTAAAAACGGATCATCCTAGCCAAAGTTATGACAAATTGAAGTTAGAGCCAAAATTTTAGAAGTTGCTGACGTGTCAGTCAGCCAGCCAATGGCACTACTGAACCTGAGTTTCCCATCGGTTTTGGCATGCCATAGGTCGATCTTCAGACGCTTATATCTTTTCTCTACTCCACCATTTGGTATGCCGTCTGTTTCATTCGATTCTCCTATCTTTCATCTTTCCAACCATTACTCACACATCATCTAACTCCTTCTACATCGACGGGAAAATCGATCTAAAGTTGCCTCCTTGCGAATTCGTAACCCAGAATTCCAGTTTTTCCTGAAATCAGGTAAACTTCGTCTTGCCATAACTTTTCGTTTCTCAGCCAAATTTCGTTTTCTTTAGCTTGTTTTGAAGATCTCTCATACCTCTACAACTTTCATGTTGATGACCAAAGCCAATTCCCAACCGTTTGTAAGAACGAAGTGCCTAAAGTTCGAGATCCGACATCACATAAAATCATAGGAAAAACGTAAGGTAAACTCGTAACTTTCAGCTTAGATTTATTTCTGTGTAGTGCAAATTAGAGTGTGTTCTTGCTATCAATGTGTAGAGCTATGTTTCCTCTTTCGATTAAGCCCAAGAACATGGCCTAATTCGATCTAGAAATTATTTTATAGATCTCCAAAGTTAGCTCCTCGAAACAGCCAGGTTCGAATATTTTTCCAGAAAACCGAATGTGATTTCCTTCGTGGAGCTTCCCTGGTAAGTCTCCGTTCAATTCCTCCTATTATGTCACTCGATTTTGCATTATCGACCTAACCCAACTGCCAATTTCATCAATTATGCCTTGTATTGAGAGAATTTTGTAAAAATCGAATCGGGTATAACATGAACCCTAACCTCTTCGAACCCAGAATCGAATTCTTAGGATACTGCATTATAGATGGTGAAATCGGTGTCAATAGATTCGTTTTTCAATTTCGAATTCAATGGAACAAGAATCAACGAAATCGGTTCTGTGAGTTGAGAGAAATGATCGAATTAGTACTCGGGTCGTGGTTGTTGTTCGCTGATGAACTCGACGATTTTCGGCCGTCCGATCGTAGTTAAAAGGAACGGACGGCCGAGATTAAAACGTTTAAGTTTAAGTTAGTTAGTTAAGTTTTTAATATTTCCAGAATAATACCCTAACTTGTTGGATTTATTTAATTGCCTTCCCGAATGTATTTTGGCTTGAAATTTTAACCATAGATTCCTTATAAAATCTAGTTTATTTTTATGTAACTTAATATGGGTTTTGAGTTTTTAAACGTAAGTTATGATTTTTGCAAGTTACGAGTATTATGGAATTATTTGGATAATTTAAAAAGATATTTTTATGAAATAAAAATTTTATAATATGTCTAAAATGTTATAGTTACTATATACTTAATTTGGGAATTTTTGGACAAGGGGAAATAGGTTTAAAAATTGTATTGCTAAGGTTTTTCATAAGTTATCTTATAATATAAGGTTTTTAATGTAACCAAAAATTAAAGTATAGTTGTTTAATGAACTTTATAGGTTGGGGAAAATATAATAAGACTAAACTAACATTTAATACAGAATGTTAATAAATATTTTGGGTATAAACTTTTAAGTGAAGTAAATACATATATATATATATATATATATATATATACAAAAGAAATGAAATGGTAACTTAGATTAAATCAAGGAACTAACTAATCTACATTTATATTAATTATATAATATGGTAGTTAATATACTTAATTGAAACTAAGAAAATACTTTATTTTATAAACCATATATTGGATGTAGCTATGTGTAAAAGTTAATATAAATAATTAAATGCAATAAAACTGCACAAGGAATGTCTTGAATAAATCCTAATATATATATACAAAAAAAACTACATAAATAAAAGAAATAAAGTACCTTATAGAGAATAGAATATGAAGGAATTTATAATTAAACTAAACCTATACATTATACTATTAAAAGAATATTATATGAGGTGGTATTAAATTATGATTATTAAACTTAAGGAGTTATCTTTGAATTTCTAAGATTTATTAAAACCGTATTAAAATACATTATAGTATTAGTCAACGACCATAATGTAAGTCTTAATTGGGTTTAGTAATTAATAAGTAAAACTTAGGAAAAATTGTGATTAGATTACATAAATGTTACACAATAGATCTTATTCTATATTAATGAAAATAAATGTAATGCTTTTTCATCTAAATGTCTTACATATAATACAATATAAATAAATAAAATACTTTTACATATGATGTGAGGTGGATTAGTAAGTCTAGATTTAATCATTTCTTAACATTTATGTATTGAAATATAACTTAATGTTTTAGGATAAAATCATTAAAAGGATTTTGGTATAAAACTATATTAAACTATGTTTTGGAATTTCTAAATAATAATCCTTAAGTTTTCTTAGCATTAGTTAAGACATATAAAACATTAATTACCAATGTTCAATGTGAGTTTATAAATAAAGTGTACAAATAGTTAAAGTCTTATAAAAAGGTTTTGCAAATTGAAATTAGATACTTAAAATCTTTAAACCTTTATTAGATGGAACTAAGTTACGTAAGGGATTATATTGATTTACCTTTTGAAACTGGAAATATTAACGTGTCATTGAATATAAGGTATGAGGATTTTTCAGAATAGATTATCTTATTAAGTAATTAACAATTTCACTTAAATGGGGATTTAATCCTTAGATAAATTGTGCCGTATGTTAAGATATAATGTTCATCCTAAAGCATAATAAAGGAGATTAATTTATTAAGTTATTCCGTTGAAACCTTAGGTTTTGTAAACATATGGAAATGTATTTAAGACATAAGTTTATAAATTTAGTATAAAAGGATTATACAATTCTATAGCGGGAATGTGTAAAAATAAAACAGTTAGGGAATTAAATGTAAGTAAGGATACGTAAAAGGTTATCTGAAAACACTTTATTATATAGTTAATGACAAAGCAGATAATATACTTTCTACTAAATGTAAGAGTTCGATAAGTCTAAGTTAATTATAATATAGTTATTTCAAGATTGGAAGTAATTTAACATCTTATGGCAAGATTGTTAGATGGTTGTAATAAATGTCATTCTGAGTTAAGGATATGATAATTGAGTTTAGTAGCTCAATTAAGTTATAATAAAATGCATCTATAACACAATGATTCCAATATACGGGATGTAGATCTTACTTAAGTTAAGGGGAAAACTTAATCAAATGATCCAGTAGATATTGATTAAATACATAATCGTTACATCGTGAAGTAATAGTATAGTATTCTAAGATAAACCCGTTGTAAGTCATAGTGTGTTGTTTATCCTGAAGTAAGAATAAATGTATCGAACTTAATAATTATTATTGAGATTCTAAGATTAAATGAATAATATAAATGCACTTATGATATAAGGGTCTCAAAACTCTTGAATGTGGGAATTATGGTTAAGTATGAGTAAAGTGGATAGGAGTGGAACAATTAACAAGTGTCAATAAAATACATTCCCTGGTCTTACAACCTTGAGTTATATAACATTCTAAGATAAGTCAACGGATACACATAACATTTAAGTGAGGGCTTAAAAGACATTTGAGACTTAGGAAATAAGAGTGAGGAATTTGTTTAAGTTTAACTTAGGCTACCAGTTATTGATGATATACTACCTTTAATATTCCTCAGAGTGTGTTGAATGTTTGCACGATTCTACTAGGGCTACTACAGCATTAACCAGGTACGATTTCTCGTACTCAGCTTGATGTGCTATGGACTTGATGGAATGTTTTGTATGATTTCTCGTACTCAGATATTTTTGATGACAAATTTTATGGAATGTTTTGAGAAACGCTAAATGAGCTTGAATGAATCTTGAAAGGAAATTGGTTGTGTGACTAACTCAGCTTGATGTGACTAATTGAGCCTTGAATGTACACCTTGTATGGTTATTGGTTCCTTCTATCTGGTTGTTTCATTAGATATTATCTGCCTGGGGTTTACACCTCTGCACTCTGTAGGACTGAGTGTTTTGGTATCGCTCTGGTGTAGTTAATGATCTAGTGGAAATATGGGAAATGTCAATCTTGGTAAATGCTTCTTTTGACCCGGGATATTGTTTCCTCCATGAGCTGAGTCTGGGTTGTGATGTGCGCACATCTTCATCGGTAAACAGCGAGGGGCTGTATATCCCCTGTCCAATCGGACGTGGTAAACAGCGAGGGGCTGTATATCCCCTGTCCTATCGGACGTAGTAAACAGCGAGGGGCTGTATATCCCCTGTCCCAAAAGGGACGCAGTTGGCAGCAGGGCCATCTCTTCCAATTGGTTCTATTCCACTCTTGAGTTATGGTTCTTGGGTCTCTTCTTTCATTCCCAGACCTTGTGACTACCTGGGTCTTTCTAATCCTAATTGGAACTGAATCTAACTTAAGCAATGGATGATCACTAACTTCTGGCGTGGTTTCTTTTATGTTGGCTCACTCTACCTTCACGTTATTTGTCTCTATCCTTGACTTGTTATCTTTGACTTGGTGTTTTGGTGTGCCTTGTTCTTCTGATTTGTTTTGAGCATTTGACTTCAAGTTATTGTTATTTTAAGAGTTATGTTTTTCTTTTAATACTGTTGTTTTGGAGAGTTGTACCAGTTCCATTCCAGGGAACTGACTCACCCCTCCTGGGGTGGGCTGCTTGGTTTCATCTTGCAGGTACGAATTGCTATACAGGTAGCCACGAAGAGTATGAATGTATGGGATGGGAATTAGGAACTTTGGAGAGCTATTGTATTTTGTTATTATTCTTTTATGTTATGTTTTCTCGAGTTCAGACCGTAGCATTTGTAATATCACAAGTTGTAGTTGGTGAGGTTTGGTGTCGGGTGTTTGGAACCCGGTGATCTGTAATCACCTTAGAATTTTATTTCCACTGCATTTATGATAAGTAGGGGCGTTACAGAAAGTGGTATCAGAGCGTAGTTACGCTCTGAACCCGAGAAAACAAGCCGAGTGAAATAGTTAGAATATAGGTGCCCTTCAAACTGGGGAATTGGGGTAGAATTGGGAAGTAAGGATTCCAGTAAGGCACGACTCCTAACCCTTCTTGGATTAGTGAATGATTTATTTATACATGAATTACCCCGAACTTAAATATAGGGATTAAAATTAATCTAATACATAATTAAGGGCCTAGTGACGCCTAAGTAATATTGGTAAGGAAAAATAAATCCAAAAGAAATAAAGAAACGCTTAAAAAGCGGGAAACGCTAAATAAGCGTTAAATGACCATAGGGGGTATGAGACCTCGGTTAGAGTATTATAAGGATTCTAAAGGCTTGATTAAGTCTAAATAGTATATGGGAACAACTCCCGAAGAAAACGGATCCTTAAACGGGATTAAAAACACAAACGAACCTTAAAGCGCGTTTTTCGAGGAAACCGGGAAAACGCGTCTTTAAGCGGGTCAAATAGACTCGTACTAATTTTGGTCAACCAAATAGTCATTAATAAACATTAGTGAAGGTTTAGAACCAATAAAATCAATAAAACGAGAAAATAGTAAAAACTGTAAAAAACGGGAAGTTGTGGGGTAAAAGCATAAATAACCAAAACTTATGTGTCCTTTTAAAATAAAATGTAAACTGTTTGTGTGTGTGGGCTGTCATCCGATGGACTCCCCCTCCCTCTCTCACACTCCCTCACACTCTCTTCTTATTACAAACAAAACAAATAATTAAAAAGCAAAAAGTAAAACACTAAAGTAACTCCCTCTCCACACTCTCTCTCCAATTCCCTCATTCTCCTCACAACACTCACGTACACACCCATCTCCCTCACTCTCTATTTTTCCTTCCTCCATGCGACATCAATGGAGAAAAAGCAAACCCACACAAAACCTATCTTCTCTCCTCTTGTTACCCAATCAAACCTTCTCAAAAAATTATAAAAACTACACCATTGGAATCCTCTCATCAAGAGGAACATTTCCCTCTTTTCAAAAATCGAAACGGAGAACTTTCGTTTTCATGGGTATACCCCATTTGGAGCGTCAACACCACCATTAGAAGGCCCTCCTTCTCCTTGTTCTTTTGAGGTAAAAATATCTTTGAAAACTCCATCTTTTTCTAGCCTCAAAGGCAAAACGAAAATTTAGACTAAACCTTGTTTGGTCTCTTGTGTTCTAGCCGATTTTGGCTTGTTGAAGGAGTTGGAAATCTTGTTCTTGAACCACTCCAAGCTTCATTTGCACTCTTGGAAGGTAATACAATTTCTAAACCCTAGAAACCTACATCTAAAGCCTAAATAATAGTTAGGGTTAGTTATTAGTGTATTGAAATGTGTATGTGTATGGGTTGTAGAGTAGAGAATTTGTATTGCTAAACGGTGGAGAAAGAGAGGAAGGGAGAAGCAAGAGGAACAAGAAAATCTAGAAGGAAAACAAGGTAAGAATGCTCATTGTGTAACCCTGTGTATGTTTGTATATATAACAGATTTTAGAAATGAAACTATGTATTGTAAAATGGTATTTTTGTAGTAGAGTAATGTATAAGAGGATATAAGTATTTTGAAGCCTTAAAAGATATGTTAAAACTTGTTAAAACAGATTGGGAATGAGAGTTTATGTGCAGGAATTTTTATGAGTGTTTTAGTATTGGCATTGTATATGGGAGCTTGTATATTTTTGGCTATTGAAACAGGTGAAATAAGTGTTGAATTGTGAACTAGAATGGATGTGTGAGCTGAATATGTATGTGGGCAATGTTAAAATTATAGGGGAACCTCTGCCCAAATTTGTATGGAAATAGGAGGACTTAGTTGTGTAAGAGAGGAAAACTACCTAGGTAATAACTAAGTGAATTTGGAGAGTTTAAGTGAGTAGTTTAGTACCTTGAAAACAGATTTGAAAAGGGTCTTGGTAACGAGGAGAACTGGAGTGGCAAGTAATGGATTTAGAATGTTGGGAGTAGCATTAATGGAGGGGGTATTGAATGGTAAAGGTTTAAGGAAAAATTTGTGGCAAGAGGTATTGAAATGTGTTGGAGAAACAAGGGATAATTAATGTGTGAGACTTGGATGAGTGAGTAAGGTAGTGAGTAAGGCTTTAGGTTGAGTATAATGCAAATGAGGCTATAGAAGAGCCATAGGAATAATGGGAAGAGGAAATGAAAAATCTGTAGCATTTATTGGAGAAGGAAACATGGTAACAGGAGAGGAAAACTCTAAGTAATGGGTGGATGTAACAGATTTTTATAGTGTTGTATTAAGCTAGTTTAAAGTGCTTAATCAATGCTAAAATATGCTAAATAATATGTAGGAATATTAGGGAAGAGATTGGTAGAAGTTTAGAATTTAGACAAACTCAAAGACTTACATAAATCAAAATACTGCAACTAGTCCGGGTTGCAAACCAGAATGCAAACCCGGACTAGCAGGAAAAAATGACAGAAGGTTTTTACACTGGGATGGTCCGGGTTTATAACCCAGCTGCTAACCCGGACCACCCCAAAATCATACCCGTAAGTAGCAGATTACATTGTGGTCCGGGTTTGAAAGTAGGAAGTAAACCCGGACCATGTCAATTTTATACCCGTAGCTTTTCCAAACAACTGGTCCCGGTTTTAAACTAGGGTGTAAACCCGGACCATGCATATTTCTAACCCGTAAGTTGTTCCAGTGGGTTGGTCCGGGTTTGTAAACCCGGACACTAACCCGGACACCCCTAAAAACCCTCCAGAATGTATCTTAAAGCTAAACTAAAGTAGGGTAAGGATGGGTAATGATATTATAAGTTAATTAAGACATGATTAATGATGTTTGAAGGTCATTAAGGCTATAAACAAGCTTAGAAAATAATTGTAAGTAAGTAACTTAAGTAAATGTATTTAAGTAACAAAGAGTTAGTAAGTATGAACTAGGAAACCTTTGGGAAGTAATAAGTAAGGTTAGTTATGGATAATTAACCACCCAATTGTATGTATGTCATAGGATTCGACTAGTTGAACACCGAAGGGAGTCGGTGAGTTCCAAAGTCAACGGTGAAAGGTATGATTTCTTCATGCCCTGTATCCTAATCTGGTTACCCCGATTTGTGTGCTTATTTGATCACCTAATAAGATAAATGCATGAATCGGACTATATTGCACCTACTTGTGCTTGTTTACATTGTTCTTGATATTAGTCTTGAACAATAGTTTGTATAATTCATGAAACATATGGATGATGATGAAGTGTATCATACTTGTAGTGTACTTGTATATTGTAATGTATTTGTATGTAAGTGTATATGGGTATTGTATTATTGTGGCTCGGATGTTGACTTGTACTAATTCCTAACTATCTAACTCCTAACTTAAGTGAGTAAATTGGAATGAGTACAAGTCCGATATAGCTTCGGCCACGCGTGAGGATGCGGAGTCACAAGAGGTTGGCTGCAATTCCTGACTCTTAAACTGGTCCGCGGCCCAAATCCCTTAAATGGGTAGCATCCCGGATTAGTGAGTCAAGTAAATCCCGGAGGTGGGACGGTGTAGTCCCCAGGGCCGGAGGTCCCGACGACTTAACTTGAGTAAGAGTAAGAGTAAGTAAGTATGGATCCGTAAGTAAGTATGAGTATGAGTATGTATGTGTATGAAGTAACGAGTAAAAGAGTAATCTCCACCCGATTAACCCGGGTGGACCAATGAAGCTAACAAGAATTGTATATTGTGTATGTAATGAGTATGTGTAATTCGGAAGAGGTAAGTATGTATTGGTTGGTTTATATTGTATCCCTTGTATGAACTGAATTGTATGTATGTATGTTGTGTAAGTATTATTGTACTGTGTAAGAGCATGTATGCATGTATGCTTGTATGAAATGAACCGCATGTATTCGACCAAGTGGTCGGCGTACCCTCACTAGTACGCGGGGTATGCGGTTATCATGCTCGGCGAAAGCTGACCCCTTCGGGGGACATTTTTTAGTGTGCAGGTACCCGAAACGAATATGGTCAAGGAAGAGACCGGAAGCACACCCTGGTATTTGGAAGTAAGTAGCGTGTGAGGAACGGGTAGTAAGTAGTCTCTTAGTAAGTATGCATGAACTTTGAAGAGATAGTACATTGTATAAGGATCTTAGTAAACTCGGTATGTAGATTATATTGTATGGTATTTGAAGTATTGTATCGAATGGAAGAATGTAGCGTGTATTGGTGTATGAAATGTATATGGTAGATATGTAATACTCGGGATTCCGGTCCATCAGACCGATGCTGTATGTAGCAGTAGTAGCCTTGTTAGTCACGTGGGTGGCTAACGGCATTGTAGCACCCAATGGATGTAAGTAGGTATCCGCTGCGTGTATCTGATGAGTAAGGGATTGGACGTTAATGACTGTATTAATAGTAGGGGTGTTACAAAAAGTGGTATCAGAGCGAAGTATCGCTCTGATGACTGGAAGTACCGAGTTAGGAATACCGAGTTAGGAATTAGAAGCTTAGGGCTAAGGGCTGAGTGATAGCATTAGAGAGATGCTAGTTAGGAACTTCCGGTGTGTACCGGATACCTACAATACCAGACCCGCCCTCCACAATCCCACTGTATAACTTGGGAAAGTACGCCAGAGAGGAGGAAAGTCCTCTCATACTCGGGAAAACCCGATCTGGCAGTTGTGAAGCGATCACACAGTAAACAAGAACCGGCATATGGTAGATTCCAAGAATTGGAAGCCCCGGAGATGGATCCCGGTTGAACAACAATACCCGCATTTAATGGCGGTGGAATGAGCACTCCAACCATAAGGAGGCTACAACTTACAACAGCATGGGGTGACATGCCTAGCAGTCGCGAAACCGGGCTAACCAATCAGCAGCAGGAAAAGGAGCACTAAGCGTGCAACGACACGGAAGGAAGAACAGTAACAAAACCCGAGACACAAGTCTGCGGGCCAGTAATATCTAACTAATACCATCAACGGTATGCTAGCTGACTAAGGACATAGTCGGTAGTGATTAATCTCAAACCTACAACGCCAAAAGGGTTATCATACCTGGCCAATATAGCTACAAGGACGTTCATGGGATACAACCCGACAGGACTACAAGAGTAATGCCTAAACAAGCTAAGGCTCAATAACCACGGTAAACCAGTGGGAACGAGCAACAAGGGAAACATAAAACTAAATAAATGGGGATCTCCAAGGATTGGAGAAGTACCCAGATCTACGACAGCCATGTCTAGACCACCGAGAAGCTACCTAAAGGATCGAGTATACCAATTGTAGATCAACAAGATCAAGGGAAGAGTCAACAAGACTATCAAATGTGAGTGAAAACCATACCGTGATCGGTATGGGATTACTCAAAAACCACCAGTACCACGCACTTGCCACGGCAAGTGCAGTAACAACACGAATATGTAAAGGAACACTAATACGTCACAAGTACATAGTAATGTACGGTGACCGTAACGAAACAACCACAGGATCAAACATCCTAAAACTGAAGGAATGGAACCTTGGAAAGGCCTAACGGCCCGACCACTGTACTTAGAGCATACCAGTCAGCGGGAGGCTAGACTTGGTCAAGACCTCAAACATGGCTATGCCATGAGAGATTTCTTTTAACACTGGACCATTGTTTTAAAACCCAAAATTTTCTTTCAAAACCACAACCCTCTTTTAAAAACCTTGGATTTCAAAACCAGACCAACAACATTATGGTGAGTATCATGGGATGATACAAGAGGAGTTGGCAATAGAATACTTCACCTAGGCGTGTGACGAACACTACGAGTATACCCGTTACGGGATGTGGGACAACCGCACTCCGAAGGAGCTTGCGGGCCCGACATATAGTTGGGTAAGTGGTAACGTATCAACATGGTACCCCACGTATGTATACATGTAGTGTACGACACACGGGAAGTAGTCGACTCCGTTCTACGGACCATCAGTAAGTTCAACCCAGGACAGCTGGACACCTCAGAGAATCAAGCATAAGGGACCCAGAGAATCCATCTGAAGATAAGGAATGAAGACTGGGAAGTGCAAAAAGCACAGACTAGTAAATATGACATTGGACATGTCACGAGGACGCCAAACGAATACGTGAAAGCTGGAAGGTATACCCAGCCTAAACACAATAAGGCAGTTGCCTAACGTGAACACCACAATGCTCAGCAAACGGGACAGAACTCCCAAGAGCGATCACCAAATTACCACTAAATATAATCCATCATCGGAGAGGATATATAAACCTAGACTCAAGCACTAGGAGCAAGCGTAAACAGTCTACCCAAGGACGGGAGACGTCGTAACCCAAGAAGGGACGACTCAAGTACAATACCACAAGACGGTACAGTGGACAACATGTCATAAACATTAGCCGGATGTAACGGCACAGCTACCAACACCCAGGAGCGATCCTTGAAGGGTGTCTGCGGTAACAACAGTTGAACAAGCGTAGTGATATGAGCACGGGAGCTAAAACGAACACTCGGTTAGGACATCGAAGGGATTTCACTTAACAGGAAATCCCTAAGATACTGAGAACACTTATTAACACCATTTGCCTAAGAAGGTCTCCTATGAACGGAAGCGTGATGCCACGACTTACCATGGAGCCCAATAATACCTCCAACCTATGACGGTATACATGGGGTGGAAACGTGTATAAGCAGCTTGCAAAGAGCATAGCTTGCAGCAATATGGCTCTAAAGCCATAACCATGATGCGTTGTGTAACCTTAAAACGGTTGTAAAACCCACACCATTACTAACAGACTTGCAAGAAATATTGCCTCATACGACAAGAAATCAACAACTGGACCATAAATTCAAACCCAACATTTTGGGTGACTTGAACTGATGGCTATCTCAATGTCACTGTCACTAGAGCATCAGCCTAGTATACAGTTGACAGAGTTCTTAATTACCGCCATGCCTTCTGTAGCAATGGTAACACAGAGGCATAGAAATTATAATAGTGCCAGCATTGGCCTAGTCCACACTTGGACCCTACGGGAAACTCGAGAAAACTACCTCTCAATAACCAAAGACCACCACGCGGTGATGATGTGAACCCTTAGAAAAGGCTTCCACCTACTATAACAGTAAAACCACGCAATAGATATTGCCAAGGGATGATGGGATAAGGAAATGAGATTTCCAAACCATTACGACTTAAGGGAGTAAGCATACTCCATATACACCTAAACATGTGGTGGACCATTGCGTAAACACCAACATAGCAAACCTTGTCGTTAGACCTATGAGTGGAGACAAACCCCTCAACAAGAACCTTCACTTGTCAGTGATAGAATACCCTCCAATTGGAGAACGGGACCAGAAAACCCTTGAAGTTTCATGGGATGTCCTGGTAGTATACATACAAGCAAAACTACACAGCCAGAGCCTAAACCAATACTCAGCACCGAAAGGCAATAATTAACAAAGCAGTTAATGGGAACACACATTGAACTCCATGAATGATTAACGCTCAAGAGAGCTTGTGACCCGATGAGTTATCTCATCCTTGGTCAACCAAGATACTTGGTGAATTGTATCACAAATGATGAAAATAATGTGAGGCAAGCCAACCTACACATGAAACCTAAACTGAAATAAAACATCCCCACAATGGGAAGATAGTAGTAGTGCGGTATGCTACAACAACCGTCATACACACGAACATTGGAAACCCCAGGGTATTCATACCATAAGGGAATGGTGCCAATGACAATGGCTATGAGTGAAGAGAAACTGTCACAGTAACAGAAACAGTAAAAAAAACGATGTCGTATAATGGGTAAGAATGCGGTGCGCAACAAGCGACCGATAGGAGGAAGTAGCAGATGATGACACGGAGTATAAGTACGAGATGATACACGAAAATATTCCTTCCTATCACATAAGTGACTTACTGCCAAGCGTTTACGCCTCTGCACTCTGTATGACTGAGTGTTTTGGTATTGCACTTGTGCAGCTAATGATCTAATGGAATAGCTAGGGATATGGAGAATGTAAACCGTAGTAAACCTTTCTTTTCACCAACAACATGGCACTAGCCAGTTAAGCAAGCTTAGCAACAAACCGTGCGGCCTAAGGCCAAAGAAGCACGAAGAGTGTACAATACACTAACAATCACAAAGGGTGAATTCCAATGGAATAAAAGGTGAAAGGAACTTAAGAAAGTCACTAGGACCGATGCATAGAGTGCAAGGTCATACAAGTAAAAGACACTTGTACTGAACCAGAAGAACTGGTGCAATCCAGAAGCCATTGACAACAGAGGAAGCACTATAACTAAATAGTGGCTTAGCCTCACCAACAATAAGTTGGAAGAACTTAGCGAACAATCGTGAGAGTACGGATAGTATGTATAATAGATTACCAGGAAGCTGGTCATAAGCTAAACTCGTTGAGTTCAAAGGCGGTAAAAGAATACCACATTGTTTAAACCTTATTCCCACAAAAGGGATAAAAGGCGATGAGTAACACATCTATAATACCAAAGAGCGAATTAAGCACTAAGGTTATCAGGGTCGCGCAGCAGAAGCTAGTGGGCCCTAGCTGAGGAATGTAATACACCCAGTAAGTATGCGAGATTGGCTATTAATGCCTTAAAGCCTATAGGCTAGAACCAAATTGATTATGAGTTAAATAAACTCATATAGGAATTCTTGGTGCAAAGACTAAACCATTGGTATGGTTAGACCCTTTGACCAGAGTATATTGTATAATGTACCGTAGTGAAGCTAAACGCTTCAGATTGCCCAAATTGATTAAACCAATGTTTAATAACAATAACACATGGTAGATTACGTGGGCGTAATCCCTTTTAAGGGGGGTAGAGCGAAAACCGCTTAATGCAAGTTTTATAATAAAACACATAAACTATAATGTGCATAGCACAAATGAGAATCGAATTAACGATTGGTACTATGTTAAGCAAACATACGTATTCATCATATTGATTATGGTAAATAGCATTAGATATGCAAATACCATAGGGCGAATATACCCATCTTGTAACCCAGTGTAAGAGTATTAGTAAAGAAGAGTAATGAGTAGTGGACGGAACTCCACAAGTATTGTAACCCTTAAAGAAGTAGTACGAATGGATCAAGAGTAGTAGAGGAGTGTAGCCGTGAGTAGTGTATTCGTAAGTATGTTATTAGAAGTAAATCGAGGACAACTGATTTCATAAGTACTGTAGTCCTTAGTTAGAATATTGGAGAGTGAGATGAAAGCAGTGAAGGCTGGGAAGTGAGCATTTAGGTATTGAACCACGGAGTAAAGCATTTGGGAAGTAGAGTGAGGATGATTGATGGATTGATTCCATCCTTTGGAGATGTATGAATTGTATCACGACTAGAAAGGGTAAAAAGATAGAAAATGAAAACAAATTATTTGGTTGTTTGAAACTGATGTGGGAAGTCGAACTTGATCCTGATCAGATCAAGGGAAACCGAACACAAATTGGGGTGGAAAGATAGTTCAACACTGATGCTGATCACATCAGGGTCGAATGATTCTTGAAGCTCCCCTTAAGTGGTCACAAGAATCACACTTAGGATAGAAGTAATGAATATAAATTGGAACTTGGAGTTGTATGCTTTAGGAAGATTTCTAATTAGTAGTTGTGAAAAATTTTCTTAGATGGAGAGTAAGTAATTGTTGGAAGTTATACCGGAGAGGATGTAGTGTAGCTATATATTATTCCAAGGGCAACAGGACATAGAGGAGTCCTGTGTCGAAATGATCTGAGTGCCTACGGGATTGTGATGTGTATTGCATTGCTTTGGGGTAGCTTTGCACTGTATGTACGTATAAAGGTTGTAATGAGGAACCGGACGGTTGATAGTAATATGGATTGGAGTAATTATTGTAGATTGGTATGGTATGGAAAGGAGAAACATTGAGTAATGAATTTGGGAATTGTAAGGAGGAGGAATGTATGGCTTCGGTATTAGGCAAGTATAAATGAGTAAGTATAGAAATCCCATAACCGCGAACAACTTTGAGGACAAAGTTCTTAAGGGGGTAGATTGAAATACCCCGACTTAAATATAGGGATTAAATTAATCTAATACATATTAAGGCCTAGTGACGCCTAAGTAATATTGGTAAGGAAAAATAAATCCAAAAGAAATAAAGAAACGCTTAAAAAGCGGGAAACGCTAAATAAGCGTTAAATACCATAGGGGTATGAGACCTCGGTTAGCGTATTATAAGGATTCTAAAGGCTTAATTCTAAATAGTATATGGGAACAACTCCCGAAGAAAACGGATCCTTAAACGGGATTAAAAACACAAACGAACCTTAAAGCGCGTTTTTCGAGGAAACCGGGAAAACGCGTCTTTAAGCGGGTCAAATAGACTCGTACTAATTTTGGTCAACCAAATAGTCATTAATAAACATTAGTGAAGGTTTAGAACCAATAAAATCAATAAAACGAGAAAATAGTAAAAACTGTAAAAAACGGGAAGTTGTGGGGTAAAAGCATAAATAACCAAAACTTATGTGTCCACTTTTAAAATAAAATGTAAACTGTTTGTGTGTGTGTGGGCTGTCATCCGATGGACTCCCCCTCCCTCTCTCACACTCCCTCACACTCTCTTCTTATTTACAAACAAACAAATAATTAAAAGCAAAAGTAAAACACTAAAGTAACTCCCTCTCTCACACTCTCTCTCCAATTCCCTCATTCTCCTCACAACACTCACGTACACACCCATCTCCCTCACTCTCTATTTTTCCTTCCTCCATGCGACATCAATGGAGAAACAAGCAAACCCACACAAAACCTATCTTCTCTCCTCTTGTTACCCAATCAAACCTTCTCCAAAAATTATAAAAACTACACCATTGGAATCCTCTCATCAAGAGGAACATTTCCCTCTTTTCAAAAATCGAAACGGAGAACTTTCGTTTTCATGGGTATACCCCATTTGGAGCCTCAACACCACCATTAGAAGGCCCTCCTTCTCCTTGTTCTTTTGAGGTAAAAATATCTTTGAAAACTCCATCTTTTTCTAGCCTCAAAGGCAAAACGAAAATTTAGACTAAACCTTGTTTGGTCTCTTGTGTTCTAGCCGATTTTGGCTTGTTGAAGGAGTTGGAAATCTTGTTCTTGAACCACTCCAAGCTTCATTTGCACTCTTGGAAGGTAATACAATTTCTAAACCCTAGAAACCTACATCTAAAGCCTAAATAATAGTTAGGGTTAGTTATTAGTGTATTGAAATGTGTATGTGTATGGGTTGTAGAGTAGAGAATTTGTATTGCTAAACCGGTGGAGAAAGAGAGGAAGGGAGAAGCAAGAGGAACAAGAAAATCTAGAAGGAAAACAAGGTAAGAATGCTCATTGTGTAACCCTGTGTATGTTTGTATATATAACAGATTTTAGAAATGAAACTATGTATTGTAAAATGGTATTTTTGTAGTAGAGTAATGTATAAGAGGATATAAGTATTTTGAAGCCTTAAAAGATATGTTAAAACTTGTTAAAACAGATTGGGAATGAGAGTTTATGTGCAGGAATTTTTATGAGTGTTTTAGTATTGGCATTGTATATGGGAGCTTGTATATTTTTGGCTATTGAAACAGGTGAAATAAGTGTTGAATTGTGAACTAGAATGGATGTGTGAGCTGAATATGTATGTGGGCAATGTTAAAATTATAGGGGAACCTCTGCCCAAATTTGTATGGAAATAGGAGGACTTAGTTGTGTAAGAGAGGAAAACTACCTAGGTAATAACTAAGTGAATTTGGAGAGTTTAAGTGAGTAGTTTAGTACCTTGAAAACAGATTTGAAAGGGTCTTGGTAACGAGGAGAACTGAGTGGCAAGTAATGGATTTAGAATGTTGGGAGTAGCATTAATGGAGGGGGTATTGAATGGTAAAGGTTTAAGGAAAAATCTGTGCAAGAGGTATTGAAATGTGTTGGAGAAACAAGGGATAATTAATGTGTGAGACTTGGATGAGTGAGTAAGGTAGTGAGTAAGGCTTTAGGTTGAGTATAATGCAAATGAGGCTATAGAAGAGCCATAGGAATAATGGGAAGAGGAAATGAAAAATCTGTAGCATTTATTGGAGAAGGAAACATGGTAACAGGAGAGGAAAACTCTAAGTAATGGGTGGATGTAACAGATTTTTATAGTGTTGTATTAAGCTAGTTTAAAGTGCTTAATCAATGCTAAAATATGCTAAATAATATGTAGGAATATTAGGGAAGATTGGTAGAAGTTTAGAATTTAGACAAACTCAAAGACTTACATAAATCAAAATACTGCAACTAGTCCGGGTTGCAAACCAGAATGCAAACCCGGACTAGCAGGAAAAAATGACAGAAGGTTTTTACACTGGGATGGTCCGGGTTTATAACCCAGCTGCTAACCCGGACCACCCCAAAATCATACCCGTAAGTAGCAGATTACATTGTGGTCCGGGTTTGAAAGTAGGAAGTAAACCCGGACCATGTCAATTTTATACCCGTAGCTTTTCCAAACACTGGTCCCGGTTTTAAACTAGGGTGTAAACCCGGACCATGCATATTTCTAACCCGTAAGTTGTTCCAGTGGGTTGGTCCGGGTTTGTAAACCCGGACACTAACCCGGACACCCCTAAAAACCCTCCAGAATGTATCTTAAAGCTAAACTAAAGTAGGGTAAGGATGGGTAATGATATTATAAGTTAATTAAGACATGATTAATGATGTTTGAAGGTCATTAAGGCTATAAACAAGCTTAGAAAATAATTGTAAGTAAGTAACTTAAGTAAATGTATTTAAGTAACAAAGAGTTAGTAAGTATGAACTAGGAAACCTTTGGGAAGTAATAAGTAAGGTTAGTTATGGATAATTAACCACCCAATTGTATGTATGTCATAGGATTCGACTAGTTGAACACCGAAGGGAGTCGGTGAGTTCCAAAGTCAACGGTGAAAGGTATGATTTCTTCATGCCCTGTATCCTAATCTGGTTACCCCGATTTGTGTGCTTATTTGATCACCTAATAAGATAAATGCATGAATCGGACTATATTGCACCTACTTGTGCTTGTTTACATTGTTCTTGATATTAGTCTTGAACAATAGTTTGTATAATTCATGAAACATATGGATGATGATGAAGTGTATCATACTTGTAGTGTACTTGTATATTGTAATGTATTTGTATGTAAGTGTATATGGGTATTGTATTATTGTGGCTCGGATGTTGACTTGTACTAATTCCTAACTATCTAACTCCTAACTTAAGTGAGTAAATTGGAATGAGTACAAGTCCGATATAGCTTCGGCCACGCGTGAGGATGCGGAGTCACAAGAGGTTGGCTGCAATTCCTGACTCTTAAACTGGTCCGCGGCCCAAATCCCTTAAATGGGTAGCATCCCGGATTAGTGAGTCAAGTAAATCCCGGAGGTGGGACGGTGTAGTCCCCAGGGCCGGAGGTCCCGACGACTTAACTTGAGTAAGAGTAAGAGTAAGTAAGTATGGATCCGTAAGTAAGTATGAGTATGAGTATGTATGTGTATGAAGTAACGAGTAAAAGAGTAATCTCCACCCGATTAACCCGGGTGGACCAATGAAGCTAACAAGAATTGTATATTGTGTATGTAATGAGTATGTGTAATTCGGAAGAGGTAAGTATGTATTGGTTGGTTTATTGTATCCCTTGTATGAACTGAATTGTATGTATGTATGTTGTGTAAGTATTATTGTACTGTGTGTAAGAGCATGTATGCATGTATGCTTGTATGAAATGAACCGCATGTATTCGACCAAGTGGTCGGCGTACCCTCACTAGTACGCGGGGTATGCGGTTATCATGCTCGGCGAAAGCTGACCCCTTCGGGGGACATTTTTTAGTGTGCAGGTACCCGAAACGAATATGGTCAAGGAAGAGACCGGAGGCACACCCTGGTATTTGGAAGTAAGTAGCGTGTGAGGAACGGGTAGTAAGTAGTCTCTTAGTGAGTATGCATGAACTTTGAAGAGATAGTACATTGTAAAGGATCTTAGTAAACTCGGTATGTAGATTATATTGTATGGTATTTGAAGTATTGTATCGAATGGAAGAATGTAGCGTGTATTGGTGTATGAAATGTATATGGTAGATATGTATACTCGGGATTCCGGTCCATCAGACCGATGCTGTATGTAGCAGTAGTAGCCTTGTTAGTCACGTGGGTGGCTAACGGCATTGTAGCACCCAATGGATGTAAGTAGGTATCCGCTGCGTGTATCTGATGAGTAAGGGGATTGGACGTTAATGACTGTATTAATAGTAGGGGTGTTACAAAATGGTATCAGAGCGAAGTATCGCTCTGATGACTGGAAGTACCGAGTTAGGAATACCGAGTTAGGAATTAGAAGCTTAGGGCTAAGGGCTGAGTGATAGCATTAGAGAGATGCTAGTTAGGAACTTCCGGTGTGTACCGGATACCTACAATACCAGACCCGCCCGCCCTCCACAATCCCACTGTATAACTTGGGAAAGTACGCCAGAGAGAGGAAAGTCCTCTCATACTCGGGAAAACCCGATCTGGCAGTTGTGAAGCGATCACACAGTAAACAAGAACCGGCATATGGTAGATTCCAAGAATTGGAAGCCCCGGAGATGGATCCCGGTTGAACAACAATACCCGCACTTAATGGCGGTGGAATGAGCACTCCAACCATAAGGAGGCTACAACTTACAACAGCATGGGGCGACATGCCTAGCAGTCGCGAAACCGGGCTAACCAATCACAGCAGAAAAGGAAAGAGCACTAAGCGTGCAACGCACGGAAGGAAGAACAGTAACAAAACCCGAGACACAAGTCTGCGGGCCAGTAATATCTAACTAATACCATCAACGGTATGCTAGCTGACTAAGGACATAGTCGGTAGTGATTAATCTCAAACCTACAACGCCAAAAGGGTTATCATACCTGGCCAATATAGCTACAAGGACGTTCATGGGATACAACCCGACAGGACTACAAGAGTAATGCCTAAACAAGCTAAGGCTCAATAACCACGGTAAACCAGTGGGAACGAGCACAAGGGAAAACTAAAACTAAATAAATGGGGATCTCCAAGGATTGGAGAAGTACCCAGATCTACGACAGCCATGTCTAGACCACCGAGAAGCTACCTAAAGGATCGAGTATACCAATTGTAGATCAACAAGATCAAGGGAAGAGTCAACAAGACTATCAAATGTGAGTGAAACCATACCGTGATCGGTATGGGATTACTCAAAAACCACCAGTACCACGCACTTGCCACGGCAAGTGCAGTAACAACACGAATATGTAAAGGAACACTAATACGTCACAAGTACATAGTAATGTACGGTGACCGTAACGAAACAACCACAGGATCAAACATCCTAAAACTGAAGGAATGGAACCTTGGAAAGGCCTAACGGCCCGACCACTGTACTTAGAGCATACCAGTCAGCGGGAGGCTAGACTTGGTCAAGACCTCAAACATGGCTATGCCATGAGAGATTTCTTTTAACACTGGACCATTGTTTTAAAACCCAAAATTTTCTTTTCAAAACCACAACCCTCTTTTAAAAACCTTGGATTTTAAAACCAGACCAACAACATTATGGTGAGTATCATGGGATGATACAAGAGGAGTTGGCAATAGAATACTTCACCTAGGCGTGTGACGAACACTACGAGTATACCCGTTACGGGATGTGGGACAACCGCACTCCGAAGGAGCTTGCGGGCCCGACATATAGTTGGGTAAGTGGTAACGTATCAACATGGTACCCCACGTATGTATACATGTAGTGTACGACACACGGGAAGTAGTCGACTCCGTTCTACGGACCATCAGTAAGTTCAACCCAGGACAGCTGGACACCTCAGAGAATCAAGCATAAGGGAACCCAGAGAATCCATCTGAAGATAAGGAATGAAGACTGGGAAGTGCAAAAAGCACAGACTAGTAAATATAGACATTGGACATGTCACGAGGACGCCAAACGAATACGTGAAAGCTGGAAGGTATACCCAGCCTAAACACAATAAGGCAGTTGCCTAACGTGAACACCACAATGCTCAGCAAACGGGACAGAACTCCCAAGAGCGATCACCAAATTACCACTAAATATAATCCATCATCGGAGATATATAAACCTAGACTCAAGCACTAGGAGCAAGCGTAAACAGTCTACCCAAGGACGGGAGACGTCGTAACCCAAAAGGGACGACTCAAGTACAATACCACAAGACGGTACAGTGGACAACATGTCATAAACATTAGCCGGATGTAACGGCACAGCTACCAACACCCAGGAGCGATCCTTGAAGGGTGTCTGCGGTAACAACAGTTGAACAAGCGTAGTGATATGAGCACGGGAGCTAAAACGAACACTCGGTTAGGACATCGAAGGGATTTCACTTAACAGGAAATCCCTAAGATACTGAGAGACACTTATTAACACCATTTGCCTAAGAAGGTCTCCTATGAACGGAAGCGTGATGCCACGACTTACCATGGAGCCCAATAATACCTCCAACCTATGACGGTATACATGGGGTGGAAACGTGTATAAGCAGCTTGCAAAGAGCATAGCTTGCAGCAATATGGCTCTAAAGCCATAACCATGATGCGTTGTGTAACCTTAAAACGGTTGTAAAACCCACACCATTACTAACAGACTTGCAAGAAATATTGCCTCATACGACAAGAAATCAACAACTGGACCATAAATTCAAACCCAACATTTTGGGTGACTTGAACTGATGGCTATCTCAATGTCACTGTCACTAGAGCATCAGCCTAGTATACAGTTGACAGAGTTCTTAATTACCGCCATGCCTTCTGTAGCAATGGTAACACAGAGGCATAGAAATTATAATAGTGCCAGCATTGGCCTAGTCCACACTTGGACCCTACGGGAAACTCGAGGAAAACTACCTCTCAATAACCAAAGACCACCACGCGGTGATGATGTGAACCCTTAGAAAAGGCTTCCACCTACTATAACAGTAAAACCACGCAATAGATATTGCCAAGGGATGATGGGATAAGGAAATGAGATTTCCAAACCATTACGACTTAAGGGAGTAAGCATACTCCATATACACCTAAACATGTGGTGGACCATTGCGTAAACACCAACATAGCAAACCTTGTCGTTAGACCTATGAGTGGAGACAAACCCCTCAACAAGAACCTTCACTTGTCAGTGATAGAATACCCTCCAATTGGAGAACGGGACCAGAAAACCCTTGAAGTTTCATGGGATGTCCTGGTAGTATACATACAAGCAAAACTACACAGCCAGAGCCTAAACCAATGCTCAGCACCGAAAGGCAATAATTAACAAAGCAGTTAATGGGAACACACATTGAACACCATGAATGATTAACGCTCAAGAGAGCTTGTGACCCGATGAGTTATCTCATCTTGTCAACCAAGAACTTGGTGAATTGTATCACAAATGATGAAAATAATGTGAGGCAAGCCAACCTACACATGAAACCTAAACTGAAATAAAACATCCCCACAACGGGAAGATAGTAGTAGTGCGGTATGCTACAACAACCGTCATACACACGAACATTGGAAACCCCAGGGTATTCATACCATAAGGGAATGGTGCCAATGACAATGGCTATGAGTGAAGAGAAACTGTCACAGTAACAGAAACAGTAAAAAAACGATGTCGTATAATGGGTAAGAATGCGGTGCGCAACAAGCGACCGACAGGAGGAAGTAGCAGATGATGACACGGAGTATAAGTACGAGATGATACACGAAAATATTCCTTCCTATCACATAAGTGACTTACTGCCAAGCGTTTACGCCTCTGCACTCTGTATGACTGAGTGTTTTGGTATTGCACTTGTGCAGCTAATGATCTAATGGAATAGCTAGGGATATGGAGAATGTAAACCGTAGTAAACCTTTCTTTTCACCAACAACATGGCACTAGCCAGTTAAGCAAGCTTAGCAACAAACCGTGCGGCCTAAGGCCAAAGAAGCACGAAGAGTGTACAATACACTAACAATCACAAAGGGTGAATTCCAATGGAATAAAAAGGTGAAAGGAGACTTAAGAAAGTCACTAGGACCGATGCATAGGAGTGCAAGGTCATACAAGTAAAAGAACACTTGTACTGAACCAGAAGAACTGGTGCAATCCAGAAGCCATTGACAACAGAGGAAGCACTATAACTAAATAGTGGCTTAGCCTCACCAACAATAAGTTGGAAGAACTTAGCGAACAATCGTGAGAGTACGGATAGTATGTATAATAGATTACCAGGAAGCTGGTCATAAGCTAAACTCGTTGAGTTCAAAGGCGGTAAAAGAATACCACATTTGGTTGTAAACCTTATTCCCACAAAAAGGGATAAAAGGCGATGAGTAACACATCTATAATAACCAAAGAGCGAATTAAGCACTAAGGTTATCAGGGTCGCGCAGCAGAAGCTAGTGGGCCCTAGCTGAGGAATGTAATACACCCAGTAAGTATGCGAGATTGGCTATTAATGCCTTAAAGCCTGATAGGCTAGAACCAAATTGATTATGAGTTAAATAAACTCATATAGGAATTCTTGGTGCAAAGACTAAACCATTGGTATGGTTGAGACCCTTTGACCAGAGTATATTGTATAATGTACCGTAGTGAAGCTAAACGCTTCAGATTGCCCAAATTGATTAAACCAATGTTTAATAACAATAACACATGGTAGATTACGTGGGCGTAATCCCTTTTGAGGGGGGTAGAGCGAAAACCGCTTAATGCAAGTTTTATAAATAAAACACATAAACTATAATGTGCATAGCACAAATGAGAATCGAATTAACGATTGGTACTAATGTTAAGCAAACATACGTATTCACTCATAATGAGATTATGGTAAATAAGCATTAGATATGCAAATACCATAGGGCGAATATACCCATCTTGTAACCCAGTGTAAGAGTATTAGTAAAGAAGAGTAATGAGTAGTGGACGGAACTCCACAAGTATTGTAACCCTTAAAGAAGTAGTACGAATGGATCAAGAGTAGTAGAGGAGTGTAGCCGTGAGTAGTGTATTCGTAAGTATGTTATTAGAAGTAAATCGAGGACAACTGGATTTCATAAGTACTGTAGTCCTTAGTTAGAATATTGGAGAGTGATGGATGAAAGCAGTGAAGGCTGGGGAAGTGAGCATTTAGGTATTGAACCACGGAGTAAAGCATTTGGGAAGTAGAGTGAGGATGATTGATGGATTGATTCCATCCTTTGGAGATGTATGAATTGGTATCACGACTAGAAAGGGTAAAAAGATAGAAAATGAAAACATTAAATTATTTGGTTGTTGAAACTGATGTGGGAAGTCGAACTTGATCCTGATCAGATCAAGGGAAACCGAACACAAATTGGGGTGGAAAAATAGTTCAACACTGATGCTGATCACATCAGGGTCGAATGATTCTTGAAGCTCCCCTTAAGTGGTCACAAGAATCACACTTAGGATAGAAGTAATGAATATAAATTGGAACTTGGAGTTGTATGCTTTAGGAAGATTTCTAATTAGTAGTTGTGAAAGAATTTTCTTAGATTGGAGAGTAAGTAATTGTTGGAAGTTATACCGGAGAGGATAATAGTGTAGCATATTATATTATTCCAAGGGCAACAGGACATAGAGGAGTCATGTGTCGAAATGATCTGAGTCCTACGGGATTGTGATGTGTATTGCATTGCTTTGGGGGTAGCTTTGCACTGTATGTACGTATAAGGTTGTAATGAGGAACCGGACGTTGATAGTAATATGGATTGGAGTAATTATTGTAGATTGGTATGGTATGGAAAGGAGAAACATTGAGTAATGAATTTGGGAATTGTAAGGAGGAGGAATGTATGGCTTCGGTATTAGGCAAGTAAATGAGTAAGTATAGAAATCCCATAACCGCGAACAACTTTGAGGACAAAGTTCTTAAGGGGGTAGATTGAAATACCCCGAACTAAATATAGGGATTAAAATTAATCTAATACATAATTAAGGGCCTAGTGACGCCTAAGTAATATTGGTAAGGAAAAATAAATCCAAAAGAAATAAAGAAACGCTTAAAAAGCGGGAAACGCTAAATAAGCGTTAAATGACCATAGGGGGTATGAGACCTCGGTTAGCGTATTATAAGGATTCTAAAGGCTTAATTAAGTCTAAATAGTATATGGGAACAACTCCCGAAGAAAACGGATCCTTAAACGGGATTAAAAACACAAACGAACCTTAAAGCGCTTTTCGAGGAAACCGGGAAAACGCGTCTTTAAGCGGGGTCAAATAGACGTACTAATTTTGGTCAACCAAATAGTCATTAATAAACATTAGTGAAGGTTTAGAACCAATAAAATCAATAAAACGAGAAAATAGTAAAAACTGTAAAAAACGGGAAGTTGTGGGGTAAAAGCATAAATAACCAAAACTTATGTGTCCACTTTTAAAATAAAATGTAAACTGTTTGTGTGTGTGTGGGCTGTCATCCGATGGACTCCCCCTCCCTCTCTCACACTCCCTCACACTCTCTTCTTATTTACAAACAAACAAACTAATTAAAAAGCAAAAAGTAAAACACTAAAGTAACTCCCTCTCTCACACTCTCTCTCCAATTCCCTCATTCTCCTCAAACACTCACGTACACACCCATCTCCCTCACTCTCTATTTTTCCTTCCTCCATGCGACATCAATGGAGAAACAAGCAAACCCACACAAAACCTATCTTCTCTCTCTTGTTACCCAATCAAACCTTCTCCAAAAATTATAAAAACTACACCATTGGAATCCTCTCAAGAGGAACATTTCCCTCTTTCAAAAATCGAAACGGAGAACTTTCGTTTTCATGGGTATACCCCATTTGGAGCCTCAACACCACCATTAGAAGGCCCTCCTTCTCCTTGTTCTTTTGAGGTAAAAATATCTTTGAAAACTCCATCTTTTTCTAGCCTCAAAGGCAAAACGAAAATTTAGACTAAACCTTGTTTGGTCTCTTGTGTTCTAGCCGATTTTGGCTTGTTGAAGGAGTTGGAAATCTTGTTCTTGAACCACTCCAAGCTTCATTTGCACTCTTGGAAGGTAATACAATTTCTAAACCCTAGAAACCTACATCTAAAGCCTAAATAATAGTTAGGGTTAGTTATTAGTGTATTGAAATGTGTATGTGTATGGGTTGTAGAGTAGAGAATTTGTATTGCTAAACCGGTGGAGAAAGAGAGGAAGGGAGAAGCAAGAGGAACAAGAAAATCTAGAAGGAAAACAAGGTAAGAATGCTCATTGTGTAACCCTGAGTATGTTTGTATATATAACAGATTTTAGAAATGAAACTGTGTATTGTAAAATGGTATTTTTGTAGTAGAGTAATGTATAAGAGGATATAAGTATTTTGAAGCCTTAAAAGATATGTTAAAACTTGTTAAACAGATTGGGAATGAGAGTTTATGTGCAGGAATTTTTATGAGTGTTTTAGTATTGGCATTGTATATGGGAGCTTGTATATTTTTGGCTATTGAAACAGGTGAAATAAGTGTTGAATTGTGAACTAGAATGGATGTGTGAGCTGAATATGTATGTGAGCAATGTTAAAATTATAGGGGAACCTCTGCCCAAATTTGTATGGAAATAGGAGGACTTAGTTGTGTAAGAGAGGAAAACTACCTAGGTAATAACTAAGTGAATTTGGAGAGTTTAAGTGAGTAGTTTAGTACCTTGAAAACAGATTTGAAGAGGGTCTTGGTAACGAGGAGAACTGGAGTGGCAAGTAATGGATTTAGAATGTTGGGAGTAGCATTAATGGAGGGGGTATTGAATGGTAAAGGTTTAAGGAAAAATCTGTGGCAAGAGGTTTGAAATGTGTTGGAGAAACAAGGGATAATTAATGTGTGAGACTTGGATGAGTGAGTAAGGTAGTGAGTAAGGCTTTAGGTTGAGTATAATGCAAATGAGGCTATAGAAGAGCCATAGGAATAATGGGAAGAGGAAATGAAAAATCTGTAGCATTTATTGGAGAAGGAAACATGGTAACAGGAGAGGAAAACTCTAAGTAATGGGTGGATGTAACAGTTTTATAGTTGTGTATGTAAGCTAGTTTAAAGTGCTTAATCAATGCTAAAATATGCTAAATAATAGTAGGGAATATTAGGGAAGAGATTGGTAGAAGTTTAGAATTTAGACAACACTCAAAGACTTACATAAATCAAAAAATACAACTAGTCCGGGTTGCAAAACCCAAATGCTAACCCGGATAGCAGGAAAAAAAACGACAGAAGTTTTTTAACTGGGATGGTCCGGGTTATAACCAAGCTGCTAACCCGGACCACCCCAAAATCATACCCGTAAGTAGCAGATTACAATTGTGGTCCGGGTTTGAAAGTAGGAAGTAAACCGGGACCATGTCAATTTTATACCGTAGCTTTCCAAACAACTGGTCCGGGTTTTAAAACTAGGGTGTAAAACCCGGACCATGCATATTTCTAACCCGTAAGTTGTTCCAGGGGTTGGTACGGGTTTGTAAACCGGACACTAACCGGACACCCTAAAAAACCCTCCAGAAGTATCTTAAAGCTAAACTAAAGTAGGGTAAGGATGGGTAATGATATTATAAGTTAAATTAAGACATGTTAATGATGTTTGAAGGTCATTAAGGCTAAAACAAGCTTAGAAAATAATTGTAAGTAAGTAACTTAAGTTAAAGTATTTAAGTAACAAAGAGTTGTAAGTATGAACTAGGAAACCTTTGGGAAGTAAAAGTAAGGTTAGTTATGGTAAAAACCACCAATTGTATGTATGTCATAGGATTCGACTAGTTGAAACACCGAAGGGAGTCGGTGAGTTCCAAAGTCAACGGTGGAAAGGTATGATTTCTTCATGCCCTGTATCCTAATCTGGTTACCCCGATTTGTGTGCTTATTTGATCACCTAATAAGATAAATGCATGAATCGGACTATATTGCACCTACGTGTGCTTGTTTACTTGTTCTTGATATTAGTCTTGAACAATAGTTTGTATAATTCATGAAAACATATGGATGATGATGAAGTGTATCATACTTGTAGTGTACTTGTATATTGTAATGTATTTGTATGTAAGTGTATATGGGTATTGTATTATTGTGGCTCGGATGTTGACTTGTACTAATTCCTAACTATCTAACTCCTAACTTGTGAGTAAATTGGAATGGTACAAGTCCGATATAGCTTCGGCCACGCGTTGAGGATGCGGAGTCACAAGAGGTTGGCTGCAATTCTGACTCTTAAACTGGTCCGCGGCCCAAATCCTTAAATGGGTAGCATCCCGGATTAGTGAGTCAAGTAAATCCGAAGGTGGGACGGTGTAGTCCCCAGGGCCGGAGGGTCCCGACGACTTCACTTGAGTAAGAGTAAGAGTAAGTAAGTATGGATCCGTTAAGTAAGTATGAGTATGAGTATGTATGTGTATGAAGTAACGAGTAAAAGAGTAATCTCCACCCGATTAACCCGGGTGGGGGACCAATGAAGCTAACAAGAATTGGATATTGTGTATGTAATGAGTATGTGTAATTCGGAGAGGTAAGATGTATTGGTTGGTTATATTGTATCCCTTGTATGAACTGAATTCTATGTATGTATGTTGTGTAAGTATTATTGTACTGTGTGTAAGAGCATGTATGCATGTATGCTTGTATGAAATGAACCGCATGTATTGACCAAGTGGTCGCGTACCCTCACTAGTACGCGGGGTATGCGGTTATCATGCTCGGCGAAAGCTGACCCCTTCGGGGGACATTTTTAGTGTGCAGGTACCCGAAACGAATATGGTCAAGGAAGAGGACCGGAGGCACACCTGGTATTTGGAAGTAAGTAGCGTGTGAGGAACGGGTAGTAAGTAGTCTCTTAGTGAGTATGCATGAACTTTGAAGAGATAGTACATTGTATAAGGATCTTAGTAAACTCGGTATGAAGATTATATTGTATGGTATTTGAAGTATTGTATCGAATGGAAGAATGTAGCGTGTATTGGTGTATGAAATGTATATGGTAGATATGTAATACTCGGGATTCTGGTCCATCAGACCGATGCTGTATGTAGCAGTAGTAGCCTTGTTAGTCACGTGGGTGGCTAACGGCATTGTAGCACCCAATGGATGTAAGTAGGTATCCGCTGCGTGTATCTGATGAGTAAGGGGATTGGACGTTAATGACTGTATTAATAGTAGGGGTGTTACAATACACTTTTTGTATGAATGTCTGTTAGGAATAGTGTGTTGTCATACCGTTTGACCATTAAACTATAGGAAATAATAATAATAATAATAATAATAATAATAATAAGTCTAGAAAATTATCAATTGGGTATGATAAGATCTTGGTTGGAATAAATTATACATTGAACTACTTTCAAAAGCATACGTATGGAAAATACATGGCTAAGAAAGCAATGCTTTAAAAGCTTGAACACATGTTCCCAGAATTTTGAAGAATACTTTTGGTTGAAAATAGTATACAAGTGGAGCTTTGAATAACTAAGTGATATATACTTCAACCCCTTTAAAGCTTGAAATAAATCTCAAGAACTACTTGGTACAAATTATTACCTAAAGATAATGTTTAAGATAAATCTTAAGTCTAGAAAATTATTAAACTAACAAGAACTAGTAACTCATCAGAAAAGATCAACATCCAAAACCTGTAATCCACACTAAAACTCTATGTTAACTTCTGAAAGAAAATACATAAACCTAACACCCTACGGGAAGTGCCTGGTGCGACGAACTCCTAGGCTGAAAGTAGTGGGGGTGCACACTCACTTCTGGAAGTCTAGGGGCTAGACAAGCCTTGTCATCTAACCGTAAATAATCTTCTACGCAAGTATGGATTGTGTTGAACTTGAGGAGGATTGGTGGTAAGACGTTACCATCATGAAATCTTGAGCTAGGCATATTTCATTACTAGCCACAATGAACAATTCAAAATTTGTATCTTAAGATTCAGTATTAAAATTCATACATGTAAAGGGTTTATTGAGTTAAATATTTGGTGAAAAATACCTATACATGGAGGAAGGGGATTTAAATTTGGGTACTCCAAGGTACAACATCTACCCCTTATTAAATATAAAAGAATGTATATATTAAAGGAAGTAACTTAAAGATTGAGTGAAGGGAAGAGTAATACTAAACTAAATATCATTGATTCTTAAATACTTGGAGTAATGAGCATCTAAAAAAAATGAGAGTTACTTAATTATTGGAAATTCTCATGTTTATTTGGAAGTTTAACATTATACATATGCAAAATTTTAGAAGTCACAGAAGGTGTATTTTTATAAAAGAATATAATACAAATTTTAATGTATGGTTGGCTAATAAAGCTTTGAATATAATTTTGAAAGACTATCTAGACTTATTATATGATCTAAAATAGTATTTAAACTACTCAAACATGTTACACTTGATTTATAGCTTGTTAATATATTGATATGTGAAAATAACATAAATGGCACATTTACATATTTAGGTTATAAATTCGGTACAAGGTTTCATGAAAGATTTAATTGCATTAAAAAAAAGTTTTAATATATAGTATGATACTATTTTAAATAAGTTCATGAATTTTTAAGCCATGACAATTAAGAAACTTTAGGTTATAGAATGCTTCTAGAGGAATGTTGAAGTAAGGATAGCATTTAAATAATTACATTACATTATAATGGAATTTTTCTTTTATGAATTAATAGTTTCCAAATCACATGATTAAGATTTTGATACCTACTACACCCAATACTTAAATAAAGAAAGAGTGAACTAAATGTTATTATAGTAATATCTAAGTATAACCTATGTTCCCATTCTCAAAATTTAACCTACTATATGAATGATGAATTCTAAACGTTGTTCTTGCCAATGACCGTAAGAGAGGCGAAACGAGTTAGGAAAGCATGTTGGGAACACTAAAAGATTTAATTATAATCAAGCTAGAATAACAACGAGTGATATTGTGCATCAAAAAAAATGAACTGCATCCTTGAAGGAGGAATCTCCATAGGAGATGTAAAATATAGTGCTCCTTAAAAGTGAGTTTAAATTCCACTTCATTATTACGAGACGAATATGGGTCGTACCCTATTTTAAGGGGGGTACGACATCTTCATAAAATAAACATACAATATAAAATGAACATATAATGGACATATCATTCGTACTGGTCATAAAATGAATAGGTAAAGATCATAAAATAAAATTTTATAATAATCAAGAAAATACAAATACATAACAATCAGGGGGTACAAATAAATATCGATCATAGATAAATTCAACAGTGCCATAAAATTTACAACAAAGCTTGATAATAAGGTGTTGAATTCTTTGAATGTAGTGTTTGAAAACAGAAACAAATGTTTGGGGATTGTTATTGGATGAATACCCTTGAGTGATTGATTGTTTGGTATACATTTTAAAGCTTGTAGTACAACTTGATATTTAGTTTACCCACACACCGGAAGCGGGTGTGAGTAGTTGGTAGATAAATCTTAAACTTCGGGACAAGTTCTCTTTTAAGGGGGGGTAGAGCATAATCTTTCTTCGCTACCTCATCCAGATTATGCCCTGTTGCGTGATTAGCAGAGTAAGAGGTGTATGTGTGTACTTGGTTTTTACATTATGACACCGCATGTGACTTGTTATTTTTATCATGAAATATCTCGGTATATCTTGGTTCAGTTTGAGTTTGAGTAATCTCGAATGGAATGTGGAATGGGAATGGATGAGAAATAAAGGCGATTGGTTGGTATGGAATTTCGTTGGAATTATTACTTGTCTTAGCACACCCGAGGTGGTGTGAGTGCTTCTTAGTTGATTTTAAACTTCGAGGCGAAGTTTCTGTTAAGGGGGATATCTGAAATACCCCTAAATTAATTTAAATTAATTTAGGGGATTTCTTTTATTAAACCATAAATAATACTATATATTAAATTATGGTATGGAATTATGATATTAAATTTTATATGGAATTGTGAAATTTATTTAGGGGTTATTCCTATTTAACCCTAATTATTATACATTATTATATAGTATTATGAAATTTAATAATAAATTTTAATAAGTCAATAAATCTTGGGAAAATTTCTAAACACTCCAAATATATTATAAAGATATTTAGGAAGTGTTGGAACATTGTTTTGAAATAAAAGTCAATATAAAATTCTAGAAACCTTAAAGCTTATTAAGCCTTGCTAGAGTTGACTTTTTGAGAATGGTCAAACCAGGCCATGAAACCTATACCAATAAATAGGTTATGAAAAACCATGAAGATCGATAAAAAGAACGTTAAAAACGGATCATCCTAGCCAAAGTTATGACAAATTGAAGTTAGAGCCAAAATTTTAGAAGTTGCTGACGTGTCAGTCAGCCAGCCAATGGCACTGGAACGCCTGAGTTTCCCATCGGTTTTGGCATGCCATAGGTCGATCTTCAGACGCTTATATCTTTTTCTCTACTCCACCATTTGGTATGCCGTTTGTTTCATTCGATTCTCCTATCTTTCATCTTTCCAACCATTACTCACACATCATCTAACTCCTTCTACATCGACGGGAAAATCGATCTAAAGTTGCCTCCTTGCGAATTCGTAACCCAGAATTCCAGTTTTTCCTGAAATCAGGTAAACTTCGTCTTGCCATAACTTTTTCGTTTCTCAGCCAAATTTCGTTTTCTTTAGCTTGTTTTGAAGATCTCTCATACCTCTACAACTTTCATGTTGATGACCAAAGCCAATTCCCAACCGTTTGTAAGAACGAAGTGCCTAAAGTTCGAGATCCGACATCACATAAAATCATAGGAAAAACGTAAGGTAAACTCGTAACTTTCGGCTTAGATTTATTTCTGTGTAGTGCAAATTAGAGTGTGTTCTTGCTATCAATGTGCAGAGCTATGTTTCCTCTTTCGATTAAGCCCAAGAACATGGCCTAATTCGATCTAGAAATTATTTTATAGATCTCCAAATTAGCTCCTCGAAACAGCCAGGTTCGAATATTTTTCCAGAAAACCGAATGTGATTTCCTTCGTGGAGCTTCCCTGGTAAGTCTCCGTTCAATTCCTCCTATTATGTCACTCGATTTTGCATTATCGACCTAACCCAACTGCCAATTTCATCAATTATGCCTTGTATTGAGAGAATTTTGTAAAAATCGAATCGGGTATAACATGAACCCTAACCTCATCGAACCCAGAATCGAATTCTTAGGATACTGCATTATAGATGGTGAAATCGGTGTCAATAGATTCATTTTTCAATTTCGAATTCAATGGAACAAGAATCAACGAAATCGGTTCTGTGAGTTGAGAGAAATGATCGAATTAGTACTCGGGTCGTGGTTGTTGTTCGCTGATGAACTCGACGATTTTCGGCCGTCCGATCGTAGTTAAAAGGAACGGACGGCCGAGATTAAAACGTTTAAGTTTAAGTTAGTTAAGTTTTTAATATTTCCAGAATAATACCCTAACTTGTTGGATTTATTTAATTGCCTTCCCGAATGTATTTTGGCTTGAAATTTTAACCATAGATTCCTTATAAAATCTAGTTTATTTTTATGTAACTTAATATGGTTTTTGAGTTTTAAACGTAAGTTATGATTTTTTCAAGTTACGAGTATTATGGAATTATTTGGATAATTTAAAAAGATATTTTTATGAAATAAAATTTTATAATATGTCTAAAATGTTATAGTTACTATATACTTAATTTGGGAATTTTTGGACAAGGGGAAATAGGTTTAAAAATTGTATTGCTAAGGTTTTTCATAAGTTATCTTATAATATAAGGTTTTTAATGTAACCAAAAATTAAAGTATAGTTGTTTAATGAACTTTATAGGTTGGGGAAAATATAATAAGACTAAACTAACATTTAATACAGAATGTTAATAAATATTTTTGGGTATAAACTTTTAAGTGAAGTAAATACATATATATATATATATACGTATATACAAAAGAAATGAAATGGTAACTTAGATTAAATCAAGGAACTAACTAATCTACATTTATATTAATTATATAATATGGTAGTTAATATACTTAATTGAAACTAAGAAAATACTTTATTTTATAAACCATATATTGGATGTAGCTATGTGTAAAAGTTAATATAAATAATTAAATGCAATAAAACTGCACAAGGAATGTCTTGAATAAATCCTAATATATATTACAAAGAAAACTACATAAATAAAAGAAATAAAGTACCTTATAGAGAATAGAATATGAAGGAATTTATAAGTTAAACTAAACCTATACATTATACTATTAAAAGAATATTATATGAGGTGGTATTAAATTATGATTATTAAACTTAAGGAGTTATCTTTGAATTTCTAAGATTTATATAAACCGTATTAAAATACATGTATAGTATTAGTCAACGACCATAATGTAAGTCTATAATTGGGTTAAGTAATTAATAAGTTAAAACTTAGGAAAAATTGTGATTAGATTACATAAAATGTTACACAAATAGATCTTATTCTATAATTAATGATAAATAAATGTAATGCTTTTACATCTAAATGTTCTTAATATATATACAATAATAAAATAAATAAAATACTTTTACATATGAATGTGAGGTGGATTAGTAAGTCTAGATTTAATCATTTCTTAACATTTATGGTATTGAAATATAACTTAATGTTTTAGGATAAAATCATTAAAAGGATTTTGGTATAAAACTATATTAAACTATGTTTTGGAAATTTATCTAAATAATAATCCTTAAGTTTTCTTGGCATTAGTTAAGACATATAAAATACATTAATTACTAATGTTCGCAATGTGAGTTTATAAATAAGAGTTGTACATAATAGTTAAAGTCTTATAAAAAGGTTTTGCAAATAGAAATTAGATACTTAAAATCTTTAAACCTTTTATTAGATGGAACTAAGTTACGTAAGGGATTATATTGATTTACCTTTTGAAACTGGAAATATTAACGTGTCATTGAATATAAGGTATGAGGATTTTTCAGAATAGATTATCTTATTAAGTAATTAACAATTTCACTTATGAATGGGGATTTAATCCTTAGATAAATTGTGTCGTATGTTAAGATATAATGTTCATCCTAAAGCATAATTAAGGAGATTAATTTATTAAGTTATTCCGTTGAAACCTTAGGTTTTGTAAACAATATGGAAAATGTATTTAAGACATAAGTTTATTAAAATTTAGTATAAAAGGATTATACATATTCTATAGCGGGAATGTGTGTAAAAATAAAACAGTTAGGGAATTAAATGTAAGTAAGGATACGTAAAAGGTTATCTTAAAACACTTTATTATATAGTTAATGACAAAGCAGATAATATACTTTCTACTAAATGTAAGAGTTCGATAAGTCTAAGTTAATTATAATATAGTTATTTCAAGATTGGAAGTAATTTAACATCTTATGGCAAGATTGTTAGACGGTTGTAATAAAATGTCATTCTGAGTTAAGGATATGATAATTGAGTTTAGTAGCTCAATTAAGTTATAATAAAATGCATCTATAACACAATGATTCCAATATACGGGATGTAGATCTTACTTAAGTTAAGGGGAAAACTTAATCAAAATGATCCAGTAGATATTGATTAAATACATAATCGTTACATCGTGAAGTAATAGTATAGTATTCTAAGATAAACCCGTTGTAAGTCATAGTGCGTTGTTTATCCTGAAGTAAGAATAAATGTATCGAACTTAATAATTATTATTGAGATTCTAAGATTAAATAAATAATATAAATGCACTTATGATATAAGGGTCTCAAAACTCTTGAATGTGGGAACTATGGTTAAGTATGAGTAAAGTGGATAGGAGTGGAACAATTAACAAGTGTCAATAAAAATACATTCCCTGGTCTTACAACCTTGAGTTATATAACATTCTAAGATAAGTCAACGGATACACATAACATTTAAGTGAGGGCTTAAAAGACATTTGAGACTTAGGAAATAAGAGTGAGGAATTTGTTTAAGTTTAACTTAGGCTACCAGTTATTGATGATATACTACCTTTAATATTCCTCAGAGTGTGTTGAATGTTTGCGCGAGTCTACTAGGGCTACTACAGCATTAACCAGGTACGATTTCTCGTACTCAGCTTGATGTGCTATGGACTTGATGGAATGTTTTGTACGATTTCTCGTACTCAGATATTTTTGTTGACGAATTTTATGGAATGTTTTGAGAAACGCTAAATGAGCTTGAATGAATCTTGAAAGGAAATTGGTTGTGTGACTAACTCAGCTTGATGTGACTAATTGAGCCTTGAATGTACACCTTGTATGGTTATTGGTTCCTTCTATCTGGTTGTTTCATTAGATATTATCTGCCTGGGGTTTACGCCTCTGCACTCTGTAGGACTGAGTGTTTTGGTATCGCTCTGGTGTAGTTAATGATCTAGTGGAAATATGGGAAATGTCAATCTTGGTAAATGCTTCTTTTGACCCGGGATATTGTTTCCTCCATGAGCTGAGTCTGGGTTGTGATGTGCGCACATCTTCATCGGTAAACAGCGAGGGGTTGTATATCCTCTGTCCAATCGGACGTGGTAAACAGTGAGGGGCTGTATATCCCCTGTCCTATCGAACGTAGTTAACAGTGAGGGGCTGTATATCCCCTGTCCCAAAAGGGACGCAGTTGGCAGCAGGGCCATCTCTTCCAATTGGTTCTATTCCACTCTTGAGTTATGGTTCTTGGGTCTCTTCTTTCATTCCCAGACCTTGTGACTACCTGGGTCTTTCAAATCCTAATTGGAACTGAATCTAACTTAAGCAATGGATGATCACTAACTTCTGGCGTGGTTTCTTTTATGTTGGCTCACTCTACCGTCACGTTATTTGTCTCTATCCTTGACTTGTTATCTTTGACTTGGTGTTTTGGTGTGCCTTGTTCTTTTGATTTGTTTTGAGCATTTGACTTCAAGTTATTGTTATTTTAAGAGTTATGTTTTTCTTTTAATACTGTTGTTTTGGAGAGTTGTACCAGTTCCATTCCAGGGAACTGACTCACCCCTCCTGGGGTGGGCTGCTTGGTTTCATCTTGCAGGTACGAATTGCTATACAGGTAGCCACGAAGAGTATGAGTGTATGGGATGGGAATTAGGAACTTTGGAGAGCTATTGTATTTTGTTATTATTCTTTTATGTTATGTTTTCTCGAGTTCAGACCGTAGCATTTGTAATATCACAAGTTGTAGTTGGTGAGGTTTCGTGCCGGGTGTTTGGAACCCGATGATCTGTAATCGCCTTAGTATTTTATTTCCGCTGCATTTATGATAAGTAGGGGCGTTACAGTTTTAATACCGTTTAGATCATACTTCAGACAAGGACGCTTGACGAGCTAGTGGACTACATTGCGCATCCTAGGTCTTTGTGAACGGTATGTAAAGGGGTTTGATCCGAGTTGTCCTAAGGAAACTCCTTGGGCTCGGATTTGGTTGATATCACTTGTGTGTTAAGTGTTTTGGATACATGTGTGTGATTGTGTGCTACTGCATTAATTATTTATGCACGAGCGTCCCACGGGACTAACACTACGTTGACTATAGATCGACTTATATAAACATACATATACGTTATTGTGATGACATGACGGTTACTTGATATAATACCATAGTATTAATATTACGTATGTGGTAACCTAAGTAAAATACTTAGGGACGAGTCACGACATTGTCGGTCTCTAGAGCATGGATCTCAAACATGAATATAACCTAGATTACTTCTAGGTATGCGTGAGACCCATTGGGCAGCTAACTAATAATTATTCTCCATAAGACTAAGAGCATATCTTAAACATTATGAGAGAGAGATGGTATGAGTTGAGGTGAGGAATCCCGGTAGTTTACGAACTGCTTGGTTGCGCAGTTGTGATCACTGAGGGGTTCCCGATCGGGTTCCGCTCCAGGTTTATACCCATACGAGCCCTATTTGGATTGTGGGTCAGGTGGCTACGGCCTTTTCTATGGACGTCTTACGAGACATAAGAGAATAGTCAGGGGCCTCCGGACCTCTGGCGAAATGAGCACCTTTGTGTGTACGGGAGGACTACTGTCCATGGTGAGGTTATCGGGTTGTCTTAACATGACGCCCTACTGGTATTAATTAAACATGGTTGGATGGAGCCTTAAAGGCTAAGGTAAATTAACTATGGAAACTGTACGCTACGGCGATTGTACATTGTACATCATACTATAATCAGTTGGATATGGATGGGGCCTTGAAGGCCAAATTAAATTAAATTAACAATGGATGGTGAACGCTACGGCGATTGTACATTATACTGTTATTATTTCGATACGTTCGATATACAATTGTGGTTTGTGATATTAAATGAATGTTTGGATTGGATGGATGGTTGAATATTTATGAATATTTGGATGGAGGATTATGTATATTATACATGTGTATTACAGTATTGTTTATAACTGTAAAATGGTAAAGCATGAAACCAATCTAATAATAAGATGGTTAAAATGACTAAGTGACCAATAGGGTCCAGGCCCGGCATACTCAGCGTCTATCGCTGATACTTTGACTATTGCCGAAGCCGAAGTGCGGAACAGGGTAATTAGAGTTTATTTTAATTACCGCACATGGAGTTGTAATATGATACGGTTATGTATATTCAGGTTTGGGTAGACGCTCACTTGTCGATGTTTATGATTTATGGACTTAGTATGATGTATAGGAGTTTCTCGTTATCACGGCGGTTAGCAGTTTGTTTATGTTGGAAGTTGGATATAGTTTGGCTTCGTTGCTCACATGGGCGAGTAATGGCCGGTGACACCCGAATGAGTATTGTTATTATTGTTTATTCTTCCGCTGTAAGACGTTTTATTTATTGCTACGAGAGAGATTATTACGTGATTATGCAGAGGGTTGTTACAGTTTTAGTTCCGCTGCTAGTTTGGAGTTATACTTGTTTATGAATTTCACAATAACACTCATTGATATGCTATAAACTTTATTGAGATGTTCTTATTAGGTTTTGAGCATTGCTGCTGAGGTACCTATTACTTAATTTACTCACTTAAATGTTTCTCTACATATAGATATAAATTTTGTTAGGGTTTTAATGATTTTTGGACAATGAATTTGTATTGGAATTTGCATTTTGGGACCAGTCTGAACGTCCATCCGGACATCAATGTTCAGACAGGCCCGAGAGATTATACTGTTTCTGCGGTTTTGGCTGTGTCTGAACATCTATCAGAATGTCAATGTTTGGACAGCATGCGAGGACAAATCCAAGTTACAAGTCTCGACTTATGTTCGAATTTGCAAGTTTGGACCAATGTTCAGACCACGTAAGGGGATTTTTTGGAACTTTAAAACTCGACTTGTGTCTGAACTACGTAGTGTGGACACAAGTTCGGACGTGTTTGTCTTCTGGTTTTTCAGCTCTCAACTTGTGTCCAAACATCCATGTACGGACACAAGCTCGGACATAATGGTTTTCTCAGATGGTTTTATTCTCGACATGTGTCCGAACTTAGAATCTAAGTTCGGACATATCTTATTTTTGCATTTTAGGACTCGTTTGAAGTCCGTTTTTTATTCTGTTTGCGCCGTTAGATTCTTATTATTATAAGCTATGTTTTGAGCTAAAAATCCAGGGTGCTACAAGGTGGTATCATAGTCGAGTTTTCGAAATAAGATAAGATTTTATTAAACCGGATTAAAAAAGTGGGGACAAGCCGATTACGGAATTTATGTCATATTATGTTATGAGTTGAATCTTTGGAGCTACATTGAATAACTATGTTTGGTGCTTTGGAATGTTATACAAGGAGTGATGGATGTGAATTCTTATATGTGCATATTATATACCTATATATACCTGTATAAAGATATTTTCGAACTGCTTACCCGAGGATTGGGGGTAGTAAGAATTTAGTATAATTTGGGGGGTTAATGATGGGAATTTAAATTCCTTTAAATTCGTGACCCGTCATCAGGAGTTCACCTTTGTGCTCAAGTGAAGTAGACTGGCAGACCGACTTAACTTCTCATACAACACCAGGAGTCGAAGCTGAAGGACTAACATGGCTGCCAATGACCCCATGAGGTAGTTGCAGGAGCTCACATTGAACTTGGGCCAGATTGTTCAACGACAGGCCAAGCAGGACAATGTACCAGAAGACTACACAAAGAGGATCGCCAACCCAAAGCCTAATGCATTCAAGGGGGAAAAAGACCCGGTGCTGCTCGAAGACTGGATTCGGGAGGTCGACAAAATATTTGAGGCAGTTAACTGTCCAGTTGATAGACAATTAAATGCAGCTATGTATTACTTCAAAAGCAAGGCCGACGTCTGGTGGTCTGCCAACAAAGATGTTCTACTGGCAGGACCCGACTTTGGGTGGGAGGCATTGAAGGAGGCCATGCGGAGACGTTTCTACCCAGAGCATGTCCAGATGCAGAAATCCTGGAGGTTTCAGAACTCAAGCCACAAACCCGGAGTGTGAAGGAGTACCTCTCCAATTTTCTAGAGCTGGCAAGGTTCGCACCTACTATGGTCCCCAACAAGGCGTCAAAGGTGTAGAGGTTCGTGAGGGGACTCAACTGGAGTCTCTAGGAGGCCCTGAGCGTATAGACCAAACCTACCCATCAATACGTGTATGGAAAAACTGCTAACCTGTACAGGGTGCAGTAGAAGAGGAGGGAGGTCTAGGTGGGCCAGAAGAGAAATATCGAGGACGGGGAGGAATCAAGGAGGCACGATAATAGACCACGGAGGCCAAACCAGGAGAAAAGGTGGAGACCTAACTCAGATGATAGGCGGAGGTTGGTGGGGACCGGAGATACGACCAGAGGAGGAATGATAGACCCCAAGGGCAAATCCAGAGGGGAGAGAATGGGCGGGATAGGCACTTCCATTGCAGGAGATGCCACAAGGACCACTCGGGGAAGGATTGTGAAGGGAATTTAGTGGCATGCTTCTGGTGTGGCAAGAAGGGCCACAGAGATTTAGAGTGCTACCAAAACCCTTAGAGACGCACTCAGTAGAGGGGAAGCGGTAGAGACCGGACTTACAGGCAGATGGACTCTCAGTCCAGAGGCTGGGACCATTAGGAAAACCAGAACCAGTGTGGGGATGCTCCCCAGCGTGGTGTTGAGGGCAACAACAACGGAGGCAACAGAGGCCAAGGGGACAACCAAGGCAACAACAAAGCTCCTTGGAAGATCAATGTCATGAGCCGGGCCAAGGCTGAGGCCGAAACCGAGGTGTTAGCAGGTACCTTTTCTATTCACGGTACACCTGCTCATGTTTTGTTTGATACCAGAGCTTCATATTCCTTTATTTCTAGAAATTTTGTTGAGAAACTTGGGTTAACGGCTAGTAAGACCCCGTCAATAGCAGTATCTATACCCTCGGGGTGAGTAATCTCTTGTAATGATGTATTAAAAGATGTGGGGGTACACATAAATAGAGAAACCTTTGTAATCGATTTAATCCAGTTCGTTCTTCCTGATTTCGACATCATCATCGTGATGGACTGGCTAAGCAAATACAAGGGAACAATTGATTGTGGAGAGTAGAAGATCATCCTTACAGGACCGTCAAGGCAAAGGGTCTCCTACAAGAGTGTGGAAAAGGAGATTGGAGTGAAGATCGTCTCAGCAATATCGATCCTCTCACAAGTGAAGAAGGGGCAGCAGGCGTACCTTTGCTACATCCAGGACCTGAGTAGAGAGCCCAGTAAGTTAGAGGAAATTCAGGTGGTGAGCGAGTTCCCAGATGGCTTTCCCGAGGAGATTCCTAGCATGCCGCCAGTTAGAGAGGTGGAGTTCAGCGTCGATCTAGTGCTCGGAGCCGCGCCAATCTCTAAAGCCCCCTACCTGATGGTGCCATCAAAACTGAAGGAATTTGAAGCACAATTGGAAGAGCTATTGGAGAAGTGGTACATTCGTTTGAGTGTATCAACGTGGGAAGCCCCGGTCCTGTTTGTGAAGAAGAAGGACGGGAGCATGAGGATGTGTATAGACCATAGGGAGCTGAACCAAATCACCGTGAAGAACCGGTATCCGTTGCCAAGGATTGACGATCTCTTCGATCAGCTTTAGGGTCCAGGAGTGTTTTCCATGATAGACTTGAGGTCGGGATACCATTAGCTTCGAGTTACATAGAAGGATATCCTGAAGTCTGCCATCAGAACCAGATATGGGTACTTTGAATTTCTAATGATGCCCTTTGGACTAACGGATGTACCGCCCGTCTTTATGGACCTCGTGAACTAGATCTTTAATCCATATTTGGACCGGTTCATGGTGGTGTTCATAAATGATATCCTAATCCACTCCAAGGATGAAGAAGAGTATGAAGAGCACCTAAGATTGGTTCTACAGACCTTGAGAGAGCAGCAGTTGTATGTGAAGCTGCCCAAATGTGACTTCTCACTGGACCGAGTGGCGTTCCTAGGCCACATTGTTACTAAGGAAGGGATATCAGTGGATCCAGTAGAGATCCAAGGAGTAAAGGAGTGGCCGAGACCGAGTAACCTGACAGAGGTTCGTAGTTTTCTTGGCTTGGCAGGATACTACAGGAGGTTCATGAAGGACGTTTTCAAGATTTCCATACCTCTCACCAACCTCATGAAAAAGGTGACCAAGTTCTAGTGGAGCGATGATTTTGAGACAGCATTCCAGACACTAAAGGAAAGGTTAACCACTGCTCAAGTGTTGACCCTACCTTCAGGAACCAAGGGATTTGAGGTGCTCAGCGACGCCTCCAAGTATGGTCTTGGATGTGTCTTGATGTGGAATGGGAAGGTGATAGCGTATGCGTCGAGACAGCTGAAGGAGTACGAGACTCGATATCCGATGCAGGACCTAGAGCTAGCAGCGGTAGTGTTCGCCCTTAAGATCTGGAGGCCCTACCTATATGGTGTTTCTTTCAAGATCTACACCGACCACAAGAGCATCAAGTATATCTTCATGAAGAAGGAGCTTAATATGAGGCATAGGAGGTGATTGGAGTTGATTAAAGACTATGACCTGGAGTTTTTTTACCACGAAGGGAAGTCTAATCTAGTGGATGACGCTCTAAGCAGGAAGAGGAGTCATTTGGTGAATTCGATTGGGTTCTCCCAGATGAATGTGTTTGTGACTTCCAGAAGCTAAACCAGGAGGTGTTGGAGTCAGGAGGTGTGGAGTAAGAGGTGAAGTTGTTCCATATGAGTTTCTCTTCCAACATTTATGGGGAGATACTCAAAGGACATCCCGGAGATGTGAAGCTGGAACGTATTCGAGAGAAGATAAGGGAAGGTAAAGTAAAGGGTTTTGAGATCCACGGTGATGGCAGCCTGAGATTCAAAGGCCGATGGTGTGTGCCCCAGGAGTGTGCATATGTGAAGGAGAAGCTGATGAGGGAGGCTCATGATACCCCTTACTCAGTTCATCCTGGTGGCGACAATCTATACCAAGATTTGAAGAAGTTGCTTTGGTGGCCAAAGATGTAGAGGGAGGTTGCAGAGTTCGTGTCGAGATGCCTCACCTGCTAGAAAGTTAAATTTGAACACAAGAGGATGGGAGATTTGCTGCAGCCTTTGAATGTCCCGAAGTGGAAGTGGGACTCCATCTCGATGAACTTTATGATGAGACTACCACCGGTGAAGGGTGGAGTCAACCAGATATGGGTGATTGTGGATCGGCTTACCAAGTCTACACGGTTTATACCCATGAAGAGTACCTGGTCGATGAGTCAGTTGGTGGAAGCCTACATCAAATATATGGTAAGATACCATGGGGAACCTGAGACCATTATTTCAGACCGTGACTCGAGGTTTCTGGCGCATTTTTAGTAGTAGTTCCACAAGGGGACGGGCACTAAGCTGAAGTTGAACACTGTGTTTCATCCAGCCACTGATGGTCAGATAGATCAAACCATCCAAACATTATAGGACATGCTTCGTGCATGTGTGATGGACTTCTAGGGATCATGGGCTGATAGAGTTCTCGTACAACAATAGTTACCACGCCAGCATCAAGATGGCTCCTTACGAGACTCTATACGGAAGGAAGTGCATAACCCCACTGCTTTGGAACGATATCATTGAGACTCTTATGTTGGGGCCACAACTGATAGAGGAGACCATGGAGCAGGTTTGAGTTATTCAGATTCGGATGAAGGAAGCCCAGGACAGACAGAAGTTCTATGTAGATCTCAAGCGCAAACCAGTGGAGTTCGAAATGGGTGATAAAGTCTTCCTGAAGGTGTCTCTTGTGACAGGGGTAGCCAGATTTTGGAAGAAAGGAAATTTGATCCCAAGTTCGTTGGACCCTATGAGATTTTAGAGAGGATTGGGGAGGTGGCATACCGTTTGGTGTTTCCCTGTGAGCTGGAGAAAGTTCACAGCGTCTTCCATGTGTCCTAGCTAAAGCAGTATGTTCCCGACCCTTTGCACGTGTTGCAGCCAGAGGTTCTGGAGCTGGAGCAGAACCTATCCTATGACGAGTACCCCATTAGAGTCATGGACACCAAGACCAGAGAGACCCGATCAAAGTCCACTTGTATGGTCAAGCTCTTATGGTCCAATCATGGGACTGAAGAGGCTACGTGGGAAGTCGAGGAGGAGATGAGGAAGAAGTACCCACAGCTCTTCAATCAGGTAAAAACTTAAAACACTACCAAGTTAGTTCGTTTTGCATTGAGAGTGAGCTTTAGCTTCGAGGGTGAAGCTTTATTTCAAGGGGGATGAGATGAAACACCCACGAAATTTTGAGTTAGATTAATAAAACATATAGTCAGGAAAATGAATAAGTCTGAGATTAGTATTATAGTGGCCCAGGGAAGTTAAACGATACTCTTATATTAAATTCTCTTCTTCCTTAAATGATTATGATTATCTGTAATGTCTTTACAATATTATTATTATGTAAATACTACTTCAACCTCCCTCAGACGTTCCAACGTTGTTTAAAAATTCCAGAATACATTCCTAGATTATCTTCTTTTAAATTGATTAATTTTAATGTAGAGTTCAAATTCAATTTTAATTTTCCTTGGTAATTATCTTTAACTTCAAGAGTTCATATCCCATTTGACTTCTCCGTATTTAGATATATTAAATCCCTTATTCTTCTCCTAATATTGTTATTATAGTAGATCATTTTTTAATGTGAACATATCTCCCTTGCTAGAATTTCTGATTTTGCCTCACTCTATTTCTTTTTGTTTCTACCTTTATATTGAATAAATATTAAATTAATTCCTTCCCTAGTTAATTACCCTCTTTCCTATCTTGTTGGAATGACAAAATTATCTTCCTCTGCTATTTTAAATTAAAGAATTATTTTCCCTATCTCTTAAAGAATATCTGTAAAAAGGTTTGACTCTTCCTCCCGATAGTTCTCAATGTCACTATTTATTTTTACTGTTTAAATTAATTACAATATTAAGTTTGAATCTCTTTCTCAAACAAGTTGCTTTAACAACTAAATTCTTTTACTCCTTTAGAATTGATAATAAATTATTTAATCTAATTCTCTTCCCTTTACTTTATTTTATTTAAACCACGATCTCACCGACTACTCCTTCATCCTCAACACAGCATTTCTACGCTCTTACTTCTACTGAAATATTCACGCTTCTTCTCCTTCGAACTCTTGCAAATTCATATTTCTCTTCCTGACAAGGTCAAATCGCTTCCCTGGTGCCAGTTAGGAATTTGTTGGGTAAAGTGCTCTCCCTAGTTAGATTAATTGTCTCATTCGATTATGTTAGTAGACTCAAGTTGTTGATCATGAATACCTAGACTCCGATTACGTCGATGGGTGCTACCAGTAGTCCTGAGGAGTTGAATTCTTGAGGTGGATTGTTTGTCCAGGTAAATTTCTATGCACATGTCTATTTGACTGGTGTTTTGCAAATCGGAGGAAAAGACTTTGGTAGTATTTTATTGGTTCTCAGATTATGGTTTGGAAATTGGGATTGTTTCCCACGTATTGGAAATGAAGAAACTGGAATCTTTTGATGGTGTTTCAATGGTGGATTTTGGGAGTCTTTCGCAGGATTTATTACTTTGTTTGGGAGCCCACAAGTGCTCCCCGTTATTGTTCCTTGCACTGCACAAATGTTGCAGCTAAGCCCTCTGATCTACTCTATGTTACTGTTGTATCATAGGGGGTGTGCACACTTAAGGACTTAGAGTGAGGTGGTTGTTTGACGGTCCCATAGGTGACTGTCCTTGAATTGTTGTTTGGGATCCTATAGGGGATCCCGTGTTTGGTGTTGTGATTAATTTCTGTTGAAAGCTCCCTACTACTATTTCGCTGATTATTGTGATTTCTGGAAAATCGTTCTAATGCTCAAAACTCCCTCTTGTCAGTTTGACAAATGCTAAAATGGATTTCAAAATGCATTTCACATATAGAGGTAGAGTTTACTCAGTTTATCATATTTGTGCGATCTTTTCTATTTTTGTCTGTTGATTTCTGATTGCAGGTATGGATGACTGAATTGGGAAACGGGATGACATAATCACATAGAATAGGAGAACAAGAGATATTTTGAGACATTTTCAGAGTTACTGTGTTTGGAATTTAAAAAGTTGGTTTTAGGATTACATTACTATGGTTTTGTTGGAGTTTTTTTATCTATGAGTTTAACATTATTTATCATTATTGTTTTGGTTATTAGCCTAAGCACCCATGGGAATTGGGGGCGGCGATAATGCCGTGGACGTTTTAGATCCGCTGCTAATTTGGAGTTATATGTGTTTATGAATTTCACAATAATACTCATTGATATGCTATAGATTTTATTGACATGTTCTTATGACGTTTTGAGCATTTCTGCTGAGGTAACTATTACTTACTTTACTTGCTTGAATGTTTCTCTACATATAGATATATATTTTGTAAGGATTTTGATGATTTTCAGACACTGAATTCGTATTGGAATTTGCATTTTGGGACCTGTCCGAACGTCCGTCTTGACATCAATGTTTGGACAGGCCCCGAGATATTATATTGTTTCTATGGTTTTGGCTGCGTCCGAACATCTGTCCGAACGTCAATGTTCAGACAACATGCAAGGATGAATCCAACTTGCAAGTCTCGACTTATGTCCAAACTTGCAAGTTTGGTCCAACGTCCGGACCACGTAACTGGATTTTTCAGAACTTTAAAACTCGACTTGTGTCCAAACTTCAAAGTCCGGACACAAGTTTGGATGCATTTGTCTTCTCGTTTTTCAACTCTCAACTTGTGTCCGAACATCAGTGTCTGGACACAAGCTCAAACATAATGGTTTGCTGAGACGGTTTTATTCTCGACTTGTGTTCGAACATAGACGTCCGGACACAAGTTTGGATAGATCTTATTTTTGCATTTTAGGACTCGTTTGAAGTCCATTATTATTCCGTTTAAGCAGTTAGATTTGTATTTTTATAAGCTATCTTTGAGGTAAAATCCAGGGTGTTACAGATCTTGAGTTTCTTTGTGGTAACACGATTAATCTTTTCTGGGCAACTCACGAATGTTCTTATCTTGCTTCTTAGAGTAACTTTTGAGGGCTTGTTAAAATACATCATATGAGGGTTATGGATAGCCACACATATCTTAATAAACATGGGATCGAGTTCATCTATATGGATATAATGATCAATAGGCATAACCACCAATAGTCTGTTTTCATAATGCCAATGGCCATTAGCCAAGAAGTGGTTGATGTCGACTCAAGAGGAAAATTGAAGAGAGAATCTATTTTAGCTTATCTCGCATACCTTAAGAAAAGCTTTTGGTTTCTGGAGTTGTACAATAGAATGTTGAAGAGCTCTTGGGGATACTCTATTGGAATGCCAAACTTTGCCCTATAAGGATGTTTTCATCTCAGGAATACCAGCACCCACACGGAGGGTCTCTACTTCAACCTTTTCAAATTCTCCAGGATGAATCATGAGTTTATTACAGTCAGCTAACACTTTGTCCTTGATGAAGAAAGCCCACACAGATGGGGACAAGTCATAGAAGAGGAGAGTGGAAACTTGTAAAATCCAGCTAAACCATAGTCTTCTCTTACATCAGATAAGCTTAATAAAATACAAGAAGAACACGAATTGTAACTTGAATTGTTGAAAATATATAGCTAGATATTTTGCTTGAAGAACTAGACAGCTGTAATATTTGCTTCTCAAGGGGAGATATGACATCTAACTACCGTCTTAAACATAAACTAAGCTCCGAAGAGCCTTATTTTCTGCACAGAAGGCATGGGTTTACTACAAGTAATCATACATATTCCTTCTTTATAGGTTCAAAGCACTCTGAAGGAACTCAAGTGTATTTGAGTAAGTAGCCCTCACGATGAGGCCTTACTGCTAACTCTAAAACAACGCTCTTGTTGATGGGACTGAAATATGATCGCCATCAAGATTGTCTAGTGGCTTTCAAAAATAGTCTTAAATCTCTCTTATTCCATAGAGTGTTTTGTTGTAGATTCCTACTTACTATTTGTTTTCCTTTTGGGTTTCACCCCAAGCAATACCGCTTAGCTAGGATGCAGCTGAATCATGAGACATGGTCCAACCTGATCAACAAGTTTACCAAGAATCAAGGACTAAAATGTAACATAAGGATGATATACAGACAAAAATAATTAGTATTTCTCTTATCGATAGACCGTTATACAAATTTAGGAAAAACTCACTCGCTAAAACTAGCGACTATGAGAAGCTAGACGTGGCAAACTTCATCTCAAGATACAGGAATTCAATATCATTAACGAAACAAATCCAGATTTTTTTTTGATAATTGGGAGCACAAGGCCCATAGGTGCCACAAGGGCAGATTAGTACATAAAGACTCAAACCTAAATCCCATATTAACCTTACCTCACACCAAATCACTTCCTAGAGACCTTACTCTTACCCCTCCTAGCAACCTTCAAAATACGGGAAGACTGGCTAAATCCTATAGCCTTAGACCCGGACGTCCTTCTGGACCCATCCTTCGAGGAGTTTCTGGAACACCTATTAGAATCTTCCTTTGAGCCACCACTTGCGTCATGCTTCATTCGCCAATAAGTCTGACTCTGCTCACGGAAGATTCCGGCTATGTTGCAAGAGTGCGTGCCTCATCTGGGATATCACACCCAAGCTCCTTCGCAAGAATGAGAGTCTGCTTCGCTTCCACTTGCACATAAGCCTCCTCTAGATCCGCCACGCCATCGCTGGGCCCTCTGGTTGGTTCAAAGCCTGGGGGAAATTCAGGATCCTCAAAGAGATTCCTAAGGCCACTATCCTCATCCTCTTCCTCCTCCACTCGCAACTGAGAGATCACCGGCAAATCGCCTGGCCAAACCAGATCACAACCAACCTCCAACAAGGCAACACTACCAAGCTTCTCACACCGACCGGCATCATCCTCTATCCCTCTCCTCTCACCACTCATAAGTTCATCAACAAGCGGATCCCGATCCGCATCCCTTTCACTAGGCGGCTTTCGAATAAAGATGGGTAGCCGGTTGCCAGAGCCAAAAGCCCCTTTTTGAGTAGCACCTTGCACATCACCAGGCGCACCCGCCTAAGGGATAGGTTGGGAAGATTGGGCAATCCCCGAAGGAACCCAGGACAAGCCAGAATCATAATGCCATCCATAATCACCTCCCCATCCGGGAGCATATCCCCACCATCCGACTAGATTGAGGCCACGCAACAGGCCCGATGGATATACCCACCTCGCGAAATAGATGGGCGCAGCGGTCCCGACCTCATATTGAGCCCCACCTAACATATTCCTTGCAAGAATCACCCCAAGCACTAAAATTAAAGCCCGAAACGTCTTCCCCAACCTTGGGACTGACAGGCGACGATCCGCCATCTGTAAGCACTAAACTCTATTCACGAAAACAACAATTAATTAGCACTTGGACCTGCGGCTGACCCATTGACTCACTAGGGAGGTCAAGGCCCCCATAAACCAACTACGACCGCATATCACTGGACAGGTTGCACGCGCCGCCCGACTGCACTAAACCCGCATCGCCATCACCAACTCGATCGCCACCACTCTCGTTACCAACAACCGGATTTGGTCATTGCTGCATCAGACGACTTGCCATTGCCCAGAAAATCTTTGAGTTGAGACGACAGAAACTCAACAGGATCAGCAACACCCTTCCTCTCATGTTTAGCCCGGCGAACAAATATCTTTCACCCCATGAAGAATCTCCCACTATTCCTCTCCACCTCCTGCTACACTTGAGCTTCCGACGACATCGAAGCAAAGGCGAAGGCTAGAGGATTATTTGGCCGCCTCTTTCTCGAAATGAATATGCGCAAAACATTACCATCCAAACGGAGTAGCCGCCGCAAAGCCTTGGCATCCACTACTCGATTAAGGTTATCGATAAAAAGTACCGCCTCTGCGTATCACTCTCGGAGGCCTCTGCCTCCACCGCTTTCCCAATCACAAAGGGGAGCGACGTCCTTCTCCCCCACCTCCCTGATTAACTCGAAAAGTCCCAGCATTGAGTAGACTCCCGCGCCAGCTTCCCCTGTGTTGGTGTTTTTGATTAGTCACTCTGTGTAACATACTGTGTCTGTGTACCAAACAGAGATATCTGAAGACTGAACAGAGAGAAGGATAAAGGCTATCGCTTTGGAGATTTTCGTGGGATATTATTTTGTCAGTGTTTATCTTTTAATATAACCAGCATAAAATCTAAACAGATTTTATGTGCTATTATGATATTATCGTTAAGGATTTTATCTATAGTATAGGATCTTTTTGGAAAGATTTTATAGTTTATTCTATTTAAGTAGTAGTCATGTAAAAGACGTGTTAGGCTTTCTGATTGAGAAAAAGTAATAGTGGAAGGAAAAAGAGAGAGATAGTAAAAACTCTAGGAAGAGAGTAGCCTAGGGTTTTACGTGTTTATTCATGGTGAGTCTATTCTCCATGAATGCTTGATTGTATCTTGTTTGATACGAGCTAATATAGTGAGGATTCACGTGTATCTAATATCCTTCCCTCTGTTGTTGTTCTCTAAATATCGAGTTCGTCTTCAGACTGTTACTGAGCACCTAGTTCCTCGTGAGTAACAACCTCACTAAAAACAACCGTTGTAAGATCTTACAATTGGTATCAGAGCCAGTTCCCTTTTGGTGTCTAGGAGAGAAATCTTCAAAGGGTGATCAACATGGGTTCTTACAACGTCAAAGCACCGAAGCTTACAAAATTCAATTATGCTTGCTGGTGTGAACAAATGGGACATCAACTGATGTCGATAGACTATGATCTATGGACAGTCGTAACAGAAGGCGATTTATTCCCGCAGGTTACTGAAGATGGAGTTACCAAGCCTAAGGAGAAGAAGGATTGGAATGATAAAGACAAGAAGCTACTCAGTAAGAACAAGCAGGCCTTGAGAGTGATTGTCTCATCACTTTCAGAGGGTGATCAGCAGAAAGTTCTTGGCATACTAACTGCTAAAGAAGTTTGGAACTTTCTGAAAGTTGCCTATGAAGGAACAGATTTGATCAGAAAGGCAAAAGGAAAACAGTTCAGAAGACAGTTTGATAATTTCAAAATGCTTGAAGGTGAGTCTGTTACACAGACGCTTGAAAAGTTTGACAAGATTCAGAGTGATATGAAGACTGTGGGAGTCACACTGGATAATCTAACTATCAATGAAAGGTGTCTGGACAGTCTCGAAAAGGATTGGCTGCACTATACAACTTTGCTAGAAACAACCAAGGATTTGTCAAAAATGTCCCTCGAGGACTTAGGCTCTGAGCTGATGGTCTATGAAGGTAAGATGAAGGGAGCAATCTCTTCGCCAACAACATGCAAAGATCTGGCCTTAAAAGCTTGGAAGAGTAATGCTGGTACAGATGAAGAGGAATTGAGTGAAAAGGAAGAAATTATCAAGATAGCTGATGGTATTCGAAGGATTTTTGGAGGACGGCGAGGTCAGAATTCTAAGTTTAATCGTAACAAATCAAAGAAGGGTCCAATAATCTGTTTCAGGTGCAACAAACCTGGACATGAGGTCAAAAATTGTCCTTTGCCACAAAGGGATAATTTTCAGGAAAATGTCAATAATTCTCAACAACAGCTGCTGCGGCTTGGGGAGAAGATGGTTCAGGTACAGACTCAGAACCTGAGAATGAAGATCAAGTGTGTATGACAGCAATTGTCCAAAAAGATGAGATGAGTTTGGACACAGAATTCTGTTTTATGGCGGAAGGAAAGTTAAACAAGACTCTCCCAGAAGATGAGGTATGTTTAACTCATGTGAAAGAGTCTTTTGATTCTATGTCAAAGACACAGTTATTTGATCTTTTGTCTGAAGCATTGATGAAACTGAAATCGCAAAAACTTGGGTATGAGGATAAGATAGTTAGGATGGAAGACAAGATAAAGAGTCTTGAAAGTCCTACTAGCTCCGATGAGGATTTTGACGTAGATGAGTATGTTACTGAGATCTGAGAACTCAAAGCTAAAGTGGAAGATTTGAGTAAGTCTTCAACTGAAAACAAAAACTGTGTCAAAAAGAGCCTGGATAAGCCAAGGATCAACTTTGTTAGTTCTTTAGAGACTAGAATTCTCACTCTTCCATGTTGGGCACAAGAAGAAGTGAATTCCCTTTTAGATCGTAACAAATCACTAAAAAGGGAATGTGAAACTCTCTCGGGCATGTTAGCTGATGCAAATCGGAAGTTAGAGCTTCAAACACAGACTAATCCCACTTGGTATACTGGAAAGGCAAATCTGAATCAGATGTTGTTCAATAACAACTCTAGTAAGTGCGGTTTGGGATTTGAACTAGAGAAACCCACTCAATCTAAGACAAGAAAGTTGAAGACTCAACCTGGTCATTCTAAGTCTAGACTGAACTCGTGCTGGTACTGTCATCAACTAGGACACAAGATAAGATGGTGTCCCAACCTGTTGAGAAAACAATTGTGTGCATAATCATCAAGGCAAAGCTTATATAGAGCCAACAGATTCCACACTAACAGATGGGTTCCTATAATTCAGTCTAAGTGTGTGCCTACAGTTGAGCCTAAACAAATTTGGGTACCAAAGTCTAATCAGTCCTATCAGTTTCATCAAGAAGGCATTCTATCTCCTTCAGATTCTTCATCTTGTTCTAAGTGATCAGTCTGTGACACACCATTATCCCCTACTTACGAGGTTCATACCTTAGTTTCTTTTTGATTCGGCAAAAGGGGGAAAGATGTCTTGAACACATATGTGTGTGTGTCTCACATATGTGTGTGTGTGTCTAAATCTATCTAGCGATGAACAAAGATGCAATAATTCAGGGGGAACGTTCTCAGTTCCAGACACAAGCTTTTGAGTGATGACAATGGGTGAATACAGAAAGCAGTGAAGCAGCGAATAAGGGGGAACATGCATCAGTTCAAGACTCAGAGTTTGCCAATCAAAAAGGGGGAAATGCATATTGATATATGTGTGTCTGGAACTATGCCTGGAACTATGCTTATGGCTTACTGTTTGATCGTTATCTATGGTATTTCTAATGACCTTTTCATCTTGTTACTGGATACTTCTCGTACGCACATAAGAGCATATATTGAGGGGGAAGTTATTCTCGTATGTCAAGATTACTGCAGTTATTCAGGGGGAACAACACAGACACACTATACAGAGTTTGCCATAATCAAAAAGGGGGAAAATGTTGGTGTTTTTGATTAGTCACTCTGTGTAACATACTGTGTCTGTGTACCAAACAGAGATATCTGAAGACTGAACAGAGAGAAGGATAAAGGCTATCGCTTTGGAGATTTTCGTGGGATATTATTTTGTCAGTGTTTATCTTTTAATATAACCAGCATAAAATCTAAACAGATTTTATGTGCTGTTATGATATTATCGTTAAGGATTTTATCTATAGTATAGGATCTTTTTGGAAAGATTTTATAGTTTATTCTATTTAAGTAGTAGTCATGTAAAAGACGTGTTAGGCTTTCTGATTGAGAAAAAGTAATACTGGAAGGAAAAAGAGAGAGATTGTAAAAACACTAGGAAGAGAGTAGCCTAGGGTTTTACGTGTTTATTCATGGTGAGTCTGTTCTCCATGAATGCTTGATTGTATCTTGTTTGATACGAGCTAATATAGTGAGGATTCACGTGTATCTAATATCCTTCCCTCTGTTGCTGTTCTCTGAATATCGAGTTCGTATTCAGACTGTTACTTAGCACCTAGTTCCTCGTGAGTAACAACCTCACTAAAAACAACCGTTGTAAGATCTTACACCCTGCCTTCTACTTGAAACAGCCCTGAACTTCTGTCGCCGTTTATGGCTCAGTGAAGTGCCCCTAGAGCGCCACCTCCTCTCTGACCAACCAGGGATTCACCTCGACTCACGCGAGCGCCGCCTACTCCTCCCCCGCACTGGCTCGCGGGTCCGCCGACGCTCCCGACTAAACCGCCTTTTGCTATGGCTGCCTCGACCGTTGTGCGACTCCCGACGACCATGGATACTCCACCTACCGCTTCGTCTGTCGCTTTGATAGCTGCATTTTCGTCTACTCTGACTCTTCCGTAAACTAGCACAACGAAACACATCCTTCTCGCGACTCCTGCAACTTCCTCACCCTCTACTCTTCCCTCTCATTACTTGTGGCAAATCTGTTTAAATAAAGTATTAGATTTGTTTACATTCTAGGTATACGAACGAAATCCAGATAGAATACTGATATTTTGTGTATTAAAAAATTAGGTGGGTAGCTTTTCTTTTTCTTTTTTCTGTAGCTGGACACGAACGTTTCCACTTTGGACAAGTACACTCAACTAGAAAGAGACTTGTGCACATTATGACAAAGACTTACTATTGTACTTATATGTGTATTTAGAAATTCGAAACGGGCAATATAAGCCGTTGGAATAGGGACATTATAATTAATTCGAGCAACAGGGACTTCTTAAACATTTATGGGGATCCGGTCCAAATTTAAAATAAGACATCTTATAAATTAAAATTATGTTAATAATTATAAAAAGTTTCAAAATTAAACTAAATATTTATAATGGTCTTGTTTATTTGTTTGAATGTCATTTTATATATATATTATGTTTTTTTAAGATAATTTTAGATTCTTATATATATTTTTTTGATGACAAAATCTTTGGAAAATATACAAATTTGGCCCTAAATATTGGTGGCCCTTTTCCTAGACCCAACTTGCACTACTTGTAAGCCAGCCATGGGGAATAATTGACTGGAGCCAAGCTTAATTACAACTAAAATGTGAAACAATAATTACAAATAACATTGCTATATAATAAAATGTGGTCTGGTGCGAATCGGAAGCTGCTTTGGATGAGCTGGCGATCAATAACAATGATCTTACTTTTCATAGCTTATAATATGTGTGTTATGTGATATGCAACTGTCCTAATCTTCCTTAAAAAAATGTCCTACTCACGTGTACAGTGGTATGTTTATTATCATTGGCATGTCCTTCAGTCGTCACAACAGTGAACAGTTGGCGAAAGCTATCTACCACTTTATGAAAAATTGCTTTCAACCTTTTGAATAAAGTATATAGTTATCAAGATTTGTATGAATTATAGCAGCCTAACATTTTTCTTGTATTTAAACTCATTTCCTAATATATGACTTCTCTTTTAAAAAAAAATATATATTTTCTAGTGATGATGATGTATACCTAAATTTTTTAAACAAGATGATGTATGGAGAATATTTGACTCGACATATTGATGACGTATTCTATAACAACGCGCCTATTAATTTTATTATAGTATATACTAAGAGAACAGATCTGTATTAAAGTGAAGTTCAGGTCGTTTCAATTGTATATATCTTTACTATTATTTCGTTATATATGCGGACCTATCACATTATTGATTTAGGTATATTTATCGCAATGCGGACTCGACTTTCTTTTGGTAAAGAGATTTTATTGAAATTCCCGACCATAACTTATGGATGGTGAACGAATATCAAAACAAAGAGTTATAACGGGATCTATCATTACTCTTCTAGTTTAACCGCTTTACATATGGATCAGTAGTGCCCACATTTTTCTAAAGCTATTGTACTAGTCGACTTGGAATAAAATTTGAGCAGAGTGTGCAAGTTGGAAGGTGGTGGGTGGGTGTTATCATCTTTGAATCATAGAAAGCGGGTGTTACAATTACTATTGTTTTTTTTTTTTTGATAATTAGTATGTTTATTGAATTGTGACGAGAATACAAATGACTGAGAGACTTTCGGCCCTTCTCTAGCCCATCCAAGTATATGCCTCATTAAAACCCCTATAGCCAAAACCCCATGAGAAAAAGACTATAAGGGAAAAAGAGTACATTATACTTGGATTTTACAACACAATGGATCCTTTACAAACCCATTACTGACAAACCTCCTATATCCTCACCGAGATTAGATGAGTTGATAAATAACTCACATGGTATTGGGAATTCTTCCCACCAGCTTTTTGTCCATCTCCAAATTCCTAACTTTGTTCTGTTTACTATTTTGGTACTTGAGGGGGACCCTTCCTCAAAGACCACGTCATTTCTTTCGTTCCAAATGTTCCATATCCCGTATAGGAAGGTGGATCTCCATACCTTCTTTGCTCTCTTCCGGAGGGAGACACTCCACCAGTCTTCAAAAATCTGTGCTGCAGTTTCTTTAAATATAAACTGTATCTTCCACCAACCCAGCAGATCGCTCCATATTCTTATTGCATATTCACAAAAGAATATGACATGTTCAACAGTCTCCATTTGTCGATTACACAGAGGGCACCAGCAACGTCCAATTGGTATCACGTCTCGCTCGAACAACTTTGATCGCGTCAGAATTTTATCCTGCACCATGAACCACGCGAATAGTTCCAGCCTTGGTTCTGCTGTGTTCTCCATATCTGGTTCAGTGCGCTATGCGCCTCATTCTCAGAATTACCACTAATCAATAACTTATATATAATACCCGATGAGAATCTGTCTTCAGTTTGACTCCATGTCACAACATCCCTGCATCCCTGTCTCAACTGTTTCTCGCGCATCAGTTCTAAGAGGGAGGTCTCTTGTTCTACCTCATATGTGAATATCTGCCGCCGCCAGTCTAGCTTCCATTCCCATCTCTCATCAGCCCAGTACCCCATCTCCGCCACCGTTGCATTCTTTTTCTCGCTAATATCATACAGACGTGGGTATTTCTCACACAGAGTCCAGCTCCCTAGCCACTTATCTGTCCAGAAATACGTATTGCAGCCATCACCCACTTCCCTCTGAACTTTTTCATTCCACAGCACCGCTAATCTCTCGTCCTCCAGGTGTATCTGTTTAACAACGCCAGACCAGATGCCTCCAAACTTCAGCAAGCGTGGCATCCCCTCCTGCGTGGCTAGACCACCGTCATTACCATATACTGTTTTCACAACCCTTTCCCACAATGAGCCACCTCTGTTATCGAATTTCCACCTCCATTTCGCCAACAGACTCCGATTCTTACATCGTATATTACTGAACCCCAGCCCCCCTTCTGTCCTTGGTCGTGCAAGTTTGTCCCATGCAACTGGCACTAGGAACCGTCCTGTAGTCTTTCCCCAGAAAAATCTACGTTGGATGGTACTAAGTTCCTTTCGTACCTGGCTAGGAATGACAAAAAGGCTTGAATAATATAGTGGTATGGCTTCCATGACTGATTTGATTAACACCCCTCTTCCAGCCTTTGACAATGTTTTGAGCTTCCAAGTTGCCAGTTTGGCTTCTGTTTTCTGTATAACCGGCCTCCAACTGGCCACTCTATTCATATTATCACCTAAAGGACAGCCAAGATAGGATGTCGGTAATTTCTGTACACCACACCCAAAGATATCCTGCACCATATTCTTCTCCTCATCTGTCGCGTTCAGACAGTATGCTACGGTTTTTTCCATATTAAGCTGGAGTCCACTTATACTTGCAAAACATAGCAGCAAACGGTATAGTTCCATAATTTCCTTGCGGTCTAATTCACTAAACAGCATCGTATCATCCGCAAACTGTAGGTGGGAGAGCTTCACTTCTTGTCTTCCTATATTCAGCCCATTAAACCTTCCCGTATTTATCATTCTATGTATTCCCCAGCTTAATGTTTCCACTACAATCACGAACAGTAGTGGAGAGAGCGGGTCACCTTGCCTCAAGCCCCGACGTGCTTTGAACGGTTTGGTAGGAGATCCGTTCACCAATACGGATATTCTTGCACTCGTCACGCATTCCATAATCCATACTCTCCATTTTTCGCCAAAGCCAAACTCCTTCATCATGCTCTCTAGGAATCCCCACGACACACAATCATATGCTTTGTGGAAATCTATTTTAATTAGAGCACCCTTCTTTCTTCCTTTCTTCATCCACCGTATTGCCTCATTTGCAAGAAAAGGCCCATCTAGAATATTCCTCCCTTTGACAAACGCTGTTTGAGTTTCCCCAATTATCCTTGGTAACACCCGACTTAGGCGGCTAGCTAGGAGTTTTGCAATTACCTTATAGATACAACCCACCATGCTAATGGGTCTATACTCATTTAAGCTTGCCGCCTCTGCTCGTTTTGGGATCAGGGCGATCCATGTCATATTAGTCCCATACTCCAACTTGTTCGTGACGAAAAACTTACGAACATCCCTAGCGAAGTCAGCTCCCACAATATTCCACATCTCTTTTATAAATCTCATATTGTACCCGTCGTAGCCCGGAGCTTTTGACCCGTCACACGCAAATACAGTTCTACGGATTTCTCCAAGGGTTGGAATCGCTTCCATCAAGTTTCTCTCCTCCTGAGATACCACCGGGTGTGCTACCCTTGGCGGTCCAATATGTGTGGTTTCCATTCCTTCGGGGCTAAAGATGTCCCTGAAGAATGAAACAATATATTCCTTAATCTGATGAGGATCTATTAATGAGCGTTCTCCATCCTGTAGGCTACCAATCTGTTTCTTTTTGCGGTTTAGCGTGGCCCGTCGGTGGAAGTATCTTGAATTCCTATCTACCTGCTTGATATGCTTATCCCTAGCCAATTGCATCCAATAGATACCTTGGTTTCTGATAGCCAATTCGAGAGCTGATTTAAGACCCTCTTGTTCGTATACCACTTCCTCCGATCTTTCTCCCCTTTCATACTTGGCCTCCACCTCCCTAAGCTTTACCTGTGCCTTTTTAACGTTCTCCTCCAGCTGGCCAAAAACTTCCTTATTCCACACTTTTAACTTCTCTTTGAGTTTCCTCAGTTTTTGCTGCGTGGATCCATACTGCACTTGTCTCCATTCATGGCTGACCATTTCCTTAAACTTCGGGTGATCAATCCAAGCATCTAATGATCTAAAAGGCTTCGGTCCCCAGTTTAAGCTGCCAATATCAACTGCTAGCAGCCTGTGATCTGAAACTGTCCACTCCCCGGTGCTGAGTTTGAGGTTCGGATAGTGCGCATACCATTCATCATGAGCAAACACACGGTCAATTCTGCTACACGATCCTCTGCCCTTCCATGTAAATTTTGCGTCCGTCAAAAGAACTTCCGTGAGTTCCATCCTATCTATCCACTGTCTGAATTCATTTCTACTACCCGCGTCACTCGTTGTTTCTCCATGCGATCTGTCATTATGATCTAAAGTGACGTTAAAATCACCTAACACGATTAGTGGCCGATCCCATGACCCTCTAGCTTGAGTGATCCCATCAAACATATCCTTTCGCTCTCTCCTATCGCATGGTGCATAGATAAACAGGACTGCCCCTTTGAATCCATCTGCGGGTATCGTTACCTCCAGCAAAATCCATCTGTTTGACTTTTCCACCTTTTCCACCGATATTTCTTCTTCACTCCACATAACCACCAATCCGCCTGATCTCCCCTCTACAAAAACTTCCTCCCAAGCCAGGCTGGCCCTCCTCCCCCCAGAATCTCCCGATTCTACTAGCAACCGATCGAGAGGCTTGCGTTTCCACCATTGCTATCATTGATATTTTCCTCATCCTGGTCTCCCTCCTTATAGTTACTGCTTTCAGTTTGGACCCCATCCCCCTGATGTTCTGCAGCCCCAGAACTACCATGACTCACGTTCTCTTTGATGTTTCTCCTTATGTTTTCTAAAAGTTTTTCTTCAGCCTTCTCTGGGTTTGGGACATCACATCCCAGATCAAACAGCAGCTTCACACACTCTATTGCCTCAGCTTGCACATCGATAATTCTGCCCCGCTCATCGCGAGCCTCAACTCTTTTTTTGCTCTCGCACAGTGGTCTGTTATGGGGTAGTTCAGTAGATAAGTTTAGATTATCTTCAGAAGGCAAAGTTTCGTTTGAAATAGACTTGCCATTTGACGTTGTTCGTGCCACTCCATCCTCCTGCATGCTTTTATTTATGTTATCTGTCTCCTTAGGATTAGCCGACTTTTCCCATGCGCTTCTCGGAATTTGATTATGTTTGTCGTTACCACTTTCGCTTGTCATTAATTGGGTTATTGCCCATTCCTTCAGTTGGGAGAGACCAATATTCTCTCCTATGAGTAGACAATCATTCTCATGTGTCAGATTCACCCCTTCATGTTCCACGGCGGTTATTCCAGGGCTGCCTACAGCTTTATTACCATTGCCACTATTGTTTACTTTTTCCCCCATCCCCTCTTTGGGACTTGAGCTGCCCTCCCTGCCAAGCACCTTCTCTAGGGAATATGCCCCGCTCCCTTTATTACTAATTGCCATTTTGTCGGGGATCTGTTTTGTCTGTATTTGAGACATGCGCTCCATTTCGCCATTTTCAGATGCCGACTGGCTTCCCTCTTCATTGGCCTGACTCTTTGCCCTCCTCCTCCTGTTCTGGGCAACTTGAATGATAATTTCCTCCACTATGACTGGACTTCTTCCCTGATCGGGTGAGTCAGTCTCGACTATTGCTACCGGAAATTCCCTGTCCTTGACTTGCACCATGACTTACAATTACTATTGTTAGTTTCATTCATGTGCTTTCTCTAGTGATCAGGTGGCTCATCATCAATCAAACTAAGTGACAAAAGGTTCGTGGAGGATATAGTAGAGAATCATTTGTTCCCGGTTGGAATCCTTCAATTTTCACCTTCTTATTCTAGTCTGTCATATAGGGTCTCGTGTGTAATTTACCCAATCGGCATGGGTTGCAAGCAATGGCCTCAGTCTAAGGATTTACCGAGACCGTACTCGAAAAATAATGACTACGGATTCTGTTGTTAAATTCAAGAAAAGGTGGGGCAAAAAATCCAAGCCGGAACAAGCAAAGTCATCTCCCAACTTGTGCGTCTACACATTCACTTTAGTTCGTTAGTGCTTTCTTTATAGATACAGTAGATATATGATATATCCTCAAAACAAAAATACACGATGACCTGACAGTGCTGCATCTTTTTTAATATGAACAAACACTTGTCTCGGCCGTATTATGTTAATTCGAGGGATAACATATGGCATGACCCCTTATAATCTCTTGGTTGTACTTTATATATATTTATACATGTTTTTCTTTTTGTAAGAAAATATACAATAATTTGGTAATTTATACTAGAGAATATTTTGATTATTAACCATACGTGACCAAGTTCCATTTTGAATATATGGAATAACAAATAATTCCAAATATATGGTGCAATTATATATATAAAACAAAACAGTTTAAATATGTGTCTTTCTATATCAATATGGTTGAAACTATAAAGAGGAGGTAAAGGCATCTCTAAGAGGTCTGCCTCTCTACAAAAGACATCTCTAAGAGGTGTGTCTTTATGAAAATGTATCACTAATAGAAGTGTCTCTATGAAAAGATAGCAATTGGTCACATGTATATCCTTATCCACACAACTAATGATAATAGTCTTTTGAACGTAAATGTGTCTTTTGCATGAAAATACATTATGGATAGATGAAATACCCTAATAATTTATTACCTTAATTAATAAGACTTAAATTAAATCATGAGTAATAATTGATATAAATATTATTGTATAAAAATATAGTCTGAAATGGACATTAAATGATACGCTAAATCTCTAATCAAAGAGAAAATATTATTAAGGAGAAATCAACTCCTAAATTTAATATCACATGTAACATATTAGTAGAGATGGAACAAGGAAGTTTTTGGGGAAGCAAAGCTGAAAGCTGAAAGCTGATAGGCTCAGGCGTGTTTGAAGAAAGTAGAGTTGAAACTCGAAGAGGAAGGTGTTGATCCCGTGCGTGAGAATGATCGATTGCAAATCCTGAAGAAGCTTGAGAAGGCTGAAAGGGATAATGCTATTTATTGGCGACAGTTATCACGAGATAGATGGATCAAAGAAGCAGATGGAAACACAAAATATTTTCATAGAAGAGCAACTCTTAACCACAGAAGGAAGCTTATCACGTGTCTGGTTACTGATGAGGGAATTGTTGATACCCAGAGGGAATAAAGCTTTGTATGTTGAATTAATAAGGATTTGTTTAGAGCTCCGACACCTTCCCGCCTTGGCCCGCCAGAAGTCAGCCATCCTGCACTTTCGACGGAAGAAGCAATGCTAATAGAGTCCATACCAACCTTGGCAGAGATCAGGCGAACAGTGATGCAGTGTGATAGCTCAAAAGCCCCTGGTTTTGATGGATATAACATGAGATTTATCAAAGAGTTGTGGCATGTATTCGGTGGTGATTTTGGTAATGATGTGCGAACGTTTTTTGTTTCTTCAAAACTTGAGCGGGGGGCAAATACTACGTGGATAGCCCTAATTCCCAAAAGACAGGAGGCAAGTCAAGTCGGTGATTACCGACCAATAAGCATGGTAGGATGTATTTATAAAGTGATTGCTAAACTACTTAGTAATCGTCTGAGACCCCTTCTACCAAAGCTCATTGGTGAGAACCAAACAGGATTCATTAAAGGTCGAAGCATCCTTGAGGGCCCATTTATTGCAAATGAAGTCATCACATGGCTACGAAAGAATAGAAGGAAAGGGCTGCTCCTGAAGATTGATTTGAAAAAGGCCTATGATTGTGTCTCTTGGGAATTCTTCGATAAAATGCTAACGCATATGGGGTTGGTCGTACATGGAGAGGGTGGATGAGAGAGTGTGTAACGACGACAAGGATATCGCTCCTAATTAATGGGTCGCCCACAAAACCTTTCTCGCCAAGCTGAGGCCTCCGGCAAGGTGATCCGTTGTCTCCCTCTCTCTTTATTATCTTGGTTGAAGCCCTTAATTGGTTAATGCAAAATGCTGTGGAGCAAGGGCACTTTTCGGGACTTCTAGTAGGTTCAAGGTTAGTGAGGGTTACACATCTCCAGTTTGCGGATGATGTAATGATTTTCAGCCAGATACGTAAGGAGGAGTTAATTTATTTGCAAAGAACTCTTGTGTTATTCTCGGAGATGAGTGGCTTATCGCTGAATATGGAGAAGTCTATGGCTTTTTGCATTAATGCGAATGAGGAAGATTGCCAGTTGGTTGAGCGCATTTTTAAATGTCGCATGGGTTGCCTTCCGACTACATATCTTGGATGCCCTTTAGGAGCAAATACGAGAAAGTTCTCCACATGGGAAACGGTGATTCGAAAGGTTGAAACAAAGTTGGCCACTTGGAAGGCCACAAGCTTATCAAAAGCTGGGAGGGCGGTGCTCATTCGCTCAGTCCTAGAGTGCATTCCTCTCTATTATGCTAGTCTCTTTGTTATACCGGTCAAAGTGCGGAAGGCGTTGGTGTCACTACAACGTAAGTTCTTTGGGGCAAAAATTCAAACTGATTTTTAACCCCAGTGGCGTGGACAAAAATGGCTCTACCAAAGAAGGATGGGGGTCTTGGATTTTCGAATTTGCAATTCAGAAATCTTGCGTTCCTGGCAAAGTGGCGGTGCAAATATGCTTGTAACTCTCATTCCTTATGGAAGAAGTTGGTGCAATCGATTCATGAGTTGAGACCTGGGTTGCATGCGAGCTTGACGGAAGGTGTATCTCTTAGATATACGGGAGTTTGGGTGGCAATAGTACAAGCGACGGAGAATAATTGCACGCTAAAGAATATGCTGGAAGAGAAGCTCCAGATAGTCCTTGGTAATGGTGAAGCCACGGCGTTCTGGCATGACCGTTGGTGCCAACTAGGTATTTTGAAGCAGGTGTTTCCAAGGTTATATCAACACAATCTGCAGCAAGATAAGTCGGTTGCAGACCATGGAGAATGGAGAGGGGATATGTGGGTTTGGCAATTTCGGTGGAGGCGTGCGTTGTTTGTATATGAGCAGGAGATGCTGCAGCAGTTGTCCATAGTATTGCCAGTGCCGTCCTCTATTGAACAGCCGGATGAATGTTTATGGAATAAGGGAGGTGCAAGCACTATCTCTCGAGAAATAAATTGTAGGTTGACGGAGGTGGCCATTGCCGAGATGCAACAGTTAGGGGTGCTGAATGTCTCTTTAATTTGGAAGGGCTTATGTGAGCCCAGAGTTGAAATAACTTTGTGGTTTACGCTAATGCGAAGGCTGGTTACAAGAGAATTCTTATTTGAGAGAAGCTTAGTGACCCTTGGTGGTAGTCTTTGTCCGTGGTGTAGGAGGGGTATGGAAACCCTAGAGCATGTTGTGTTTTTATGCCCAAGCATATGTGGAGTTTGGGATCAGTTGCTTACATGGTGGAATGTGAGGTTTGTTTTTAAAGCTACAGTGTTAGATATTTTTCAAGATTGGTTTTCCCTGCCATTGTCAGCTAAGGCGAGAAGAATGTGGTGGTCTACATTTTGCTATGGGGTGTATAACGTCTGGATGCATCGTAATGATGTGGTTTTTAGGAATGATCCTCTGAATGTTAACCGGTTATGTACAAGAATCAAATTGAATGTTTGGAGCTGGACGAAGGTTTGGTGGAAGGACTTCCCCTTATCCTGTAGTGCTTTCGTAGGCACGGTATCCTTGAAGGATTATGTATAGGTTTCTAAGGTTTTGGGTTGGTTTTATTTTGTTGAGTCAACGTTATTTAGGTTTTGTGGCCTTCTTTGACTGGAGGCTTATGACTGTTTTTGGACATGGTGGGTACTCTTTTTCCTCCTGAGGGTTTTTCCCATAGGGTTTTACTTGTGGGGGTTTTAATGAGGCCCGTTATACCTGTCTGCCTGTTTTTACAGGTTTTATCATTCAATATAATGGCTATATGCCCAAATTATCTAAAAAACATGTAACATATTAGTACATGTATTAAATACCACTAATATCACTCAATAAATCATATAAATACTTTAGATAGCCTAAATAATCATGGATACCATATATAATCATGTATATGCATCTTAAAACCAAAAATACTATAATTCACTATGTAATGCATAAATATAGTCACATATATATATATATATATATAATATTAGGGGATGGAAAAATACAAATTCCCTCCAAAATGTCTCCTAGCCAGCTACCTACTTAGCAAAAAGAAAACACAATACATCATTAGACTAACTAAACTAGTATTAAAGCACAATCAAAGTACAAGCCTCACCTTCTTTTTCTTACCTTCTCCCCATACTATCACGTTTTCTTCCATCACCTGAACCTTTATCTTCTTATTTCACACGCCAGCTTTTTCTTCTTCTTCTCACGCCAACAACTCCCTCCTTCATTGCTTTATTCCCGGTACAACAGCAGAGAAGAAGAAGAACAACAACAACAAAAAGCAGGTAAAACTCACTCTTCTTCTTCCTTTTCTTCATGGTTCTATCCCTTTTTCTTACCAGATTTCTCCTCGATCGATTGATGGTACAATGTTACAGCTCACTCTCCTCTTTCATGAGACAGCAACAATCCTCAGCTTAAGCCCCTCATTTTTGGTCTAGAAACATCAAGCAAAACAGCATAAAAAACAAGGTAAAACTTTACCTCTTCCTTGCTTCTTCCTTGCGGGTTTTTCCAGCATCACTTCCCCACCAGTTTTCTCCACTTCTTCAAGGCATGTAACCCTCCATTGAAAGCTTCAAACCGGCCGGAGGAAACAAGGACAAGGGAGAGACTCCTTTAAAGCACAAAAGTAAGGAAAAATCAGCTCTAAACACCTTACTCTTCCACCCTCATATACATGTCTGAAAATGTGTTGTTTTGAACACCTTCTTCCACCTCGGGTTGCCCACATATGGAGGTCCCTTCCAGCCTTTTCATTGAGTAAGAACCGCACCAAAGAAGCACCATGAAAGTGGTGAAAACAAAAGGTAAAATCTAAAACATCCATGGCTATTTAAGCCTCATTTTCTTCCTCCATCCTTACCGAAAAACTGAACTTACTCCCTTTGTTCTAGCTGTTCAAAAGTTGCAGTAGAAACCCCTTCAAATCCAAGGAAAATATCACTCCCTTTTAGTGATTAAAATCATGTATAAAAGCCTCCTTGAACTAGCTAGTTGTATGGTTAGAAATCTAGCCTTTTTTCATGGTGTAAATGATAAAAAAAATGGGTCTTAACCTATAGGCTGCCGTGAGCCAAGGTGCTGATTTCCAAGGAGAAATAACAAATTTTGAAAGGTAAAATCTAATTAAGCTCTAAGAGTAATATTTATGGTTTAAGACTAATTCTTGAACAAAAAAATATTGTTAACTTAAGGTTTGTTTCTAATAGTGTCGAGGAGAACAAGAGTGGCAGAGTAATTCTTGGTGACCAAAACAAGGTAAAAATACTTAAACCATGTTTTAATGTTTTTAGGATTATGAGTTTGTAAAGTAAATTAATACCAAGAACTTGGATGGATAAATGTGCTATTCAAACCTTAAAAATAGGTGGTAGTTAATGGTCAAGTATTTGACTAGTAGAACTTGGAGTTAATGACTCATTAAAATTATGTTTATAAGTTAAATGCGGAAGAAAATGAATTTAAGTGGTGAAATGCAAAATTTATACAAAGCCATGAACTAGCAGCTTATATTGGGATATTTTGATGTCATTTAATAGTTAATGATATGCTATGTTTAAGCCATGTATTTAGGCATTTTTATTTTGCTTATTTAAAACTTTAAATAATGATTATTGAGTTTTTGGGATGATTAAATAAATTATATGAATTCGGGTGCAAAATAATGTTCTAGTGAACAAAATCATTTAGAAACATTTTAGGTGAATATTGGTGAATTTAGGTGTTACCTAAATTAAATTAATGTTATAATGTGATTTAAATGTATTATAAGCCTTATAAGTATTTGAATAAACAAAAAAATTATTTTTGGGGTCAAAACATAATTGAGTAAAATATAGGGTGCCAAATAGTATTACAAACTGAGAAGGATTACTTTTAGGAATTTTAGAAACATAAAATATAAGTTTTTTAATACTAAAGCAGTTAATTGTAAAACTAGGAAAATTATTGGGGTGTTTTGTAAATATGGAGAAATCTGGTCAAAAGGATAATTTAGGTGGTAAACCTTGACCACGTGTGAGGTTTGACCAAATTAGATAAAGAATATAATTATTTGGGTAGTTAAAGAAATATTAAGTTAAAAATAACAATATAAAAAGATAGGGGGTAATAAAGTAACAACCGAGAAGTATAGAGGTTGAGAGGTGAATACTACGACCCTAGGGGTCAGTTTGGAAATTTAAAGAATTTTTTAGATTAGTTTAATGATGTAATTAATTAAGGACGATAATATATGGTTTAAGTATCAAGGTACAACAAATTTAAAATTTTATGGGCTATATTGCAATTACCAAAGAGTTTGGTTGAGGAACGGATATTTAAATGAAGTTAAGAGTACGTTCGGAAATTTAGAGAAATTTGGGGTTAGTTTATTGATTTAATTAATTAAGAGATATAATATATAGTGTAGGTACTAAGGTGTAACAATTATAAAATTTACGGGTATACTTTGGAAAGTGCCGAAAGTTGGGTTGAAATGGTAAATTTAGAGGAGTAGAGGGGTTGTACGTAATTCTGGAAGAAATTGGGGTTAAAATAGTGGTTTAAATAATCAAGGTGTATAATATAAAGTTTTACGTATTAGGATGAAAGTTTACAAAATAATAGGGAGATTATAGTGTAATTATAAGAAAGTTATGTGAAATACCCCTAAATTAATTTAAATTAATTTAGGGGATTTCTTTTATTAAATCTTAAATAATACTATTAAATATTAAATTATTATGGAATTATGAAAATTTATTTAGGGGATTTCTCCTATTTAACCCTAAAGAAAACAATAAAATATATAATTATTATATTATTATATAGTATTATGAATTTAATAATAATATTTATAAGTCAATAAATCTTGGAAAATTTTCTAAACACTCCAACTATATTATAAAGATTTTAGCAAGTGTTGGAACATTGTTTTGAAATATAAAAGTCAATATAAAATTCTAGAAACCCTAAAGCCTTTTAAGCCTTGCTAGGGTTGACTTTTTCAGAATGGTCAAACCAGCCCATGAAACCTATACCAATAAATAGGTTATGGAAAACCATGAAGATCGATAAAAAGAACGTCAAAAACGGATCATCCTAGCCAAAGTTATGATCAAATGAAGTTTAGAGCCAAAATTTGAAAAAAAACTGACGTGGCACGGTCTGCTGAGTCATCGCGTGCCTCGGGATACGCGCCCCAGTACTTAGCCGTTTTATCTCCTATATTTCCGGTAACAGAAACCAGTCTCTGCCCTATCTTGTGACCTTCATAACTTTCTCATCTTTTGGAATTTTGAGTGCCGTCTTCTTTGTTGTCTTCTCCTACACTTCCTCTAAACAACCATAACTCACACTAACCCTAATTTGTCCTAAATCAACCGGAAATTCGAGCCAAAGTAGCCACCCTGCAAAAACTGAAACTGTAATTTCCAGTTTTTCCTTCGATTCAAGTAACTTCGTCTTGCCATAACTTCTTCGTTTCTCAGCCAAATTTCATGTTCTTTAGCTCGTTTTGAAGAGCTCTAATCCCTCTAAAAGTTTCATGTTGATGACCAAAGCCAATTCCCAACCGTTTGGAAGAACGAGGTGTCTAAAGTTTCGGATTCATCACAACATAAAATCATAGTTTTCTTTCCAGAAAACGCAAGGTTAACTCGCAACTTCCAGCTTCGATTTCTTTCTGTGTAGTGCAAGTTAGGGTGAGTTCTTGCTATCATTGTGTAGAGTTACGTTTCCTCTTTAGATTAAATCCAAGAACTAGTTCTAACTCGGTCTGTACTGTAAATTATAGCGTTACAAAGTAGGCTACTCAATCGGGTTGTAAAGGGGGCGTTTTTCCAGAACCGATTTCGAATCCGTTCGATTCGAGCAAATCCGGTAAGTTTTCTTCAAAATCCTTCAACCTTGTTAATCGCCCTTACATTATCGGTCAATACCATGTTCCAATTGCATCAATTAAGCGTTAGATTGAGTAAATTTGTGAGATTTGAGTTCGGAAACCTAAACTAACCCTAAACTCGAACTGGAATCGTATTTGACGTACAATGCATTATAGCTAGCGATATTGGTGTCATTAGATCCGGAATCGAATTTTGAAATCATAGAAACAAGAATCACTCAATTTGGTTCTGTAGATTGTGAGAAATTGGTGAATTAGTACTTGAATCGGATTAGAAATTCGCTGAAGAACTGGGCGTTCAGGGACTGTCCGATCGCGTTTTAAAAGATTGGACGGTCGAGATTAGATCGTTTATTAAAGAATGTTTTAAGTTTATAATATTTCAGAATTTAGCTCTAACTTGTATTTTGACTTGAAATTTTAACCATAGATTCCTTATTAAATCTAGTTTATTTTGATGTAAATTAATATGGCTTTGGAGTTTTTAAACGTAAGTTATGATTTTTGCAAGATACGGGTTTTCTGGAATTATTTGGCTAATTTAAAAAGATATTTTTATAACATAAAAATTTTATAATATGTCTGAAATGTTATAATTACTGTATATTAAATTTGGGAATTTTTGGACTATGGTAAATGGGTTTAAAAATTGTGTTTGTGAGTTTTTCATAAGAATAACCCATAATATATAGTTTTTAATGTAACCAAAAATTAAGTATGGCTTGTTAATAAACTTTTTAAGCTGGGGAAAATAAGGGAAACTAAATTAACATTTTATAACAGTAAGTTTATAAGTGTTTGGGTATTAGCTTTTATGAGAAGTGAAATTATTTACATATATGTATATATACTTATATGGTAGAATTAAAATAGAAACTTATGTTAAATCAAGGAATTTAATTATTCTACATTTTATTTATTATATTATATGGGTGTTAATATTCTTAATTAAAACTAAGGAATATATATATATTTTTACACATATACAAAAGGGAATAAAGTAGTAACTTAGGGTAAAGCAGGGAGCTATTAAATTAACACTTATATTAACTAAATATTATAAGAGCTAGTATCCTAAGATATAGTAAAAGAAATACTTTATGAAGCATACTTGGGATGCAATAAAAGGTTGTACTAATAAGATAATTTAATATAATAAGTTACATAGGGAATGTTTTAATTAAATTCTAATACAGGTATACTTATATATGTTAAATAAATAATGGAAAACACCTTATTTTATAAACCGTATATCGGTTGTGGTTATGCCTAGAAGATATTAAACATAATTAAATACAATAAAATTTCCTAAAAATGTTATGGATAAATCTTAATACATGAAGGTATATATATATATATATATATATATATATATATATATGTATATAAATACATTAAAATAGAAGAGGGAAATAATATTCCTTATGATAGTTATAATAAGTAGAATATATATATATGTTAAACCTTAGGTTTTAGTCGGTGTGTAATTAAATAGTCACTATTAACTTAAGGGTTTAATTACACAACATAAACGTACACGGTCTTGGGCTAACCTACTAAGCCCAAGTCTATGAACTCCAAAAGCCCACTTAAACAATTCAAAGAGAGTTTGGGCCACTCTCAGGAATAAATTCTAAATCGTTCCAAACTAACGAAATGGGCCTAACAAGGGATTTAGTTAACTAGTCAAGCCCAAATCTTTGTGAGAGAATAATGGTAAACCTGAAACTATTAATTAGTAAGAAAGGATGGTTGTTTAGTTTATAAGTCCCTTAACTAATCGACACTTGGAACACCTTAATTATAGGTTACTATTGGGAATCACTTATTGGAGTTATTTATTGTTCTTCACATACCAGGTACGATTTCTCGTACTCCGATACTTTTGCTGATTGACTTATGAGACGTTTCAAAACGCAACTAACTGAGTTTAAGAGGAATTTCTAAAAGGAAATGGTTGTGTGACTAACTCAGCTTGTGTGACTAACTAAGTATTGAATGTGAAACTCACTTGGGTATTGGTTCCTTCTATTTGGTTGTTCCATTAGACATTGACTGCTTAGGGTTTACGCTTCTGCACTCTGTAGGACTGAGTGTTTTGGTATTGCTCTGGGAAGTTAGTGATCTGGTGGGAAATTGGAAAAGGTCAATTTTGGTAAATTCTTCTTTTGACTCTGGATATCGTTTCATCCATGAGCTGGTTCTTGAGGTTTCGACGTGCGCGCGTCTTCAATGGTAACAGTGAGGGGCTGTATATCCCCTGTCCCAAAAGGGACGTGATAGACAGTGAGGGGCTGTATATCCCCTGTCCCAAAAGGGACGTTGTAGACAGTGAGGGGTTGTATATCCCCTGTCCTAAAAGGACGTACTTGGCGGTGGGGGCCATCTCTCTTAGTTGAATTATTCCACTCTTGAGTTATTGGTTCTTGGATCTATCTTTTCATTCCTAGTCCTTTGTGACTATCTGAGTCTTTCTACTCCTAATGGAATTGGGTTTAACTAAGGCAATGGATGTTCACTAACACATGATGTGGTTTTGTTTCACTAACTTTACTTTTCTGTTATTAACCATTATTCTTATCTTGATATCTTGATTTGGTGATTTGTGAAATGCCTTGTTCCTTTGTGTGGTTTAAGTGATTGTTTTCCTACTATTATTTATTTAAGAGTTGTATTATAAGTTTGTTTTTGGAGGATCGTACCAGTTCCATTCCAGGGAACTGACCCACCCCTCTTGGGGTGGGCTGCTTGGTTTTATCTTGCAGGTACGAGTTATTTTACAGTGGCCACGAAGAGAACGAGTGATTGGGATGGGTTTAGGTTTTGAGAGTTTATGTGTTTTATTACTGTTTTATTTCTATTAAGTTTTCTCGAGGTTCAGGTCGTGACAATTGTAATCTTTAAGTTGTAATTGGTGAGGTTTGGTGCCGAGTGTTTGGAACCCGATGATCTGTACGCCTTTAGTATTTTATTTCCGCTATAAATATGTTAAATAGGGCGTTACAGAAATTGGTATCAGAGCGTAGTTACGCTCTGAACCCGAGAAAACAAGCCGAGTGAAATACTTAGATTATAGGTGCACTTAAAACTAGGGAACTGGGGTAGAATTGGGAAGTGAGAATTCCAGAAAGGCGCGTGACCCTTACCCCATACTTACTTTACTTAATTTTGTTTTACTCCACGAACCGCCCTTAGGACGTTATAAATATTGCATACATTACTACATAGATATTTAGACTCAACAATACGCCTTCTGATTAACAAAACCATCTTACCAGCTAGATGTCTCGAAGAGGAGGAGCTGCTCCCTCAGGAGGCTATGGACCCGACGCTGTCACCCCAGAGGTCATAGCGCAGATTGTGACAGCTGCATTAGCTCAGCAGCAGGCTCAGATCCCGCAACCACCACCGCCACCACCTAATGGTCCCCAAGAGTTCAACTGGCTGAAGGCAGTCAATGACCTTCGGCCCTAGTCTACGAAGGCCAGCCAGAACCGAATACTTTAGAGAGATACATCGACGAGATGCAGAAGGCCTTCACCTCTTTACACATTCCAGCAGGTCACCAGGTCGACATAGCGGGCTACTTTCTCCAGGGACCCGCGCATCGATGGTGGCAGACCGCCAGAGCTGAGCTGACTGCCCAGGCGGACTTCAGCTTCCCAGCCTATTAGTGGCCCTGAGAGCCAAGTTCTATCCATCCTACCTGCAGAAGAGGATGAGGAGTGAGTTCGAGCAGGTGAAGCAGGGAGTTCCTCTGTTGCTGAATATTATAATAAATTTGTGGAGCTGCTCGCTGTTATTGGAGAGGGAGCTTATGCTCCGAGGTACCTGGTGGATAAATTCCACACCGGCTTGAACTTTAGGATCATGACTATGATCGGTTCCACCAGAGGGATGACCCTACAGGATCTAGCGGATGACGCAAATGACTGCGAGACCACCATTGCCTACCAGGACTCTGTGCTAGGCAAGAGGAAGGGGGATGGAGAAAGAGGAAATGGAGAGAACTTTTCCCAGAGCTATGAGAGGAAGGGAAAGTTCTACAAGGGTAGGAACGAGAAGGCCATGGTTCCCTCATATACTAATGCTGAGCCACTCCGATCCCAGCCATTTAAGGGGAACCAACTTGCGAGAAAGTTCTTTTGCAAGTGGTGCAAGAAGGACCACCCGGGCAAGGATTGTAAGGGAAACCTGGTGGACTGCAACCACTGCGGTAAGAAGGGGCACAGATCATTCGAATGCTTCCTGAACCCGGATTCCAGGAACTACAAGCCACGCACCGGGAACCCAGCTAGAGCCCCAGTTGCTACTACTACTGGAGGAGGTCGAGGTGGCACTGGAGGTGCTGGACCATCTACCAGCCGCCCTGCCCAGAGCCATCCGCAGAGGCCGGGACAGAACTACCCCCAGAGGCCGGGCAAGGCACCGGTCCTTAACATGGTGGACCGCGTTGAGGCAGCAAGCGATGACCCGAGTTCACCTGGGGTTGGAAACTCGGGAATCAGGTTGAATGTGTTGAACCAGGCTGAAGCAAAGAGCAATGGAATGGTCATCACAGGCACGTTCCTAGTTAATGGAGTGGAGGCCATAGTCCTGTTTGATTCGGGTGCCTCCCACTCTTTCATATCACAAGCGTTCCATGCTAAGATCAATGCTCCCACAGAGGATGTCCATGACTGCTCAGTCTTGCTGCCATCCAGAGAGTTGATCAAGTGCAGTAAGCAGTGCAAGAATTTGAGCATACATATCAAGGAAGCAGAATTCCTTCTGGATGCCATAGTCTTCCCTGGCATGGGGTTCGACATAATTGTGGGCATGGACACGCTACAGCGGTACCGAGGTAGACTACACTGTGCAGAGCATCGCCTCCTCCTGAAGTCAGCTACAGGGATCATAGTGTCATACCGAATGCAACCTAAACAGCCGACTGTGAAGGTTGTATCGGCTTTATCCCTGATGAAGGAGGTGTCCAAGGGCGCTACCGCCTACTACTGTTATGCCCAGGATCTGAGGACGGATCCGAAGTTCCAGAGCGATGTTCCCATTGTGTTGGAGTACCCGACGTCTTTCTAGAGGAGCTACCAGGACTACCACCACTGAGAGAGGTTGAATTCAATATCGACCTCATGCCTGGCACGGGACCGATTGCTAAGGCTCCCTACCGGATGGGCCCTGCAGAGATGGCTGAGCTGAAGAAGCAGCTGCAGGAGCTACTAGTCAAGGGTTTCATCAGACCTAGTGTCTCACCTTGGGGTGCTCCAGTGCTATTTGTCAAGAAGAAGGACGGGAGCTTGAGACTTTGCATCGACTATAAGGAGCTGAACAATGTCACGATCAAGAACAAGTACTCACTGCCCAGGATCGATGACTTGTTCGACCAGTGAGGGGAGCTAAGGTGTTCTCCAAGATTGATCTGCGTTCCGGATATCATCAGATTGCTGTAGCTGAGTCAGATATATAGAAGACAGCCTTCCGGACCAGATACGGCCACTACGAGTTCACAGTGATGCCGTTTGGACTGACCAATGCACCCGTGAGATTCATGGACCTGATGCAGAGAGTCTTCCAAGCCCAGTTGGATAAGTCAGTAATCATGTTCATAGACGACATTGGTATTCTCCAAGAGTCGGGAGGAACACGAGCAACATCTGAGGACAGCCTTGGAGACTCTGAGAGAGAAGAAGTTATATGCCAAGTTCAGCAAGTGTGAATTCTGGCTGGACAAGGTGTCATTCTTGGACATGTGATCTCAGCTGAGGGAGTTTCAGTAGACCTAGCTAAGATTGAGGCAGTGAAGAAGCTGGATAGACCTCACACTGTGAAAGAGGTGAGGAGTTTCCGTGGGTTGTTGGCTACTATAGACGCTTTGTGAAGGACTTCTCCAGGCTAGCCAAGCCCTTGACCTCCCTGATGAAGAAGGACAGCCCCTTTGTATGGACAGAGGCTTGTGAGGTCTCCTTTCAGGCGCTGAAGGACGCCTTGACCACAGCTCCAGTATTAGTGATCCCTGAGGGGAACGAGAGATACGAGGTGTATTGTGATGCTTCACGCAGAGGGATTGGTGGGGTACTGATGCAGAATGGCAGAGTGGTAGCATATGCTTCTCGACAGCTGAAGAAGCACGAAGAAAATTACCCCACACACGACCTTGAGCTCCTCGCCATAGTCTTCGCCTTAAAGATCTGGCGACATTACTTGTATGGAGCCACAGTTCTGGACTCAGAAGGAGCTGAACCTGAGGCAGCGACGATGGGTCGAGCTACTGGCTGATTATGACATCAACCTTCAGTACATTGAAGGTAAAGGGAATGTCGTAGCAGACGCTTTGAGCAGGAGAGTGTACTCACTCCTATCTTTGACAGAGACGACCACGATAGCTGAGGAGATATACGCAGCCTAGGATAGTGATGTATACCTACAGGGCGTCAAGCAGAAGTTAGCAGACGGTATGACTGATGGTCTGAAGTATGAGTACGAGCTAGGCAGTGAGGGACACCTTCGAGTCAGAGGTAGACTCTGCGTTCCTCAGGATGCGACAGCACTTCAGACCAGGATTCTCTCTGAGGCTCATTCCTCTACGTTATCAGTACACCCTGGGGCCACCAAGATGTACAAGGATTTGAAGCAGTTATTCTGGTTGAGCGGGATGAAGAGGGATGTAGCAGATTTTGTCTCCCGATGCCTCACCTGTCAGAAGGTGAAGTTTGAGCATCGTCGACCAGGAGGTTAGATTCAGTCGTTACCAGTTCAATGCTGGAAGTTTGACGACATCAGCATGGACTTTGTGGTCGGTCTTCCTCCAGCTAGAGGCGGACTGCATTCTATTTGGGTGATAGTCGATAGGTTGACCAAGACAGCCAGGTTCATACCTATCAAGGACACATGGAAGGTGCCCAAGCTGGCTGAGGTGTTCACCACAGAGCACATACGGTACCACGGGGTACCGAAGACGATTGTTTCCGACCGTGACACACGTTTCCTCAGTAGATTTTGGCGTCAGGTGCAGGAGGCGTTTGGTACTCAGCTACGCCTTAGCACAACCTTTCACCCTCATACTGATGGGCAGACCGAGAGGATGATTAAGACGCTAGAGGATATGCTACGAGCAGTTGCTCTAGACTATCAAGGGAGTTGGGTAGAGCGTCTACACCTGGTGGAGTTCTCCTATAATAACTCCTACCACTCATCTATCGGCATGGCACCATTACAGGCTCTGTATGGCAGGTCGTGCCGGACTCCCTTATCATGGAGTGACCCTACCGAGGCAGTCCTGATTGGGCCCGAGTATGTTCAAACACTGCAGGATGATGTCAGAGTTATTCAGCAGCACATGAGGGCAGCATAGTCTAGACAGAAATCCTATGGGGATCAGCGCACCAGAGAGCTCGAGTTTCAGATGGGTGACATGGTTTTCTTATGGGTGTCTCCGATGAGAGGGATATTCAGATTTGGGATGAGGGGGAAACTAAGCCCTAAGTATGTCGGTCCGTACAGGATTACGGAGCGAGTGGGCCCAGTTGCTTATAGACTAGAGCTACCAGCGGAGTTCGGGAAGGTACACGATGTGTTTCATGTATCTCAGTTGAAGAAGTATATGCCAGACCCTTCTCATGTACTGCAGCCAGAGAGATTGGAGATTGAGCCTACACTGAGGAATGAGGAGACTCCTATTCAGATCTTGGACACGAAGGTCCGAGAAACGAGAGGCAGATCAGTTAAATTAGTGAAAGTTCTTTGGGAGCATCATGGGGTTCAGGAAGCAACTTAGGAGACTGAGGACTCCATGAGAGTGAAGTACCCACATCTATTCACATGATATTTTGCTATCCTACTGTGATTCACGTTAGTAGCGGTACGAGGTCGTACCTTAGCTCTTTTAAGGGGGATATACTGGCATACTCCTCCTTCGTTATCTCATCCGGATTATGCCTTGTTGCATTGTTAGTAGAGGGAGAACAGTATTAGTAGAGTGAGAGGTGTATGTATGTACGTTGTTTTACATTATGGCACGGTAGTATGTCACGTTTGTGTTTTGTTTCAGTTTATATTTTGATTCAGTTTGATTTGATTTCGGTACTCTCGAGTGGATTGTTGAAATGGAAATAAAGGATTGGATTGGTATGGAATTTCATTGGAATTATTATTGTCTCAGCACACCCGAAGCGGTGTGAGTGCCTATTAGTTGATTTTGAAACTTCGAGGCGAAGTTTCTTTTAAGGGGGATATACTGATATACCCCTAAATTAATTTTTTAAATTAATTTAGGGGATTTCTTTTATTAAATCTTAAATAATACTATTAAATATTAAATTATTATATGGAATTATGAAAATTTATTTAGGGGATTTCTCCTATTTAACCCTAAAGAAAACAATAAAATATTTAATTATTATATATTATTATATAGTATTATGAATTTAATAATAATATTTCTAAGTCAATAAATCTTGGAAAAATTTCTAAACACTCCAACTGTATTATAAAGATTTTAGGAAGTGTTGGAACATTATTTTGAAACATAAAAGTCAATATAAAATTCTAGAAACCCTAAAGCCTTTTAAGCCTTGCTAGGGTTGACTTTTTGAGAATGGTCAAACCAGCCCATGAAACCTATACCAATAAATAGGTTGTGGAAAACCATGAAGATCGATAAAACGAACGTCAAAAACGGATCATCCTAGCCAAAGTTATGATAAAATGAAGTTTAGAGCCAAAATTTGAAAAAAAACTGACGTGGCACGGTTTGCTGAGTCATCGCGCGCCTCGGGATACGCGCCCAGTACTTAGCCGTTTTATCTCCTATATTTTCGGTAACAGAAACCAGTCTTTGCCCTATCTTGTGACCTTCATAACTTTCTCATCTTTTGGAATTTTTGAGTGCCGTCTTCTTTGTTGTCTTCTCCTACACTTCTTCTAAACAACCATAACTCACACTAACCCTAATTCGTCCTAAATCAACCGGAAATTTGAGCCAAAGTAGCCACCCTGCAAAAACCGAAACTGTAATTTCCAGTTTTTCCTTCGATTCAGGTTTCTTCGTCTTGCCATAACTTCTTCGTTTCTCAGCCAAATTTCATGTTCTTTAGCTCGTTTTGAAGAGCTATAATCCCTCTAAAACTTTCATGTTGATGACCAAAGCCAATTCCCAACCGTTTGGAAGAACAAGGTGTCTAAAGTTTTGGATTCGTCACAACATAAAATCATAGTTTTCTTTCCAAAAAACGGAAGGTAAACTCGCAACTTCCATCATCGATTTCTTTCTGTGTAGTGCAAGTTAGGGTGAGTTCTTGCTATCATTGTGTAAAGTTACGTTTCACCTTTAGATTAAGTCCAAGAACTAGTTCTAACTCGGTCTGTACTGTAAATTATAGCGTTGCAAAGTAGGCTACTCCATCGGGTTGTAAAGGGGGCATTTTTCCAGAACCGATTTCGAATCCTTTCGATTCGAGCAAATCCGGTAAGTTTTCTTCAAATTCCTTCAACCTTGTTAATCGCCCTTACATTATCGGTCAATACCATGTTCCAATTGCATCAATTAAGCGTTAGATTGAGTTAATTTGTGAGATTTGAGTTTGGAAACCTAAACTAAACCCTAAACTCGAACTGGAATCGTATTTGACGTACAATGCATTATAGCTAGCGATATTGGTGTCATTAGAACCGGAATCGAATTTCGAAATCATAGAAACAAGAATCACTCAATTTTGTTTTGTAGATTATGAGAAATTGGTGAATTAGTACTCGAATCGGATTTGGAATTCACTGAAGAACTGGGCGTTCAGGGACCGTCCGATCGCGTTTTAAAAGATTGGACGGTCGAGATTAGATCGTGTTTATTAAAGAATGTTTTAAGTTTATAATATTTCAGAATTTAGCTCTAACTTGTTGAATTTAGTTAATGACCTTCCCGAATGTATTTTGACTTGAAATTTTAACCATAGATTTCTTATTAAATCTAGTTTATTTTGATGTAAATTAATATGGTTTTGGAGTTTTTAAACATAAGTTATGATTTTTGCAAGTTACGGGTTTTCTAGAATTATTTGGCTAATTTAAAAAGATATTTTTATGAACTAAAAATTGTATAATATGTCTAAAATGTTATAATTACTGTATATTAAATTTGGGAATTTTTGGACTATGGTAAATGGGTTTAAAAATTGTGTTTGTGAGTTTTTCATATGAATAACCCATAATATATAGTTTTTAATGTAACCAAAAATTAAGTATGGCTTGTTAATAAACTTTTTAAGCTGGGGAAAATAAGGGAAACTAAATTAACATTTTATAACAGTAAGTTTATAAGTGTTTGGGTATTAGCTTTTATGAGAAGTGAAATTATTTACATATATGTATATATACTTATATGGTAGAATTAAAATAGAAACTTATGTTAAATCAAGGAATTTAAATATTCTACATTTTATTTATTATATTATATGGGAGTTAATATTCTTAATTAAAACTAAGGAATATATATATATTTTACACATATACAAAAGGGAATAAAGTAGTAACTTAGGGTAAAGCAGGGAGCTATTAAATTAACACTTATATTAACTAAATATTATAAGAGTTAGTATCCTAAGATATAGTAAAAGAAATACTTTATGAAACATACTTGGAATGCAGTTAAAGGTTGAACTAATAAGATAGTTTAAATATAATAAGTTACATAGGGAATGTTTTAATTAAATTCTTTACAAGTATACTTATATATGTTAAATAAATAAAGGAAAACACCTTATTTTATAAACCGTATATCGGTTGTGGTTATGCCTAGAAGATATTAAACATAATTATATACAATAAAATTTCCTAAAAATGTTATGGATAAATCTTAATACATGGATAACTCTTAATACATGAAGTATATATATATATATATATATGTATATAAATACTGTGAGCCTCGATTTTAAACCCTATCCTATAGGATTAACTTGATTGGGATCTAATCGGGTTTTAGGTCCACTTATAGCCTAAGATTAATAACTATGCATATAACAATAATTATTAAAGCCTAAGCTAGCTCACTGGAACCTATTATGAGTCGCCACCTAATTTTAACCTAGATCAAATTAGGAAAGGAGAGTTTGGGTTCGGGGGCTTGATATTCGACTTAATTAGGGTTCAAATTACTTTCATTACCCTTCCTAGGTCGTTTTTCCTCTACTTGGTTCAATTACGGCTTTCTACGAAGTTGTTTTTAACCTAGGTGCGCGCTTCTGTTTTTTTATTTTTTAACGTTTTTTGACAGAAAATTAAAGTGGAAATTAAAATTACCTAAACTAGGGTTTCGGAGGCAGAATTGGGTCAAATTTTGTTTCCGTCCGTAGCCACGGACCTAATGTCCGAGACCACGGACCCCAGTTAACCTATATGAAAATAAAAGTCGAATTAAACAGAAAACAGAAAATTGTAAAGTCCGGGGCCATGGACAGGCTGTCCGTGGGCCCGGAAATTATTAGAAAACCTAAATTTTTAAAATTTAAAAATCCCGCCGCCGCCCGTGGGCGTCCGAGCTTACGGACAGGGAGTCCGGGACCCCGGACATGACGTCCGTGGGTGCGGACCGCCCTCGGACGGCGGCGTTGAGGTTGTTCCCGAAGGTGTTTTTGGCTCAAATTTTATGGGTGTGTAGCCTGAAAGATGTACAAGACGTTAGTGATTGAAAGTTTTCAATTTGAATTCGAATTAAGCACGAAACTTGGTAAACAAGTTATTGGACAGAAGCTTAACAAACAGCAATACAGAAGCGTACGAAGGTTAGTTTGAACCCAAAATTTGACAGAGAGTTAATAAGGTCGTGGGGAATTAGAAAAGTAGAGTTGTAACCTGTTTTACCTTCGAATTCAAGATGATTCTTCACACCGGGATTCGTTGAGTGCTTCGTTGATGGCAGACCCGAAAGGATTTCGAACCAAGCTTCTGGTTGTGTTGTTCTTGCTGTTCTTCACGTTTTGGTGGTGTTTTTGTGGGGTTTTGATGACTATTGGTGCTTTGGGGATTGAAAAACGTGTTTAGATGGTGATTTTGGGGGATTTTCGGTATGATTTGGGTGGCCGGGTGTTGGAAAACGTGAGAGAGAGAGAGAAGAGGCTGTGTTTTCTGACTCTCTAGGGTTCTTGAGCATATGAGGTTCCCCTTTATCCAAAAACCTATCCCCTTATATAGACTTTCTTAAAGATAAAGAAAATCTAGTAAAAGTAAGATTTTTTTGGTATTTTAATTAAAAGACTTCCCAAAGGAATTTTGCTGTGAAATTTTAACCACATGTCAAGGATGGATATTATGAATTTTCTGAGGTGGAACCGAATTTTTTAAATGTTGGAATATTTTTAAATTGAATTTCTTGTCGGATTCAGTCAGAAATTGCTAGAAAATTATTGGAAACTCAAAAAATCAAAATTCCAATGCCATTATGCTTAGAATGTCATCCTCTATCATGGGTTAAAATATCAAAGCATTTCAAGCTGATTTGGGCATCCTTTGGAGGAGAGCGAAAGCTTATAGGAGGTCTCAGGAGCCTTTAAAGATTACCAAAACGCTCCTGAAAATGACGAAGCTGTTCCCCATGCCATGGAACCCGCCGATCGAGCCGGAATCCCTCACTACTTGATTAAAATGCCTCTCACAACACCAGCGCCCCGTAGACCCTAACCCAGGGGGTCAAAATTTTGGGTATAACAGATTGCCCCCCGTCAACTAGACTTTGTAGTGGATGTGAAAAGTCTGGTTGATGCTTGAGTGATGCCCCAAAATTTTGGACTTCATGAAATTCTCCATGTTGTGCGAAACCGCGTTGATTGCGTGCAGCTATTCGGAGGCGCTGACTACCTAAGCAACAAAAACGCTGTCGAGCTATTCTAAGGTGCTGACCACCTATAAGTGAAAATGTGTAAAGCTATTCTAAGGCGCTGACTACCTTGGTGACGAAAACGGAATAATGTCAAGCGGTTCTTAGGCGTTGAGTACCTATAATACATGAAATGATGCGATGCCAAGCGATTCTAAGGCGTTGACTACCTATAAGTAAAATGAAGTAATGTCAAGCAATTCTAAGGCGTTGACCACCTATAATGATGATATGATGTCAAACTATTCTAAGGTTTTGACTGCCTGTGACGAATGAGATGATGTCAAACTATTCTAAGGCGTTGACTACCTATAAGTGAAGTGAAATGAAGTAATGTCAAGCGATTCTAAGGCGTTGACAACCTAAAATGTGGAAATGAGATAATGTCAAGCGATTTTAAGGCGTTGACTACCTATAATGGTGATAACTAGGTAGTATGCAAATGCAAGAATGCTGAAATGTTGATGATGCTAATGATGCTGATGATGTTGATGATGCTGATGATGTTGATGATGCTCGGATGCTTCTAGGGACCGAAACCCGTGCCAATGCTCCTGGCTGGACTCAATGTGGACTTATTGCCATCGCCCCCCAAGCCGGTGTGCAGGGATAACTCTTGGTAAAAACCTTGGGGACTTATTGCCTTTGCCCACCATTCGTTGATCCCGAAAATAAGTTGACATCACAAAAGGAGGATTTATTGCCATCACCTCGCCAACTCTTCTATCGCCAGGTCTTGTGACGCGCCTGGATAATGCAACTAGGTCTTATGACGAGCCTATATGAATGTGATGAATGCAATGTGTTTGATAAGAGCGGGTAAGCTAAAGGGTAACGCTAGGTCTTACTACGAGCCTATGGGAATGCAACTAGGTCTTATGACGAGCCTAAAGGATGGTTCTAGGTCTTATGACGAGCCTAAAGACTGGATCTAGGTCTTATGACGAGCCTAAGGATGGATCTAGGTCTTATGACGAGCCTAAGAATGGATCTAGGCCTTATGACGAGCCTAAATGGGTGCAACTAGGTCTTACTACGAGCCTAAGGGAATGCGACTAGGTCTTACTACGAGCCTAAAGGAAGGATCTAGGTCTTATGACGAGCCTAAAGGGATGCAACTAGGTCTTACTATGAGCCTAAGGGAATGCGACTAGGTCTTACTACGAGCCTAAGGATGAATCTAGGTCTTATGACGAGCCTAAAGGATGGATCTAGGTCTTATGACGAGCCTAAGGGTTGGATCTAAGTGAAAGTGAGTAAAATGTATGATGGGTCTAAATGGATGTAGAAGGATTAGGGTTTATGTCAAATCTGGAGATGGTAGGGCTCAAGATGGGTCTACGGATGTTTGGGTGTGAAGGTAGGGCTTAGGACGGGCCTGTGGGAATTTGATGTGGAGGAAGGGCTTAGGACGGGCCTGTGGGATGTTTGGATGGTTTGAACCTTCGGGTTCTGGACTTTTGGGCCTCAATCAGTGTCGTTGTTGCAATTGTTGGAACCAACAATTGCCCCCAGTATTCTTTCTTAAGGCAATCTGAGTTAGAGTTCATGGCGATCGATCGGAACGATCGATTGCCCCCAGTATTTTCTTTGGCTAAACTGCGAACAAGTCTCGTCCTCACAGGGTCAAGGCTTATGTTTTGATGTGGTGCTTCCTAACCTACACTCGACGTGTTTGGTGTTTGCACTCGTTTCTCACTTACGGTCACAACTTCTCAACCATTGAATTTGACATTTGTTAGATTTACGTGTTCAACCTGTTACTTTCACTCGATTGGATACACAACTACTAAGTCGGAAGTCTTTTAAGCTTATAACGTGGCTATGGGGTGTGATGAATGATAACAGGACAATGGAGGAATGTTTAGGATATGTGGAGCTATAAGGGTGACCAAATCTGCAACTTGCACCGTCTCTCGGACTTGTCTTCTTTGCCTTGAAGTCGTTTGGCTACTTCGTGATGACTTCGCTTATGAACTTGGGACTTGGAACTTTTGATTGTTCCTTGCATCTTTTCCTTTTTCCGATTCTGGGTTTCTTTGAGGCTTTTCAGGTTTGCCTTCTTGAATCTCCTTTCCTTCGGGGTTCTTGTGTTTCCCGGTTTTGAACTTTGAGAGCTGTTTTGATGTTAGCTCGTTTGGATCCTGTGTCACTTTGGGACCATTTGCGGATCGCTTCGTCATGCTGGTAGCAATTTTGCTTCTTTGGACTTGTGAAGTTGTTGTTCGGAAGTCGGGCTCCTTGCTTCCTTTGGTCACCGGGTCGGTTATTCATCACTGGCTGGCTTATTTGTGGAGCTTGTAGTGTTGTAAAAGAGGTCATATATGAAAAGCTCAGCGGGGGTGCCTAGGGTGTAATGTCAGGGTTCACAAGCTTTTTGGCTGTGTGGTGCTATACCTAGGTGCTTCGTCATCCCTAATAGTTGTGTATGTTCTTTGTTACTTTTCATAGGTTTAAGCGTAAATTTACAATATATCTCCTTCGGTGGAGTCATGCCGTTTACCTCACCTTTGAATGTGCCTCTCTGGAGTCGTGTAAAATGACACGCTCTTCGCTCTTGGTTTTACCGCTCAAGGCACTCTCGCGAAGTTCACTCAGAGACTTGTTTGCACGAAATAAACATTATCGTTCCTTAACTCAGATTGCCCCCAGTATTGTTGTGGGGTTTCTTAACAAGCCTTGAATACCCAAGTTATTTGTGGAGGTGGTGGCATATGGTGGTATGGTGAGTGGTGATGGAGTGATTGTTGGGTGATTTTTTGCTTTGGCGGCAGCAGCTTTGTTTTTGGTGAAATGGTAGAAATGACGGAACGCTGTGACATGTGGGATGGCTGTGGGGGAGGTGGCGAGTGTGTGGATGGGAAGGCGGTTTTGTACAGGGGGTTTCGTGAAAAATGAAGGTTCTTACTCTTATATGTTTGCAGACATGCTTTAAGAGAGAGTTTTTTTTTCAGCACATGAACGGAAATATACTCATTAGAACACGAATCAAAGAAGAAATTTTATTGATAACCAAAAGAAGTAACAACGACATTGAGTACCAACTAAATGGGAGAGACAACTAAACTAACTACGGAAAGAAAGAGGCTATGTAGAACAGCCAAAGGAAAATAATAATGACTCCTAATGATCCCAAAGCGGAAGTAAATGACTAACTACCCCTAATCTACGATCTACTCTTCGAGGAACATCCAATCAGGCATCGCTTCCTCCTTCGCTGCTCTTACCGTACCCTGTAAACATGAGGAACATGAGCACATGAATAAAGATGATAGTTCAATTGCTGAAATGAAAGTTGGGTCCGCTAACGCACCAAGTCCTTGACGACCAGGATTCGCTGCCGGAGATAGAACGTCAGGGATTCCTTGGAGATCCTTGCCGAGGCCCTTACCCTCTTGATAACCGTACTTCTCCATGATAACCTTCCCCGGTCCAACCTTAAGTTTCTGAAGAGAAGTTGGATCGGACTGCTCTGGTACAACACTGAACCTGCTCAGATGGGACGAACCCTCCTCTTCAACCATGCAGACAGGCAGCTCCTTCTGATGCGGTTCACCTCTAACGATATGAACCTTCCCATCCCTTTTGAACTTCAAGCATTGATGCACCGTAGAGGGGACGGCCTTCAAATCTTGAAGGAAATCCCGTCCCAGAATCAGGTTGAAAGAATGGGGAATTTGCAGAACCAAGAACTTCACTGGATGAACAACCGTCCCGAACTTGAGTGGAAGATCCAATAGGCCGAAGACATGTCTTGGGTTATCATCATACCCTCGTAACACTATTTGGCACGACTCAAACTTGTCGTAACCCATACCCTCTGCCACTTTCAGAGGACAGATGCTAACGTCTGCTCCCGTGTCAATGAGGACCTTTGGCACCTTGAAGGCCCCGCACCAAACAGTAATATACAATGCTTTTCCCGAGTGCTCGGAGATCTCGCTATCGTGAAAACTGATCTCCTCCTCCTGCTTTTGCCAAAGAGCCGCGACCATCCTTTCCGGGGCTAAACTTTCCTCTGGCCCGCCCAAATGTTTGGCAATGGCCCGTCGGTGCTCTGGCGAGATTGTAAGCAAAGACCAGATGGCCATGGGGATGGTTGTTGCCTTCAACTTTTGAAGCAGTTCTCGCTCACCTGGAATCTCTTCAGCCACTGGGGGAGACGACATTCGCTCTTCCCCTTGCGATGGCTTTTCAGGTGATCCGTAATGCTTGCCTGACCGAGTAACGTGAGCATTTGCTGGGACAAAGCTGACCGCGGATGTGGGCTTCCGTCCTGCCCCTCGTGTTGGCTTTTTGTCATCCCAGAAAACAGTAAAGGCAGCACACTGAACTTCGGATTCTGATGTCTCGAGGTCATCCAAACGCTGATATCCCTGATCGATGAGGTCCTGGATCCGATGTCTCAGCACTTTGCAATCATTGGTATCATGTCCTGCTAGCTGATGGTACCTGCAAAATTGACTGAGTCTACTCCCCTTTCGCGTCTCTCCATGGCGAGGAATGAGCGGCCGTATTAGCCCCTCGTCCTGCAGCTTCTCAAAGGCCTGGCTTAAAGGACAACCAATGGGTGTGAATTCCCTTTCGGCTTTGCGGGGAAGCTCCGGTACCGGGGTTGCAAACTGGATTTTTCCTTCTTGGGCCAATAACAGAATTTTAGACCTTAAATTACGACAATTATCCGTGGAGTGGCCCGGGAGTAGGTGGAAACGACAGAACTGTTCGGGACACGCCCCAGATGTCGCCCGTGAAACCGCGGGGCTTTAAGTTGGACTAACCCCCGCCCTAGAAGTACTCCCAGAATCCGACTTTGCGGCTGCTGCAGATCTACAATGGGCACCTGTGCGGCCTGCTCTTGCTGCGGTCCCTGGTTCTGTGGTGACTCGATCCCGTCCTCATTGGGGGACAGATCTAAAGGGATGGCCTCCCTGAGAGCATGAATGAGAGCTCTCGCTTCTCTCGCAGCCGACACAAATCATGAGCTTAGCTCTTCCAAAGCACTCCTGTGGACAAATTCTAACTCAGGTAATTTCCCCATCAAATCCGCAAGCTCAGCGAGCTGAGCACTCCGATCGTTAACTCCAGACGACATCCTAGCTGCGAGCGGTGCCGCCTGTTTTAAGCAAAAAGATAGTCAGCAATGCGGGAGTGAGACTAGGAACTCAGGCCGAAGATTAGTGTGCTGTATGAATGCCGGACTCCAAAATTTGGGAGGGTCTGCTTTGGACTGCACTTTTGGGTTGCAAGATTTGTTGGTCTTACGAGTGGACATTGCAAGAATCTGGCTTGTAACAAGAATCAGCTTAAAAGGATTTTTTTTTTTGTGCTTTGGGGTGGTCGAAGTATTTGGACTACGAAAACCCTTAAAATGTCTTATTTGGGCTAGAAGAGATGGATGGATTCAGACATTGGGCCTAAGGCCCAGGAGAAAAGGAGCACATACACAGAAATTCTACCTAAGGAGGTGATGCAAATGTTCTCACGAAATAACTCAGTCCAATGGGTACAGATCGATCCGGAGAGGTGCTTGGGGCGCTAGCCCAGGTCACCACAAAGGAATAGGGCTTGCACGCTATTCTCTTTGGGCTTCCCCACTTTTTTCACATCACCTAAAGGCGTGCGTCTACGGTCGGTCTTTGACTGACCAAACAATGGGCTAGGTAAGGGTACTTGCCGGGAAAATGCTTGGGGCTAAAGCCCAGGTATTAAGGGGGTGTGGTTAGACGACACCCTCCTCTTTTCCCCCACTAATTCACATCACCTAAAAGGTGAGTCCCTGGCAGGGGACCCTCAAACTGGGTCCCGGGGTGGAGTTGGTTTGCGTGGACCCTCGCTCTCATATGATGCAAGGGTGCAAAAATTTAAAGTGCGCACGAAAGTAAACAAACAAAGTAATAAAGCCATAAATAAACAATTTTTCGAGTTAAGCCCTCCTTAAAATTAAACAAGTTTAAATTAAGAATTTGTCCCCAGCAGAGTCGCCAGTCTGTGAGCCTCGATTTTAAACCCTATCCTATATGGATTAACTTGATTGGGATCTAATCGGGTTTTAGGTCCACTTATAGCCTAAGATTAATAACTATGACATATAACAATAATTATTAAAGCCTAAGCTAGCTCACTGGAACCTATTATGAGTCGCCACCTAATTTTAACCTAGATCAAATTAGGAAAGGAGATTTCGGGTTCGGGGGCTTGATATTCGACTTAATTAGGGTTCAAATTACTTTCATTACCCTTCCTAGGTCGTTTTTTCCTCTACTTGGTTCAATTACGGCTTTCTACGAAGTTGTTTTTAACCTAGGTGCGCGCTTCTGTTTTTTTTTATTTTCTAACGTTTTTTGACAGAAAATTAAAGTGGAAATTAAAATTACCTAAACTAGGGTTTCGGAGGCAGAATTGGGTCAAATTTTGTTTCCGTCCGTATCCACGGACCTATTGTCCGAGACCACGGACCCCAGTTAACCTATATGAAAATAAAAGTCGAATTAAACAGAAAACAGAAAATTGTAAAGTCCGGGGCCACGGACAGGCTGTCCGTGGCCCGGACATTATTAGAAAACCTAAATTTTTAAAATTTAAAAATCCCGCCGCCGTCCGTGGGCGTCCGAGCTTACGGACAGGGAGTCCGGGACCCCGGACATGACGTCCGTGGGTGCGGACCGCCCTCGGACGGCGGCGTTGAGGCTGTTCCCGAAGGAGTTTTTGACTCAATTTTTGGGTGTGTAGCCTGAAAGATGTACAAGACGTTAGTGATTGAAAGTTTTCAATTTGAATTCGAATCAAGCACGAAACTTGGTAAACAAGTTATTGGACAGAAGCTTAAACAAACAGCAATACAGAAGCGTACGACGGTTAGTTTGAGCCCAAAATTTGACAGAGAGTTAATAAGGTCGTGGGGAATTAGAAAAGTATAGTTGTAACCTGTTTCACCTTCGTATTCAAGATGATTCTTCACACCGGGATTCGTCGAGTGCTTCGTTGATGGCAGACCAGAAAGGATTTCGAACCAAGCTTCTGGTTGTTGGTTGTTCTTGCTATTCTTCACGTTTTGGTGGTGTTTTTGTGGGTTTTGATGACTATTGGTGCTTTGGGGATTGGAAAACATGTTTAGATGGTGATTTCGGGGGATTTTCGGTATGATTTGGGTGGCCGGGTGTTGGAAAACGTGAGAGAGAGAGAGGAGGCTGTGTTTTCTGACTCTCTAGGGTTCTTGAGCATATGAGGTTCCCCTTTATCCAAAAACCTATCCCCTTATATAGACTTTCTTAAAGATAAAGAAAATCTAGTAAAAGTAAGATTTTTTGGTATTTTAATTAAAAGACTTCCCAAAGGAATTTTGCTGTGAAATTTTAACCACATGTCAAGGATGGATATTATGAATTTTATGAGGTGGAACCGAATTTTTTAAATGTTGGAATATTTTTAAATTGAATATCTTGTCGGATTCAGTCAGAAATTGCTAGAAAATTATTGGAAACTCGAAAAATCAAAATTCCAACGCCATTATGCTTAGAATGTCATCCTCTATCATGGGTTAAAATATCAAAGCATTTCAAGCTGATTTGGGCATCCTTTGGAGGAGAGAGAAAGCTTATAGGAGGTCTCAGGAGCCTTTAAAGATTACCAAAACGCTCCTGAAAATGACGAAGCTGTTCCCCATGCCATGGAACGCGCCGATCGAGCCGGAATCCCTCACTACTTGATTAAAATGCCTCTCACAACACCAGCACCCGTAGACCCTAACCCAGGGGGTCAAAATTTTGGGTATAACAAATACATTAAAATAGATGAGGGAAATAATATTCCTTGTGATAGTTATAATAAGTAGAATATATATATATATGTTAAACCTTAGGTTTTAGTCGGTGTGTAATTAAATAATCACTATTAAGTTAAGGGTTTAATTACACAACATAAACGTACACGGTCTTGGGCTAACCTACTAAGCCCAAGTCTATGAACTCCAAAAGCCCACTTAAACAATTCAAAGAGAGTTTGGGCCACTCTCAGGAATAAATTCTAAATCGTTCCAAACTAACGAAATGGCCTAACAAGGATTTAGTTACAAGTCAAGCCCAAATCTTTGTGAGAGAATAATGGTAAACCTGGAACTATTAATCAGTAAGAAAGGAAGGTTGTTTAGTTTATAAGTCCCTTAACTAATCGACACTTGGAACACCTTAATTATAGGTTACTATTGGGGTATCACTTATTCGAGTTATTTATTGTTCTTCACATACCAGGTACGATTTCTCGTACTCCGATACTTTTGCAGATTGACTTATGAGACGTTTTCGAAAAACGCTAACTGAGTTTAAGAGGAATTTCTAAAAGGAAATGGTTGTGTGACTAACTCAGCTTGTGTGACTAACTAAGCCTTGAATGTGAAACTCACTTGGGTATTGGTTCCTTTTATTTGGTTGTTCCATTAGACATTGACTGCTTAGGGTTTACGCTTCTGCACTCTGTAGACTGAGTGTTTTGGTATTGCTCTGGGTAGTTAGTGATCTGGTGGGAAATTGGAAAAGGTCAATTTTGGTAAATTCTTCTTTTGACTCTGGATATCGTTTCATCCATGAGCTGGTTCTTGAGGTTTCGACGTGCGCGCATCTTCAATGGTAACAGTGAGGGGCTGTATATCCCCTGCCCCAAAAGGGACGTGATAGACAGTGAGGGGCTGTATATCCCCTGTCCCAAAAGGGACGTTGTAGACAGTGAGGGGTTGTATATCCCCTGTCCTAAAAGGACGTACTTGGCGGTGGGGGCCATCTCTCCCAGTTGAATTATTCCACTCTTGAGTTATTGGTTCTTGGATCTATCTTTTCATTCCTAGTCCTTTGTGACTATCTGAGTCTTTCTACTCCTAACGGGAATTGGGTTTAACTAAGGCATGGATGTTCACTAACATCATGTGGTTTTGTTTCACTAACTTTACTTTCTGTTATTAACCTTTATTCTTATCTTGATATCTTGATTTGGTGATTTGTGAAATGCCTTGTTCCTCTGTGTGGTTTAAGTGATTGTTTTCCTGCTATTATTTATTTAAGAGTTGTATTATAAGTTTGTTTTTGGAGGATCGTACCAGTTCCATTCCAGGGAACTGACCCACCCCTCTTGGGGTGGGCTGCTTGGTTTTATCTTGCAGGTACGAGTTATTTTACAGGTGGCCACGAAGAGAACGAGTGATTGGGATGGGTTAGGTTTTGAGAGTTTATGTGTTTTATTACTGTTTTATTTCGGTTAAGTTTTCTCGAGGTTCAGGCCGTGACAATTGTAATCTTTAAGTTGTAATTGGTGAGGTTTGGTGCCGAGTGTTTGGAACCCGATGATCTGTACGCCTTTAGTATTTTATTTCCGCTATAAATATGTTAAATAGGGGCGTTACAGAAATTGGTATCAGAGCGTAGTTACGCTCTGAACCCGAGAAAACAAGCCGAGTGAAATACTTAGATTATAGGTGCACTTAAAACTGGGGAACTGGGGTAGAATTGGGAAGTGAGAATTCCAGAAAGGCGCGTGACCCTTACCCCATACTTACTTTACTATTATTTTTACACCACGAACCGTCCTTAGGACGTTATAAATATTGCATATATTACTATAGATATTAGACTCAACAATACGCTTCTGATTAACAAAACCGTCATACCAGCTAGATGTCTCGAAGAGGAGGAAGAGGAGGAGCTGCTCCCTCAGGAGGCTATGGACCCGACGCTGTCACCCCAGAGGTCATAGCGCAGATTGTGACAGCTGCATTAGCTCAGCAGCAGGCTCAGATCCCGCAACCACCACCGCCACCACCTAATGGTCCTCAGGAGTTCAACTGGCTGAAGGCAGTCAACGACCTTCGTCCCCAGTCTACGAAGGCCAGCCAGAACCGAATACTTAGAGAGATACATCGACGAGATGCAGAAGGCCTTCACCTCTCTACACGTTCCAGCAGGTCGCCAGGTCGACATAGCGGCCTACTTTCTCCAGGGACCCGCGCATCGATGGTGGCAGACCGCCAGAGCTGAGCTGACTGCCCAGGCGGACTTCGGCTTCCCAGCCTTCTTAGTGGCCCTGAGAGCCAAGTTCTATCCATCCTACCTGCAGAAGAGGATGAGGAGTGAGTTCGAGCAGCTGAAGCAAGGGAGTTCCTCTGTTGCTGAATATTATAATAAATTTGTGGAGCTGCTCGCTGTTATTGGAGAGGGAGCTTATGCTCCGAGGTACCTGGTGGATAAATTCCACACCGGCTTGAACTTCAGGATCATGACTATGATCGGTTCCACCAGAGGGATGACCCTACAGGAGCTAGCGGATGACGCAAATGACTGCGAGACCACCATTGCCTACCAGGACTCTGTGCTAGGCAAGAGGAAGGGGGATGGAGAAAGAGGAAATGGAGAGAACTTTTCCCAGAGCTATGAGAGGAAGGGAAAATTCTACAAGGGTAGGAACGAGAAGGCCATGGTTCCCTCATATACTAATGCTGAGCCACTCCGCTCCCAGCCATTTAAGGGGAACCAACTTGCGAGAAAGTTCTTCTGCAAGTGGTGCAAGAAGGACCACCCGGGCAAGGATTGTAAGGGAAACCTGGTGGACTGCAACCACTGCGGTAAGAAGGGGCACAGATCGTTCGAATGCTTCCTGAACCCGGATTCCAGGAACTACAAGCCACGCACCGGGAACCCTGCTAGAGCCCCAGTTGCTACTACTACTGGAGGAGGTCGAGGTGGCACAGGAGGTGCTGGACCATCTACCAGCCGCCCTGCCCAGAGCCATCCGCAGAGGCCGGGACAGAACTACCCCCAGAGGCCGGGCAAGGCACCGGTCCTTAACATGGTGGACCGCGTTGAGGCAGCAAGCGATGACCCGAGTTCACCTGGGGTTGGAAACTCAGGGATCAGGTTGAATGTGTTGAACCAGGCTCAAGCAAAGAGCAATGGAATGGTCATCACAGGCACGTTCCTAGTTAATGGAGTGGAGGCCACAGTCCTGTTTGATTCGGGTGCCTCCCACTCTTTCATATCACAAGCGTTCCATGCTAAGATCAATGCTCCCATAGAGGATATCCATGACTGCTCAGTCTTGCTGCCATCCAGAGAGTTGATCAAGTGCAGTAAGCAGTGCAAGAATTTGAGCATACATATCAAGGGAGCAGAATTCCTTCTGGATGCCATAGTCTTCCCTGGCATGGGGTTCGACATAATTGTGGGCATGGACACGCTACAGCGGTACCGAGGCAGACTACACTGTGCAGAGCATCGTCTCCTCCTGAAGTCAGCTACAGGGATCACAGTGTCATACCGAATGCAACCTAAACAGCCGACTGTGAAGGTTGTATCGGCTTTATCCCTGATGAAGGAGGTGTCCAAGGGCGCTACCGCCTACTACTGTTATGCCCAGGATCTGAGGACGGATCCGAAGTTCCAGAGCGATGTTCCCATTGTGTCGGAGTACCCCGACGTCTTTCCAGAGGAGCTACCAGGACTACCACCACTGAGAGAGGTTGAATTCAATATCGACCTCATACCTGGCACGGGACCGATTGCTAAGGCTCCCTACCGGATGGGCCCTGCAGAGATGGTTGAGTTGAAGAAGCAGCTGCAGGAGCTACTAGACAAGGGTTTCATCAGACCCAGTGTCTCACCTTGGGGTGCTCCAGTGCTATTTGTCAAGAAGAAGGACGGGAGCTTGAGACTTTGCATCGACTATAGGGAGCTGAACAATGTCACGATCAAGAACAAGTACCCACTGCCCAGGATCGATGACTTGTTCGACCAGCTGAGGGGAGCTAAGGTGTTCTCCAAGATTGATCTGCGTTCCGGATATCATCAGATAGCTGTAGCTGAGTCAGATATAGAGAAGACAGCCTTCCGGACCAGATACGGCCACTACGAGTTCACAGTGATGCCGTTTGGACTGACCAATGCACCCGCGAGATTCATGGACTGATGCAGAGAGTCTTCCAAGCCCAGTTGGATAAGTCAGTAGTCGTGTTCATAGACGACATCTTGGTATTCTCCAAGAGTCGGGAGGAACACGAGCAGCATTTGAGGACAGCCTTGGAGACTCTGAGAGAGAAGAAGTTATATGCCAAGTTCAGCAAGTGTGAATTCTGGCTGGACAAGGTGTCATTTCTTGGACATGTGATCTCAGCTGAGGGAGTTT
>CM041779.1:255243884-255372882 GCA_023374045.1 Limonium bicolor | reverse complement strand
CCTTCAGTTTGCACCGCTTGGCTCAGTTGTACATTGATGAGATAGTACGTCTGCATGGGGTTCCGGCTTCGATTGTGTCTGACAGAGATCCGAGGTTTGTGTCCAGGTTCTGGCAGAGTTTGCATCAGGCGTTGGGGACGAAGTTGTCTTTCAGTTCAGCTTACCATCCTCAGTCAGACGGGCAGACAGAGAGGACGAATCAGGTCCTAGAGGACATGCTCAGGGCATGTGTACTCGACTTTGGGGGCAGCTGGGATCAGCACGTGGCACTGATAGAGTTCGCGTACAATAATAGTTTCCAGACCAGTATCGGGATGGCTCCGTTTGAGGCCTTGTATGGCAGGAGGTGCAGATCACCCATCTGTTGGGATGATCTGAAGGAGAGAGCGATGTGATTGGTCCAGACTTGGTTCAGGATGCTGTGGGCAAAATTCAGTCTATCAGAGAGCGTCTGCTTGTGGCTCAGAGTCGTCAGAAGAGCTACGCCGATCAGAGGAGACGACCTCTAGAGTTTGAGGTGGGCGATCATGTGTATCTGAAGGTTTCTCCTGTGCGAGGAGTCGTTCGTTTTGGGAAGAGAGGCAAGCTTAGCCTCGTTTTGTTTTGTGGGTCCTTTTGAGATCCTAGAGAGGATCGGACCGGTTGCCTATCGTTTGGCTCTGCCTCCGTCTTTAGCAGCAGTGCACAGTGTTTTCCATGTTTCGATGCTGAGGAAGTACATTCCGGACCCATCTCATGTGATCGACTTCAGTCCGCTTCAGTTGAGGGAGGACTTCACGTTTGAGGCAGTTCCTTTGAGGATTTTAGCGCGGGATGTCCGCAAGCTCAGGAGTAAGACCATGCCCTTGGTGAAGGTGCAGTGGTCGGGTCAGTCAGAGGAAGAGGCGACCTGGGAGGTTGAAAGCGAAGTCCGTTCTAAGTTTCCCGCCCTTTTGAGCAGTAGGTATGTTTTATTTCGAGGACGAAATTCTTTTAAGGGGGAGGTGATGTTATAACCCAAGATTTGGTTATATTTTATTTAAGTTACTATGGTTCATTAAGTTGGTTCATTTTGGATTTAGGACATGGACGTCCTTCTGAATAAAGACATGGGTAGAAAGGTCTTTCTTCCTTCCATTTAAATTCTGGTGAGATTAACTTAATAAACTCTTATTATTTTATTTCTTTCCTTCTTAATTACCCTCACTTCTAAGCACGTTCTCACGATCGTTCACGCTCCTCTCTTCCTTGCTCTCTCTCTCTTCTCTCTCAAAGCCGTTCTTTCTCTCGATCAGTCAAGCCTCATTATTCTGCTGTCAAGGTTCCACTGCAGATTGCTAGTCCTTGCGAATTGCTGGTTTCTTCGAGAGTTTGGCTTCAGTTCCGTTTTTTTCTCTGCTGCGATTGGCTCCGTCTGTGTGTTCGACGTTTGATTCAGTTATCAGAATCCGGAATGCATGTGGTCTGACTTGCTGGTCGGGGTGGGTCGGTTTGGCTCTGTTTCGGATTGAGATTCTCTGCTGTTCAGACCGGGTTTCGTCTCTGCTGTTAATTGAGTAGGTGGCTTTCGGATTCGATCCGTCGTGTGTTCAGCCTTGGGGAGTTTGGGTTCTGCATTTACTCACTGATTTGATCTGTGTTGTGTGTGGTTATGTCGGTTAATGCCTTTTCAATGGATTAAACCCCCAAGGTTGTTTTGTAAGTGTGTGTGTTGATTTGGATTGGTTTTTGTGCCTCTGTTCGTTTGAATTCGCTTCTGATTTCTGAGGTTTTCGGCATGTCCGAACTTCCGTCCGAGCTTTGAAGTTCGGACATGCCCTTCTGCGCTTAATCTTTTGAAAATCTTCGCTGTGTCCGAACTTCCGTCCGAGCTTTGAAGTTCGGACACAGCCTTCTGCGTTCTCTGGTTTTGGCTTCGACTTGTGTCCGAACATTGGATGTCCGGACACAAGTTCGGACTCTCCGCGTCTCTGTTTTCGTAAAATGTCCGAACATCCGTCCGAACTTGGATGTTCGGACACCTCTGGGCTTCTTCTGTTTTAAGGTTCGACTTGTGTCCGAACTTTGAAGTCCGGACACAAGTTCGGACATCTGTCTGATTTTGCCTTCTGAGTCTCGACTTGTGTCCGAACATTGATGTCCGGACACAAGTTCGGACAGGCTACTGTTTTGGCCATAACTTGCTCGTTTGAGCTCCGTTTTGACTTCTGTTTGCGGGGTTGGATTCCCCTTCTGATTTCCAAGCTATCTATGAGCTTTCTGGTGCCTTTGGTGCACATATGCTTATCTGTATTTAAGCTTCTGTTTGGGACCTAGTTATCTCTGTGTCTGAGCCTTTGGATGGCTGGTTACGCTGTCTCGTAGCGCGCTATGTAGGATCCTTCTGTTCACGGGTGATGTTCCCCGTTCTGTTCACGGGTGTCTACACCTGTTCTGTTTACGAGTGAGGTTTCCTCGTTCTGTTCACGAGCTGGTTGCTCGTTCTGTCTGTATGCTGTGATCGCTAGTGTCCCACTCTGTTTTCTGCTTCTGCTCTGTTTAGTCCCTTAGTGAATGGACTTCTGTTTCTGTTTCTGACATATTTGTGGATTCTTGACTCCTTCTGATTTGTCAATATTCTGTAAATGTTTTGAGCATGCTGGTTGATGAAGTTGGTCATCTACTGGGCATAGTTGTGTGCTCATTCCCCTACTTCTAACGCTTTTGCAGATTGATTAGCGAGGATCGTCTCCCCTCAGCTTCTGGAGTTTAGCTGCTTTGTATTTAGCTTCTTTTGAGACCTTGTATTGAATTTGAGCCTTTGGGCATATTTTGTTAAGCTTCCGCTTTTGACATCTGTTTGGTGGGTTCTGTAATGACTTTTTGGGATGTTTTAACATCTCTTCGATAATACTGTATTGAAGTATTTCGTTTGGGCCTTATTGATTATCTGTTTAATTCGTTTATTAGAGCCTTGCGTTATTATGTAATAATACGCGGCGTGTAATACCCCTAACTCCTAGGCCAGTGTTTGGGGGTGTTACAAAGAGGCCATGAAGTCACACCACGAGGAGTAGGAGCGGTTAGACTTAGGTTGGGTTGTTTATTTTGAGTACGGTTGTGCTTTGCTCCCGTCTGTTTATATTGAAACTGATGTAAGTTGTGATTATGACTTAGATACTAAACTCGGTCGGTTGGTGGTATTTTGGATGGTGATGTTTTAGTCGGTTGTTTTACTTGGATAAGTGTGTAAATTATAAGGCCGGGTAATTCTAACGATCAGACGTGGCAAGGTCTCGGTGTTTGTTATTTCCTCTGCGACGAATTCGATTAAGTGTAAGTTTTGCGATAACACGATTGGCTTTGGACGGGGTGTTACACATAGCAAGGTGTTATTCATATCAATTACTCTTAGGCCATGAGGGTTATACTCACTATGCCGTGGTTACTCATTCAACAACTCACTGCTCTCTCGGGTTACTTATTCATATACACACCCATTCTCTTGGGCTACTCGTTCTATACTCACCCATTCTCTCGGGTTACTTATACTCATTATCTCACCCACACTCTTGGGTTAACTATACTCATTATCTCACCCACACTCTTGGGTTAATTATACTCAAGCTCTTGTAGATTCTCGAGACACTACAAGTCTCCACGTCACGCTTGTTACTCTTAATACATACTTAGGCCAAAACTCATGGCTCTCAAGCATAGTCTTACTTCCCCGGTTTCGACCCTGCTCTGGTCTAGCATGGTGGGAAGGTTCAACTAGCTCACGGAACTCTCTCTTAGTTCCTATCTTTTTACTTAGGTCCGACTACTCTCGGACTACTTACATTCCCATACACTCCTTTCTCGGAGTTATATTAATATTATGTATATTAGTCTAGAAGCATCACTCTCGATGTTTCTAATGACCTTGGGAACATTACTTAAGTTCGGTTAATCTTAGGTTTTAAGAGTTACCCATACATTTCACTTACTCATACTTTCGGTTATTTTCTTATATCGGGTAAAATCCTCATATAGGAGGTCGACCATGTCTCAAGGGAGCTACTAATCCCTTAGGTCTCTTTTACCTTCTTTACTAGTTCACATCGTCGAACTATCTTTAATCCTCTTGAAGGAGGTTCACTTATCTTTCCACTCTCATTTGTTTCGTGGATTGTGACACTATGGTTTACTAACCGTTATCGGGGGTAATTACTCAACCCGCACATCTCCTCACATTCTAGGGAGTTCATATGTTTGCGTTATCGCTATACTTTAACGGATAGTTTATGTGTTTGCACGTTTTCGTTAACTTACGCAACGAGCCGATCTATGGGTCTCTAGCCAAACGTTACTCACTACGAGTCGGTCCATACACTATGTTAGACCACACCGGCATACACGTATGTTAGCTTATTCAACATACAACAAGGCATACATAATCAAACAATGGATTATTTTTATGCTTTAATCTTGATTAAGCCGGCACACAAACACACAAATCAACTGAACTCGGTTAGCACCCGGAGTATGAGAAAAATCACCTTTCACCGGGGTTTTTACTTTTACCGTGTCATCTCACCATGCTCGGTTCACACACGATCCTCTGATAACATTCAAATGCTTATATTAACATTAAAGCGTTACGGTAAGTAAAACTAATACTCCCGTACTAAACCTCGTTATCCCGTTACTCCTAGTTTAGTTCATGTGCTCTTAAACTCACAACTTTCTCATTCACTTCTCAAACTTGTTTACACTTCTTAGGACCTTGACTAGTCACCAAACAAGGTCTAACATCATCTAAAAACCATTACCATTCACTTCCCCATCATTAGGGCACTTAAAAACACTCTCTAGTACATTTTTACACTAGTCCGGGTTTGTGTCCGGGGTTACAAACCCGGACCAGACACGGTTTAAAGTTTCTGGACAATTTTACATGTGGTCCAGGTTTTGTGTCCGGGTTTACAAACCCGGACCAATACTCCTGGTCACTCTCGGGTGCAAATAATGACTGGTCCGGGTATATATGCTAGTTTACAAACCCGGATCCATAACTCATAAATCTCTCGGGTGAGTTTTAGGGGTGGTCTGGGTTTGTGTCCTGGTTTGTAAACCCGGACCACTCCTCTGATATAGGTTTTATGCCGTGTTTTAGCACTGGTCCGGGTTTCTGTACTGTTTACAGACCTGGACCACTTACAGAAATGAGTTTTCTCCTTGTTTCTGATTATGTTACCACTCCAAACTTATGCCAACTTCTTCTCCACTCTTCCTACATATATTATAGCATGTTTTTACATTGATTAGGCATTCAAAACTACCCTAACCACCTTATATAATTATCTGTTACTTAGCCCATTTCACTGTAATTTTCCCCTCAGTTATAGATTCTAGCTTCTTGTTTCTGTTGCTGTTTCCAAATCTTCTTTTCCTTACCATTCTAACTCCACTTATTAACACACTCAAGCCCATAGTTTCCTAGACAAAATTTGACATAGCTTGTCTACTTTCCTTAGTATTCTCCACACACTAATCAGCTCACAAAAATCTTTTTTTTTTTCATCCCTGTTAAATAAGCCTCAATATCATGACAGCAACACACTACTTCCACCTTGTTATCACTTATGCACCAGTTTAATCCCAAGACTTATTTCCCACACTTAAACATCAATAACACAACCACATTCCTCTTTCAAATTGTAGTATCCTGACTACACTAATTCATGGTCATTATTCACATTCAAAAATGTGTTTACAGAGAACAAAACCAACCCAAGGTAAGTTCATTACCTTGCTAGTTTTCTATTTTCTTTTCTCTTCTTCCTCCTTCTCTTGTTCTCTCTTTCTCTTCTTGTTTCCACAACAAACAGAGGGTATAGATTGCTAACTACAATCACATTCCCATGCCACACAAAACAAGCTAGTTTAATACTCACGTTCCTCACAAGATTAATATTTCAAGAGCTTGTTTTTAGGGTTTAGCTTAGAGATTACCTTCAAGTGTCCAAATGGAGAGTTAGGCAATCAAAATGATGAAGCTCCAGCACTCCACAAGGGCAAGAAGAAACTGGCTGGACATGGGGAAAAATTCAACGTGGGCATTCTTGATTTTTTTACAAGAAAAGCTAAGAAATGAGAGCTTTTGACTTTCTTTTTACCTTAGAGTATCAAGAAGATGAAGGAGACCCAAAAACACTCCTTTAAGCTCCAAAATTGCCTACGGTCATGGATATGAAGGTAAGGGTTTCTAGCTTTTGAAGGGTGGAAAATGTTGCCCTTAACAAGAGGAACTCAACGGTACAAATTTTGTGTGATTTGGTGGAGAAATGAGCAAGATAATGGAGATTGAAGATGGTGCTGTTTGCTCTCTGTTGAAATCACCATGGGACTCACAGAGAAGAAGATGTTACAGAGGGGGGAAAAATCGTGACTGGCAAGGAGGAGGTGAGAGGTTATAATGCCCCTTTTTACTATTACATTTTTACTTTATTTATTTGTCATCTTGTGACTTAATAAGCTAACAAGCTAATTAAATGGGTGTGTGTATACTAAATAAATCGGCCCCACACAGAATACAAGCTGAGGGCATTTTTTGACTTTTTACAGAAAACGCTCGTTATTTTACCCGGTTTGGCACTATTCACTAACCGGGCCCGTTTTCCAGATTTTTCTCGTTTCTTTATTTTTAATGGTTATTAAGCTTCCATTAATACTTAATTATAGTTATTTAATCAACTATAATTTTTACGGGTCCGTTTGACCGCTTAAAGTCACGTTTTCGGGTTTCCTCGAAAAACGTGCTTTTATGCTTAATTAGCGTTTTAACCCATTGTTTGGATCCGTTTTCTTCGGGAATTATTCCCACATATTAATTAGGCATAATTAAGCCTTAGGATTCCATCTCAGACCCTAACGAGATCATATTTCTCCTTTAATCATTTAATGCGTGTTTTAGCGTTTTTCACGTTTTACGCATTTTCTCTTTTCTTTTGGTTTTATTCTCTTTACCAATACTCTCTAGCCACTATTAGGCCTTTATAATCATATTAGAATAATTTAATCACCACTTTTAGGTCCGGGGTAATAAATTTAAGGGCCTAAGAGCCATGTCATTTAAGAGCCTTAGTGCTATGCAATTTAAGATTATTGCATTATATGGAGTTTGTTGTGAATGAGTTGATTTGGGTCAGAAAATATGATGAGAAAGAACTTGATGTGTATGAGATGGTTGAATGAGGAAAACAATGCATTTGGGCATGATGATATACTAGAGAAGCTATGGCAAAATTTGAATAGAAAACAAAGTGTTTAAGTGGTGGTGGGTGAGTTAATATGCCCTAGGATTCAGTAGGGATTATTATGAGGAATTGAGTGGAAATGAGTTAACTAAGGATTTCTTGAGGTTTAGAATGACCTAGAATTGTCTATGAGGAAATTAGAGTTTAGGTGGGTGTATTGAACACACCAAAGTCATGGTATGAGGAATGGTGAGACTTGTGCAAAAATTTGGAGGAGAAGGTGTATAATGCTTTAAGATGATTTAGGTATGAACTAGGGAATATAACAATGAGAATTTTGGGAAGCTTGTGTAAGTGAATAGGATGCTAGTGGTGGAACAATATGGTTTTAGTTTAGATAGTAATGAGTGGACTTAGGTGATGGGAGTGAAAAATTGAAGGAGAATGTTGTCAATTGTCGAGGAAATTGACTAGGAATTTATAAGAGTGTAAAATCATGAGAATGGTGAGTAAATTGAGTAAAAGAGGATGGAAAGAAATGTTTAGGAATGTTCAAGAGTTAGGGAGTGGTGAGTAACAAATGGAAAGGAGAAGAAATTGTGCATGGAGATGCCAGATAACCTTGGAAGGTTTAGAAAGGAGTTGGATGAATAAAGATGCTTGGGAGATGATGTTATGGTGGTGGGAAAACATTTTGGCATGGTGGTTATGATAAGTATGAAACACCACTTAGAAGCCGAGTGAAAACATTACAAGTGTTGGCATTATTACAAGGGATGCATAATGGCTAAGGTGGATATTGGTGAGTGATTTAATGAGTTTAGTGGAGGGCTAAAGGTGTGTTTGAACTGCCCAAATGAGGTTAGAACATACTAGGGTATATGAGGTGGAGTTTGGAGTCAAATGGGAATTAGAAACAAAGGTCTAGAGCCGACCGACCTTGGGGACCGGACCTGCAAGGTCGGTCGAGCCCAGTTTACACTAACGGAAAAGTTTCTGGAATGGACCGACCTTGGGGACTGGACTTGCAAGGTCGGTCGAGCTTGTATTTTGTGTACGAATTGAGTCTCTTGAATCGACCGAACTTGGGACTGACCTTGACAAGGTCGGTCGGGCCTAAATTTTGAACGGGGGAAAACTCTCGGGAATGGACCGACCTGGGGACCGGACTTGCAAGGTCGGTCGGGGTAAAATTTTCAAACGGTAATATGTTCTGGAATGGACCGACCTTGGGCAAGGTCGGTCGGTAAGGTCGGTCGACCCTTAAAATTTAAAAAAAAAGAGAAAACCCTAAGAGATTTTAGTGGTATTAATGGTACCCCATTAAGAGGGCAATGATGATTAGGAGAATAAAGACCTAAGGGATTAAGTTAAGTATAAACTTAAAAGTTTAAGGTTAAGTTGTAAGATTAAGTTGTAAAACTTAAGAGGTGTTAGGTGGGGATCATTATGGGTTAAGTAAGTTAATTTAGTTGAATAAGTTAAGTGATTAACAACCTAAAACTGAATCAATGTTTTAGGACTTGGGATTTAGGGACTCCGGAAGAGAGTGAGCAACCGAACGACCAACGGTGAATGGTACAGTCTTCTTGTGACCTGCTTGCTAACGAGGTGTCCCTCGGCTTGTGTGCTATTTGTTTTTGTGTGCTGACTAAACAAGAAAGCATGCAACCGGATATTATGTTTATTGTATTGTTGTGTGATGTTTGAAAACTAACACAACTTACCGTGAGAACCTACTAATTAACGTTTAGTAAGGAATCAAGTGAGACTAAGGAACACTCCTAATATTAGTTTGTTAAAAACCGAAAGAGGTTTAAACTATTGGAATATAAGTATGTTAGCAGACATCTTATATTACATCTTATATTACCGTTTCTGTTATGTTAAGATGTTACCGTTTAGATGTTACTCTGTATACACATATAGAGTATTTCCGTCTCAGTCTGTATCATAAAGATAGAAAGTAAACACAGCAATATTACATCTCGCGTTCTATTGTAAGTGGTAAACCTCTGTATTCATCAGGAGTTCCTCTTGATTCAATAAAAGATCGATTCAATTTCAATATGGTATCAGAGCTCACGGTGCGATCTTGTTTCTTCCTTCTTCGATTTCTTGTTCTTCTATTCTTTAATCCTCACATACAACCATGACTGGAAAGAGGAAGACTGAATCATCGACGGGCGACGGCAAGAACGGGGCGGTCGATCACAACGACCCCTACTTCCTCAGCTCCAACGACAACCCAGGAATGGTGTTGGGATATATGTTCTCAAACAAACCTGGCGAAAGTTTTGAAGGTTGGAAGAGGAAGATGATGGTGTCACTAAAAGGCGAAAAACAAATTTGGCTTTATCGACGGAACCCTAAATCAGCCAAGTCGTGATGATCCGAAATTCGCCAGTGGGAGAGATGCAATAACATGCTAATCGCATGGCTGACCCAGTGCTTGAGTAAAGACATCGGAGACACGATCATCTACTACGCCAATGCCTCAGATGCGTGGAAACACCTATGTGCTGCATATGAGCAAGCCAACGCTACTCAAATCTACTCACTCAAAAGGGAATTGAGTAAGATGGAGCAAGATGCGGACAGCGTAGCCGATTATCACACCAAGATGCGACGAATCTGGTTGGAGCTAGAAGCCCTAGAGGAGACTTCGACTTGTACCTGCAGCGCAAAATCGGAGAATCGAAAACGACGGGAGAGAGAAAAACTAATGCAATTTTTGATGGGATTAAACGAGAACTACTCCAACGTTTACTGCCAATATACTGCTGAAAGATCCTTTACCCAGCATCGAAGAAGCATATTCGATGATATGTCAAGAAGAAAAAACGAAAGAAATTACACACAAAGAACGGGTTACCGGAGCAAGATGCGATTGTACTTGGTGCGAGAAGAGACCCGCAGAAGAAATTTGGTCAGAATCTTGGTTACAGAACTGCAACAAAGGACCCAAACAAACAACAACTTCATTGCACCAAATGCCAGAAGAAGGGCATGTAAAGGAGACTGCTTTGAGGTGGTAGGTTACCCAGACTGGTGGAAAAAGAGATCGAACACCATTGCGGGCACTGCGGTTGCTGAAGCAGGTGAAGACACAAAGAATTCAAGGCTGGCTGGGTTCACCGATGAAGAAGTTGGCCAACTCAAGGCCATGTTGCAGAAGGGTCAGACAAGCGATGAGTTGAAGGAAAACTATTGTAGTTTCGCAGGTATTACTCAACCTACTCTCTTTTGTTCTGTTTGCCTGACTAGCCCAACTGACATAGTGAATCAAAGCTCCTGGATAATTGATTCTGGAGCTTCGGAACATATGTGTGGAAATAAAAATTATTTGTCAGTATGCAAAATCTAGAAGAGACTTGGAGAATAGTAATGCCAGATGGGCACATACAAATGTGACTAAAAGGAACAGTTAAATTGGGAAACAAATTCTTGCTTAAGGGAGTATTATTGTTGATAGTTTCCATTCAACCTAATGTCTGTCAAGAAACTGATTGCGCAAATTGGATACTCTGTGATATTCCATGAGTTTTATTGTTGTGTGCAGGGCCTTGATCAGAAAAATAAAGTGGTTTTTGGAAGATGCATGAATGGGTTATATGTTCTGTGTAATAACAGTTTAGATGATCTGGTTTCCTTGTTAGCCATGATTGTGGTAATGCAAATTCCTTCAATTCTGTAGATAAACAAAGTAGTGACACCTTGTGGCATCTCCGTCTAGGACATGTTCCTTATAACAAATTGTATACTTTGGGATTAATAAAAGAGAGAGTTTCTGAAAAACAGAGCTTGTGATATTTGCCATCGTGCCAGAAGTGTCAGGAAACCCTTTACTGATTCTGTTATTAAAACCAAAGATTGTTTTGAGCTTCTGCACATAGGTATGGGGACCTTTAAGGTTCCCAACATGATAAAACAGGTATTTCTTAACCTTAGTAGACGACTTCAGTAGAAGCACTTGGGTTCATCTACTTAGGAACAAATCAGATGCCTCTCTATATTCTCACTTGTTTTGTTAAACTTGTTGAAAGACAATTCAACACCAAAATAAAGAAAATCAGAAGTGATAATGCATTCGAACTGGGGAGTAGCAATGAGGGTGTCAAATATTTCAGGGAAAATGGAATTCTTCACCCAGACCACTTGTGCTCACTCTCCACAACAAAATGGTGTTGTGGAGAGGAAACACAAATATCTTCTAGAAACTGCTAGGGCCCTCTTTTACCAAGCAAATCTAACCTTAGATTACTGGGGAGAATGCATCAAATATGCTACATATATAATAAACAGATTACCCTCCAACGCTATAGATGGAAAGACACCCTATGAAATACTCTACAAAGAAAAACCAGATTACACTACTATGAGAGCCTTTGGGTGTTTATGCTATAGAACACACCTAGAGAAAGGAAAAGGGAAATTGACCCAAGAGGGTCTGCCTGTGTCTATTTGGGAATAGCTGAGAATAAAAAAGGGTATAAAGTCTTGGACCTAGATACTTATACTATGACTGTCAGCAGAGATTTGACTTTCTATGAAAATCAGTTCCCTTTAAAATCTGTTCAGCCTACTATAGAAATGTTAATCTAAACCAGAATACTGATAATCAAAACATCACAGAATATTGTGACAGTGATTCTGATTATCAGACAGAAGAAAAACAACAGAACAACAACAAATTTCTATAGAAGACAGAGAGCAGATTAGTGAAATGAAAATCCAGAAAATGACAGTGGCATTCCCGACGATCCACTAGGGACAGACATCCTCCTGGTTATTTGAATGAGTATTTCTTAGGAGAAGCTCAGCTCTCTGATAGTGATCTTTTCACAGAAATTTTGCATGAAAGGATGAGAAACACAGACAACAACACCAACTCCCTTTCAGAACCTCTAGCTGATATCCAGCCTCTCAAAACTCTCCCTGTAAGATGCTTAAGCCCACAATCCTTCTCTTTTCTGATCAAATCCCAAAATTATTCTGAACCAAGAACATACAAAACAGCCATTCAGAAAACAGAATGGATAGAGGCTATTAAATCTGAACTTAAGGCCTTACATGACAACAAGACATGGAGCATTATAGATGTTCCAAAAGGAAAGCATATAGTTGGATGTAAATGGGTTTTTAGGGTGGTAAAACTGAAAGCTGACGGTACCTTGGAGAGATTTAAGGCTCGCTTAGTTGCTAAGGGTTATAATCAAAAATATGGTGAGGACTATTGGGAAACTTTTTCCCCTGTTGTTAAGATGACAACAGTAAGAATGTTAGTTGCTGTTGCTGTTAAAAGGTCTTGGAATATTTGCCAACTTGACATAAACAATGCTTTTCTCCATGGACATCTCCATGAAGAAGTGTACATGGAAATACCTGATGGAATGAAAGAACTATATAAGAACAAAGTATGTAGACTGCATAAGTCTATATATGGGCTAAAACAAGCCTCCAGAAAATGGTTTGAGAGACTAAGCGATTTCCTGTTCTGTCATGGTTATGTGCAGTCAAAGAATGACTATTCCTTATTCATTAAGTATAATGGTGACATGAGAACATTCATAGGAATATATGTTGACGATATCATAATTACTGGAAATGACACCACAGAAATCAGCAAAGTAAAACAGTCTCTCCATACTGAATTTAAAATCAAAGATTTGGGAAGATTGAATTATTTCCTAGGTATGGAGTTTCTGCACAACCAGCAAGGTATCATCCTCCATCAAGGTAAGTATGCTCAAGATTTAATAGATGAATTTGTGTGTACTAACAGTTTACCTGTTTCAGTCCCTCTACCAACAGGAATAAAACTGGATAAAATCCAAGGACAGCCCCTGTCAGACCCTACAATCTATCGCAGGTTAATTGGAAAAATTAATTTTTTGGTTAACACACGTGCTGATCTTGCCTATCCAGTGCAGTTCTTAAGTCAATTCCTCAAAGAACCGATGGAGGAACACTTGAAGGCAGCTATCCACTTACTGCAGTACATTAAAGGCAGCATCAGACAAGGAATCTTCTTCAACTCTTCACCAGATTTCACCTTGACTGCATACTGCGATGCTGACTGGGCAAGCTGTGCATTGACAAGACGCTCAGTCAGCGGGTACATCATAATGCTGGGAGGAACATGCATTAGCTGGAAGTCAAAGAAGCAACAAACAGTCTCCTTATCCACAGCAGAGTCAGAATACCGAGCAATCAGGAGGGTTACCACAGAACTCACTTGGCTGTCAAGGCTTGCTCATGATCTTGGAGTCAAAGAAATTACTCCAATTGAAGTAATTGCGACAACAAGGCTGCAATCCACATTGCAAGAAATCCTGTCTTCCACGAGAGGACAAAACATATAGATTTGGACTGTCATCTTGTTAGAGAAAAGATCCAACAAGGCCTCATCAATTTACAGCACATACCAGGAAAACAGCAACTGGCAGATCTCTTGACAAAACAGCTTACAGCAAAAGACTACAAAGAGTTCCAACAGAAGTTGAACCCTCAGACTGACTAATATTCCATTATACGCCTGTGCAACTTCAAGACTTGACTATGCTCCCTACCTCTCATATCCCAAGTCTTGAGGGGGGCTGTTGGAATATAAGTATGTTAGCAGTACATCTTATATTACATCTATATTACCGTTTCTGTTATGTTTAGATGTTACCGTTAGATGTACTCTGTATAGGCATATATATTTCCGTCTCAGTCTGTATCAAATAAATAGAAAAGTAAACACAGCAATAATATACTCTCGCGTTCTATTGTAAGTGCAAACCTCTGTATTCATCAGAGAGTTCCTCTTGATTCAATAAAAGATCGATTCAATTTCAATATTGTTTAATTCCGTGGTTTGCAAATTGGAGGAAAATGTTTTGGAATTTTGATTTTATTACTGTTGGAAGATAATTTAATCTCTGATTGAGGTTTTGCAAATTGGGATTCTTCCCCGGGTATTGAGAATGGCTGAATTAGAATTTATTGGTGGTAATTTGATTGAGGATTTTGGGAGACTTTCACAAGAATAATTACCATGTCTTTGGAGCCCATAGGTGCTCCATATATTCTTTTGCGCTGCATACAACGACTGCAGTTCAGCTCTATGATCTACTTTATGGACTGATGTTTCATAGGGGGTGTGCACACTTAAGAACTTAGGGTGAGGTGGTGTTTGACGGTCCCATAGGTGACTGTCCTTGATTATTATTGTTTGACGGTCCCATAGGTGACTGTCCGTGGTATTATTGTTGGGGGTCACATAGGTGACCTCCGTATTCAGAATTGTGACTGTTTCCTGTTGAAAGCTCCCTATGGTTTTTGTTGATTACTATTGTTTCTAGAAAAATGGTTTAATTGCTTAAGTCTCTCTCCTCTTATTGATAAATTGATAAAAGGAACTTCAAAATGTATTTTACACAATGAGGTAGGATTTACTCAGTTTTTCTGATTTGTGCGGTCCTTTCGTGTTTTGTCTATCATTTTCTGATCGCAAGTACAGATTGCTGAGATTGGGGATGGGAAATGCGCTGCCACATAGTTTTAGAGAATTATCGTTATTCATGACTCAACATTTAAGTTATTACCTTTTTTGAGATACTATGTTTAAGTTTTGGTTTGTTAAAGTTTATTGATTTTTAGCCTGAGCACTCAAGGGATTGATTGTGACGGTAGCACCTTGGATTCGAAGTTATTCCGTTGTATTTCTGTGGCAACATTTGCTATCTTTGATGATGAGATAATTATGATGCTTTGATCTCTATTCCGTAGTTGTTTACACTCTTTCTAACCCTGTTTACCTTCTGAAAATCACATTTTAGGACCTGTCTGAACGTCCGGGCATCAATGTTCGGACAGGCCCCGAGAGTGTTTATTCTTTTCACTGTTCTTGATGTGTCTGAACATCTGTCTGAACTTACATGTTCGAGCAGCATGTAAGGATGATTCCAACTTGTGAGTTTCGGCTCATGTCCGAACTTACAAGTTCGGACCAACGTTCGGACCACGCAAAGGATTTTTATCGGAACTTGTGAAGTTCGGACACATGTTCAGACGTCTTGTATTTCAACTCTCGACTTGTGTCCAGACGTCAATGTCCGGACACAAGTTCGGACGTTTTTGCTTTTGATTTCCAAACTCTCGACTTGTGTCCGAACGTCAATGTCCGGACACAAGTTCAGACACTTGGGTTTCTCAGTCCGTTTCTTCTCAGCTTGTGTCCGAACATCAACGTCCGGACACAAGTTCGGGAAAAGCTTGTTTTGCAGTTTTAAGACTCGTTTGAAGTCTGTTTTAGAATCCGTTTGCGACGTTAGATTCGTATTTTTGTATACTTTCATTTAAGGAAAAATCTAGGGTGTTACAGTAAGCAAAACATCAATCAATTGACTTTGAAAATTTTAAGGTGTTGAATAAATTTCTACATCAATTGCCTAAATTAAGCGAAAGAGTTACTAAATCAAATTGCTCGCGTGATAAGGTCGAAGTATCTTATCATTTAGTCATCAAATTGCTCGCGGACATTGATCCATTGACATAAATTGAAGGCTTTGAATAAATTTTTACATAATTAATTGAGTAAATGAAGTGAACAAGATACAAAATGTTATTGTTCGCGTAAGAAAGTCAGAGTATCTTCTCATTTAGTTGTCAGAGTACAATGTTACAGTTCGGGAAAAAACTGTCCAACCGCTCAGATAATACGAGGGTAACCTGTATGTAAGCGCAAATATCGATCAATTGACTTAAAAAAATTTTAGGCGTGGAATAAATTTCTATGTCAACTGACTAATAAAGTGAATGAGTTACTAAATATAATTGCTCGAGTGATAAAATCGGAATATCTTCTCGTTTAGTCATAGGAGTATAAAGTTAAAATTCAAAAAAAAAACTTTCCATCCGTCAGGTTATATGAGGGTAAGCTGCAGGTAAGCACGGACATTGATCCGCTGACTTCAAAAATTTTAAGGCGTTGAAAAAATGAAGCGAACTAGTTACTGAGTCTAATTGTTTGCATGATAAAGTCAAAGTATCTTCTCGTTTAGTTGTCGAAGTACAATGTTGTAGTTTAGAAAAAATAAAAAATTGTCCAACTGTTCAAGTAATACGAGGGTAACCTACAGGTAAGCGCGGACATCGATCATATAATGTTGATTACAATAATGAAATTGAGTGTTTGAGAAAAACTTATTAATTAGTGATTTAATTTACCCCGAAATTACTAAAGCTTGAATTTCGCTTGAGTCCTCAATCCCAAGCTGGAATTTTAGTTCCTCGAATGTATGGTGCCTCTTAAAATTTAAATTTTAAAAATTGCTTGGTCATTAATGTACTCAAATATATGCTTAGCATAAAATTTACAAGTGTAACAATTACAAATTTAGATTAAAATCTAACTAATAATCAATCATATACTATGAATAAATAGACTAAATTTTGTATGTAATTAAATAAAACATTCACAATAATACAATTATTATAACCATTTCATATTATATATTAGTGTTAATACTATTTTTAAAATAGCATTAGCTATATAATAATATCATTGCAATAAGTAAAAGAAGAATTATTTTCCTTTACCTACTTGAATGTAAATACAAATATTAGTACCAATAAGTCCGAGGTTCGACACCCCATACCCTATAGGTTGTATATTAGGATTGTATTTAAAAAAAAACCTTTTAAAAATTAGTTTAACATTTTCATATAACAACATAAAAAAGAAAAAGTAATAAATCAATATATTTAGCTTTAAGTATATCAAAAATATAACATATTGTTTATATTTTTTTATTCGAATTAAGAGTTCATTTTTAATGTTATATTTAAAATATTAAATACTATAACGACAGGGTTTGAATAATTGAAAAATAGAATTATTTTATTTAAGTATATATAAACTCTCATCTATTGAATAATAGTGTAATAATTATATCGATGGTGGGAGATGAAAAGAGAGAAAATTTAGAGGAAATGGGAGGACACGTAAAATAAATAGAGGGGAGAAAAGAGAGAAAATTATAGCATTAATGGGAGAAGAAAAAAACTAGTACGGTGTGATGAGAAAGGAAAGAGAAAAAAATTAGAGCACTATCATTTCAGTGTTACCATCAATCTAATAGTCTCTAGTGATTACAGTCAATCCAACGATCATAAAAAGATGTCACCGTACCCTTAATATTTTGGATGTCAGCGGAGCGGCTCCATACCTATGTGTTTATTTCACGGTATATATCATATTATATGTCAATTTTTTCTTTTTTATATAGCAACCACGTTAGAATTTTAATAACTTTTCTTCACGAGTATAATACTTCACGTTATGGGATTTTAAATAGAAAAAAATAATAAAATAGAGGTGAGATATTCACACAAAAAAAGTTCAAACAAAAACTTGGTACACAATTATCAAAGAAAGCACTATGTTTCCATTTCTCTCATTTCCATACCATTTTAAGAACCAAGTCTACATTTTTATCAACATCAGAGATGATGTAAAACCCCCAACACTAGCCTAGGAGTTAGGGGCATTACACGCCACGTATTACTACATAATAACGCAAGGCTCTAAACCAACGTTCGCAATTAAAGGCCCAAAATAAAACTTCTATAAATAAATGTAAATCCAGTACATCGAGTACCAAATGTTAATACAAATCCCCAAGATTCATGTCAAAAGTCAGATGTAAATAACAAGGCCCAAAGGCTACAAAGTCTGAAACAGAAATGCATCACATGACAGATACAAGCTTAACCAACTAAACTTCAGAAATCAAACAGTGGTGACGTTCGCTGCTCAATCTGTAATGTCAGTAGAAGTAGGGAATGAGCACACAACTATGCCCAGTAAGCAGCGACTGTCATCAATGAGGTCACTCAAAACAGTTGAAATCAGAAGTAGATTCAGAAGATAAGCAGCTCAAGAATAGTTTCCAAAACAGACTGAAGTTTAATTGAGTAAATGTCACAATGGAATGCAAGAGTTCCCAGTTCAGAAATGTTCAGAGTTCACAAACAGAAGGGGACATCAGTATAATGCATAACACTCAGAAAGGGTAGGAGATCCATGGATCTAACATATCCCTCGGCAACGCAGAAATGACCAAACGGCCAAAGGGTTCGTCAACACCACGAAACAGAAAGAGAATGACCCACACTCAGATGACATCTACATGGTATACCACGAAATAGCTCGACCCAGCCATTCACGGCTCAGAAACAAAGTACAGTGTCCCAAAACAGAGAGTTTGCAAAAACAGAAGCAAACTAGCATTCAAACATACCAAAACACTCAGAAACCATTAGTACAGACTTAAAGGAGTCCAACACCATGAATGGCACTCAAAACGGAGTTCAAACGGAAGAGTTATGCCAAAACCAGTGAGGTGTCCGAACGTCAATGTTCGGACACCAGTCGAGACTCAGATTTAGAAATTTCCAAATGTCCGAACATGTGTTCGAACAAAGTCGAGACTCAAAACCAAAGGTGTCCAAACATTAATGTTCAGACGGAAGTTCGGACAAATTACGAAAGTTAAGTACGTGGTGGAGTCCGAACTTGTGTCTGGACGTCAATATTCGGACACAAATCGAACTAAAATCAGAGGAGAAACCAAGGGAGTGTCCGAACATGTGTCCGGACATACAAGTTTGGACACACGCTGAGACTTGTAGTCCAAAACGTCCTCGCACACTGTCCGAGCTTCAATGTTCGGACAGATGTTCGGACACACCCCGACTTTGAAAATTAAAGAACGTCAGACGCTCTGTCCGAATGTCAATGTTCGGAGAGACGTCTGGACATGTCAAAAAACTTCTATTTCCAGAACAGTAACAGAAGGGAAAAATGCACAGACTTACATCACAGTTTGCCAAATTGTCACTTACACCAAGTCAGATTGAAACATAGGGAACCATGGGGGTTTAACCAGTTGTAAGCATCACAAAAACGCAATCGAAAACCACACACAAATTCATCGACAAAACCTTGTCAAAACCCAATGGGTGAACTCCCGCACTGAATCAAGTAACCGCCTACCTCGATTAGTAGAAGAATTATCGGCAAACTAATCTGTCCTACAGGAACTCCGAACAATTCCCAGCCATAGCGCAAAATGCAACCACTGAATTCCACAACATATACTTCCAAATCAAAAAACGTAGAGGAAGGGAAATACACAATGGAACCCCAATTTCTGTAAACCAAACCTGCTCGTAGAAGAACAGGATACTCAATGATTAGCAGCAACAAGCCCAATCTGTGTGTAGAACAACAATCACTGGATCCGAAGAATAAGAACCCCAATTCATAACGTAGAGAAGGATGAACAATAGACACAGCGAACCACAAAATCTATCACTCAAAACTGAATTAAGAAGGAAGGACGACAGTGTAGCCACGGTGTAACACCCCATCCAACAACATACACATAACAACATCCTGCAGCGGAAAGTATACTACTTCACATAACTTAACTCGTTGGTGTTACACGCCGTTAACCACCCACGTGGCTAACAAGGCTATTACATTTACATTCTACCGGTCTGATGGACTAGATTCCCGAGCAACTGTACATTACTATACCTTTTTATTAACAACAACCAACACAAATAAGCCTTCCAACTGTACCGAGTATTTACAAATCGATGCCGATAACAGTTTCGGTCTTACTACACCTACTGTATATATACCACTTAAATGATTACCCATGTACAACGACTACCCCGTCCTACTCTCGAACGGCTTCCAGCTATTGTACCTGAAATAGGAAAAGAAGAGAAAGGGTGGCCCCCAAGGGGCTCAGCACCTTTGCTGGTATGGTAATCCCGCAGCCTACATGCTACCGGGCCACGCACAACTAATTGTCGTCTTAGCATGCGATTGATTATATTTGAATCATGCATGTAACTGTAAACACACAACACATAACATTTCGCCTCAATGGCTCAACAAACGGATAATACATCCTTACTTGATAAGTCACTCATGGTATTCATTATCCCTAGAGTGTTCCTCCTCTAATGGAGCTACTTCCTTAATAGACGACACTTACCCTTAAATCGGGTTACCCTTAAACGCCTCTTATCGCAGCTGGGATTCATTTCCATGATCCACCCACTCCATATCTTACAACATATAACATTCCTCACATAACAAAACATAACAACACTTTTCACGTTCCGACGTGCACATGATAACATCGCAATAGGAATTGCATTACAACAACATCACATAACATAACGGGAACGGTCCTCTTAGGAACCGACCCAAACATAGTTAATTCGCTGGTGAGCCTAGAGAATGGTGTCACCCTCATGGTAAGCTCGTTATACAACAACAACAACACTCATTACCGTCCTAATAGTCGGACGAGTAACTTAAGTTAAGATGGCTCGGGTTTGGAGGCCCGACACACCACACAAACACATGTTCCCCCTAAACCGATCATAAGTCAGAATAGCTAAGCTTTGGAATAAGCTAATGGGAGATCATAACCCGTGAGGGAAACAACCATAACAGAGAGAAGGGTAAGGCTAAAAAGGATACCCACTCCCAAACAACGCGCGACCGGCCTAACCGGATTCCTCACCACTGTTAGTACATACTTACTTTAGATATTAGTTAGAACCCCACTATGGAGTCTATCACATTCACACATTATACAACATTACTACTGGGTTAAACACACAAGGGAGATCCCTACATTCACATACTCATATCACACCATTAACACACGCATAGCCGTGGTTAGAACGTCCCATGGTTCGGTCGTTTACTCCTCAGACTACCAAACTCTCATGTGATCCTAGACTCAGTTAACTAAGGTTAACACTTCTGAGGTTAGATGGTATCGGAGTTGAATACGCCACATATACTGAAATTAAACTCATTACATGTTTAATCTTACATGTGGCAAACATACAGAAAAACACATTGGCATACAAGCCGGTGTAATCCGGTAGGACACAGTTGCAAGAAAACCATACCTGTCACCGGAGTCCACTTTACCACGTCCACTTATGTTCCTCGAGCAATTCTCGAACAACTGATAACATTACATGTACTTTTATTAACCATCGGGGTAACATGATTGTTTAAAGTCTAATGCTTATAACTTATCCCCGTTAATTTGGTTATATAAGTTCACATTTTAACTTGTTTTACTTTTACATTTTAATACAATTTCCTCCACTAAATTGTCATTATAACTCACTTAACAGTCCTTAACATTCTTATAACATCATTACTTAGTAATCACCATTTTTAGGCACTTTTCCCACCTTAAAGCAAAGTTTTTGGTCCATACAGTGGCCTGTCCGAACTTGTTCCGGACTTCCCAAGTTCGGACACAAGTCGAGACTCAAACTGAATACAACGCATGTCCGAACTTGTGTCCGGACTTCGGAAGTTCGGACATGGGTCGAGGAAAATCTGAATGAAGAAGTAGGTACGTCCGAACTTGTGTCCAGACTTCCAAAGGTCGGACACAAGTCGAGACTCTGAAAATTTTTTATGCAACAGGGCCTGTCCGAACGTCCATGTCCGGCGGATGTTCGACAAGGCAAACACTCATTTTCTAAGCCTTTAATCACTTAACCAATTTCACACAAACTTCTCCAAAAACCTCATAATGTTTCCCAACATCATTTGGTACACTCACACCCTCATACAACATCAATAAAACTCATTTTCTATCTCCTTAATCACTTACTCATTTCATACCGAAATTCCTAACACTTATGATATTCTCCTTAGGTTTCTAAGTGGTGTTCCATACTTATGATAACCACTATGCCCATAATGCTTTCTCTCCTCATTTTAACATCATCTCCATCAAGCATCATTTCTTACCAACTAAATCTCCTTTTCCATATCTACCTAAACATCATTTATTCCTTGAATGTTAACATTACCTAACCTTAAACAACTTCTCCAAGACTCAAATACATTCTCAAAAGCACACATTGAATTCCTAGAACTCCCAAGATAATACCTAAATCCTTGTAGCACTTAAAATCACCTTAAACATGTTTTCTTCTCTAGTAAACACTTGTTCACCTTTAGCACTTCCTAGTTCACCAAAACTTATTTAAAACACTTAGAACTTCTTATACATTTCCCAAATTTTGCCATAGCTTCTCTTGTACATTCTCACATCCAACACTTAGGTTTTTACCTTATTTCATACAAACACCTAAAATCCATCAGAACTTTCTCACACACAAAACTTCACCAAATTTACACTACATCACGATATAGTGCATAAACTTAATTGCTTGGCACTTAGGCCCTTAAATAATGGCTCTTAGGCCCTTAAATTGCATAAACCTTAACACTGAATTTCCACAATATAAAGCCTTTGACCTGCAAATACACACAACAAGACATATGTCCTTTACCAGTCTCCTTGAGAACATTTTCCTAAGTCATGTACCATTAGCTCTTTAGGTATTTTTAACAAGCATTATAAGCTCATTTCTACTAAGGCATTAAACCACATTGAGATAGCATATTTACCTCTTTCCTCACAAACTTCTTTCTTGTTTCCTTGTTTAAGAATCGGCTAAGCTTAGTTGCTTGTCAACTTCTAAACATTACACAAACTGTGATGAGTATTCAAGCTCCAAGCTTAATCTCATTGTAACCCTAGGTTTTACATTGTTCAAAAGCATTAAGATAGTTTTTTCCTTGGTCTTTGAAGGGAATTGGAATATCTATCAAGAAGGACCCACCAAGTCCTTGAAAGATTCAATGGAGCTAGAACAAAGCAACACAATGAGAACCATTAATGGTGATTTTCGGACATCACACAAACATGAAGGAAATGTCATTTTTCTTTGAGTTTCCTTACCTTGAAGCAAAGGAGAACAATAATATGTGAAAAGGTGAGCTCAAGCTCCTCCCATGGAGATTCCTCTTGGCACCGAAATGGAGCTCTTGGAATTTTGAAAGGATAGAATTGAAGGGCTTGATGAGACAAAGAGGATGTGGTGTTTGTTTTTGATTTGGTTAAGTGAGCTAGGAAATATTGGCAATGGAAGATGGCACTTGGTGCTGTTGCTGCTGCATCACCGGAGAAAAGAAAGAAGAGAGGTAGAAGAGAGCTTATAGGCGTGAATGAAGGAGGAAGGGAGAAGATAAGTTCTACTTTTAGAAGATATTAAGTAGTAAAGTAGAATAGTACTTTACTTTATGCTTTTCCCTTCTTAAATTAATTTGCAAATGGTGATGACTCACCTTACAAAAACTGGCCCCCTTATGTTACTTAGGGGTAGTTTGGTCTTTGTTGACCAATTTAATTACTTATAACAACATATGTTACAAACTAGCTTATTAAAGTTACTATTCACTAAAACAAGGCACATAGATGTGAAATTTTTGATTTCCCATTGATATAGACTTCCAAATGTGATAATATATAGTACACATGTTAATTAAAGAGTAATGATAGACATTTAGCCATTCAAAACTCATTTACAATACAATTTTTCAAAAATGTGCTTTAAGACTCCTTAAAGCACATTTTGTGTTTTAACTTGTTTTCAAGCTTGGTTTTCTTTGGTAATTGATTTAATATGTTCATTAACATACTTATAAGGTATAGGTAGGACTATTAGGTCTTATACAAATTTATCCCAAGCTTAGAGCACATTTTTGCTCTTATTGACTTTAAGGTATTTTCTTGTGTTTTATTGGTTTAACTGCCTACCAAAGTTTCCTAAGGACTTAATTAGCCTTATTAAATCATAATTGAATATTATTAAGTCTTGGTAGGCTCTTTGGGTCCTTACCAAGTTCACTCCAAGCTTAAAGCATGTTTTTGCTCAAACTGTATCTTAGTGCTTTATTGCATTTACTATGGTTTAAATTGTCCCCTGACGTTTCTAAGGCACTTTTTAGCCTTTACATACCATAGTTTAAATGTTTAAAACATATCAAGGGTTTGGGGTATTTCACACGGCGTATACTCCAGAGTCGAATTAATCAGTAGAGCCTCACTCAGAGAAGAACGCACTAGAGAGAGAGGAAGGCGAGAAGAACGCTCGTTCAAACTTGGAGAAAACTACCGACACTCTACGATGCACATACGTGATATAATGATTAGGAAATTAGAAGATATTAAGGAAATACATTCCTTATAACCAATAAAATAATTACCTTAATAGCCAATGACAAAGACCTCCTCGCCCTTGACAATTAAAAGGATGCCACCAACATCCCACTGCTATAAGAATGTAATCTAACTTAGTACAACGGTATAAACCAGACATGTCATAAGGTTGCAAAAATATTCGGGTTATAATAGATGAAGTACCCTTAACTACTAAAACATGTTTTAAAACATCAAATTATATATAAGGCTTAAACATACCTTAACAATTAGTTGAAAACAACAAAGGTCATTAACAAGGAAAATTGTGCTTAGTGACCATTTACGGCAAACATGTGCCCTAATGAACTTAAAAGGTTGAGTAACCTCAATTAGGATCCAAAGTGGATTCCTAATCCTTATAACTAAGTTATGAACATAATAAAACCATTAACAAAGCAAACCAAACTCTAGAAAGAGTTAAAACACAAAAAAGGAGCTCTAAAACTCCTTAAGACTCATTTTTATGAAAGTGTCCGAAAATTGACTTTGGATGGCTAATTAGCCTTGTATACACTATAAAAACTGTAATACTTAGCATCACATTAGTAACCCTAAATCAAAGGATTTACAAAAAATCCAAAGTTTGGCACCAAAATGTGAATAATGCCAAATTAAGTCTAATGACCTAGCATGGTCAATGGTCCACACCAAACCTTAAAAGACCCATCATGGACGGTTAATATAGGGTGGATGTCACCTTGATACAAAATATCTCATTAAAGGAGCGAGTCATCCATATACTATTCATGTCATGCCTTTTCTTACCTTAAAAGGCAATTTTGATTTTCTCTTTCATTCTCTCCTATTCCAAACACGAGCCAGCACTCTCAAACCTCCCTTCCAGCCATTATTGAGTTCTTGAGCAAGTGTAGAATAAATCAAACTCCAAGAGCATAAGGTAAGCTCTTAAGTCACATGGTATACCATTCTCTTCATCTTTCCATTGTCTATCCAATGAACTAACTTCCAACCCACTCCCAGCTCTCAATCAGCACAAGTTCCTATTGCAATAAAACCCTCATTTTTTGCTGAAACAAGTCCTTGGAGCAAAGAAGTGCAAATATCATTCCTTAAGGTAAAAACTGCCTTAAGCTTCTACCTTTCATTCTACTTGTGTTATGGCCGATTTCTATGGATTAAACCACTTATATTATTCCTTTTACATGCTAGAACCTTGGTTGTTCTTGATCTCCTTGGTGGTGGCCGATTTCATCCTTAAATCTACATTTAAGGAGTTTTCAAAGGGTAAGTGTTCTAGGTCTTTTTCTTATGTTTTGATCAGCCATTTTGGCATGTCTTTAGAAGAGAATTAACTCCCTTCATTTCCTCCTAAAATAGGGCCGGATTGATCTTTGGAAAGCCTAGGAATTCTAAGGTCAAGATTCATCTTCTTAAAGCTTATTTTTATGCTTTAAGGTTCTACCGATTTTATGCCACCCTAGAGCTTGACCTTGCCTTGTTCTTGCTGTGAAAATGCATGTCAAGGAGTGAACTAAACTTCCCTAAGCTGCCGTGAGTGTGCAAGGAAGGAGAAACCTAAAGAAAGTCATTTTCAAGAGGTAAGGATAAACCTAACCCTAAACCTCCATTAATCACCTTCTAAACTATTGTTTAAGTGTAAAAAAACTAAATTATTATTATATTATGCTATATAGTGAAGGTTGGTGAGGAGGAAATTGAGAGTTACTTCAAAGACAAGGTAAAACCTTAATACTCACTTTTAAAAGCTGTAAGTTAATTATCCTTGTGCTTAATATTAAACCCGTGAGGGGATGAGTAAAAAATGGTCAAGTTTGACCCTAAAATGACTAAGAAATGTTATAGTTAACTTTGGCTAATCACTTACGTGATTAAATGACATAATTGTCAAATTAAGACATTATGTGGTAAATTGGTAAATATCAAAAATATTTGGGTGAGACCGTGAGTTTATTACATTTTTTAAAGACATTTAAGTGTAATTTTATGTTACAAGTTCAAGTGTGTAATAAGGCCATTTTAATTAGGCAATTTCTTTATGTTATTTAAAGTTTACTTACCTTTAAAGTCAATTATATAGTTATTATAAAGTTTGGGGGCTAAAACTGTAAATAAACAAAACTTGATGGCTGTAATAAATTATGGCCAAAAGTTGGAATTAAAAATGAGTTTTTATGTAAGGTTGTAAAATTTTACAAAATTGGGGTTAAATTGCAATTTGTAGGAAAATTGGGGTAAATTGTAATTACTGGAAATTGGTGGTCAAGGTAGTGTTTGGGAGGTCAACATTAACCATATAAGAGGCCTTGACCAAATTAGGTTATTTAATAATTTAATTATCACCTTATATTAAATTTTGGAGTTAAATGTAAAAGTTACATACTATATGGGGAGGAAGTGTAATTTCCTAAAATTCTGGGCCAAAATGGTATTTAGAACATATTAGGGTCTGTTGGGAATTTTGGGAATTTTTGGAGATTTATTTGGAGTTAAATTGACTATGGTGTATAATATATAGTTAAAGGATTAAATTGTAACAATATGATAACATTTGAGGTTATTTGGTAATTAAAGAACGCTGTGGGGAGTTGAGGAAATTAATCTGGACAGTTGTGGTCTGTTCGGAAACATTTTAAGCAAAGTTAGAAACTTTGGGTTATAATTATGCAAGATAAAATGTTATAACCTATGGTATCATATAAGGTAGTAAGTTTGTGATATAAAGTGGGGTGAAAATGTAAATAATGAAAGTTAAGGGCTGTGGCGAGAGTTAGAAGAAGAGTTAGAGATGAAATTTATACTATGGTTTATAATGTTATAAAAATTATAACATTTATAAGGTATTAGTATTCCTTAAGGAAGAGACGAATGTGTTATAAACAATACCATTTAATAAAGGAGTTTTATAATTCATATAAAACTATGAATGTATGAAGTGAGGAGAATTTATATAATATGGTTGATAACCATATAATATTAAGAATGGAATGTTATGGTGGAGAATATTATAAGTGTTACATTAATCATAAAGTATTAATGTCATTAAAGTGGAACTAGTACAAGTGTAAGGAATTACATGAAGTAATAAGGTTTAGGCTTATATAATGTATTTTATAATTCCTGAGAGGAATATAAATGTAAGAAGAGTTATATAATATGATTGTGAAATCATATAAAGTAAGGTGGAATATAATATAAAGTGGAAGATTTCGATACAACCTTAGGCTTAACAACTAATGTTATGTATAAAGGAATGTATAAGTAAAATTATATAATTCAAGTACTATTAAATGAATTATATAAACTTGTTGACTTGGACCCATTGACCAAGTCAACCCAATTGACCAAGGAAGGTCAAGTTGACTAACTCACAAATTAAATGATAGTTTGAGAGTAACAATGTCATAAGAATAATAATAACATATAGTAATAAACTATATTGTTATCTATATGTATACACATATATACATGTACAAGTATGTATAAAATCAAGTATGATAACCTAAGAATGTATATTACATGGGTTATAAGGATTTAATCCTAAGTAGTAAAGTAATACTATGAGTTACGCGTAACGTAACAAAATGGTGAACATAACTAATCCCAAACTCACCCGAGAACCTAAGTAATGACGACTAGATAACCACGGGGTATTTACCGGGGTAATTAGTGACTAGTCGGGATACCGAATTAGTCCGCATTACAGAGAGCTAATTTGTAGCCTCGTATTCCAGAGTTGGATGCATTAGAGGATATGCGTTAGAGAACGAGCTTCGAGGATTAGCGGGTGTGCGTGAAACTTCACGCTAGCGTATATTACGGTGAAAGGTATGTTGTTATATGGCTTGATTGTCTCAGAGGATTTCCTCAGTTCAGACTTGTGTGAAAATCTGTGATAAGATTAATTGTCTGATTGCGTGAATTAATATGCTGTATATTATGCTATTACCTTATTATTGCTATTTACGCGATAACAATATTGTTCGTATACGCTTATATATATAACGAACTAATGGCAATAATGTTATCTTATATTATTATAAGACAAGGGATGATAAAACGTTATAGCGTAGGATAATAAGATAGATATATATATTCCGAGTATATAAGAATTTACTTAGATACAGAGCAACGACCCGATTTAAAACCGCTCTGTATTATTCTTTCGAACGGTATGAATCACCTAGGGACACTAGGTATAAGACCTGGATGGACACGTTCGAATTGTAATTACTAAGACTTAAACGATATTTAGGATTTAGATTAGTGACCTTAATCTATCGGTATCATATGTATAGAAGAAGTGTATGGAGAAATCCAAGAGGATGTGGCTCTTGGAACACACAGTAATCACTAAAAATGATGCGAGGGTGTTCGCGTACGATCCTCACGCTTAACAAAATTCCAACAAACTAAGATGGTCGTCGGTCAAAGACTCTAGTGTTGGAATGGCTACTGGCTTGGGTGAACCTCCTTAGAGGGGTATAATGTAGAGACACGTCGGCTTAACGAGACATTGTCATAGGCGTGAGGTGCTCTCAGACTAAACAATATACAAACAGCTAGATAGCTCGTATGACTCACAATATCACTTAGGCTTAAAAGCCGAGTACGAGACTAAATTATACATTTATAACTCTCATTTATTCTGCCTTGTTGTTAATATGCTTACACTACACTATTATGTGCTATGTGAACAGTATGAATTATATTTGTTTATTGTGTGGATGTTATACTTTGTGTATGTTTAAAGTTTGTTTTAAAACTGTATTGCATGTAAAATGAACAACATGCTCTCGACAATTAATTGGGGGTCGAGGGGGCATGACAGTCATGTAGTAACATACTCAGCAGGGGCTGATTCCATACATACAACAAAATTCTACAGGTATGGGAAGCTGCTGATGACAACAGAGTGCGGGACGCGTTGGGTAGTTTCGCGTTTATTTAATACTACATTGTGTATTACGATTCAGATGTAAAAAGTATGTATAGGACTTGAATACTTAGAATGCTCACTAGTTATTGTATTTAGTTAAGGTGGAAGAGTATATCTATCTCTTGTTATCACTACGGGAAAATGTTTCATATTGTGATCAATTAAGTTGGATACATATCACTCGCATAGGCGAGTGAGTGGAACGGTAACACCGTAGTTCAATAATCTTTATTTACCGCTGAGATTTTATTTAGTTAATTCCGACGATTAGACGACACTTAAGAGACTGTAAGTAGGGGTGTTACAAAAGTGATATTAGAGCGGAGTACCGCTCTGATGACAAGAGATAGTAGGATTAGAACAATGAGCAAAGGATTTGGGAATACGGGAAATAGTTTGTGAGGATTCCTGACCTAATGAGGTCGTTGCAATGCTGAAAGCTTGCAAATATTGGCCTGAAGGGCACTTCAATACAGAGTAAGGGTCTAACTCACCCTTCTGACGGACGTCAGGGAGGGGTTCGGGTAAGAATACTAATGAAGGACGAGGCATGGTAGAAAATGGTGGAGGTCTTGCAACCTTAAGTAATGTTGAGACAGTGGGAACCGCTCGTACTGATGGGAGTACATCCTGGGAAATGGCAATGGTACCCCACCCGCCACTGCCCATACCTCAAGTACCCCCTAAGAGGCAATGAAATGAGAAGCGCCAAGGAGATGGATAATTCTTTTGAATCGGGAAGACCCGATGTGGCTGCCATAAGAGTTGTGACAATTGAAGGAGAAGAGAATTTATGATGCAATGAATCACTGAGGACCAGGGGTCCTGATAATGACGTGCTATCTATGAGACACTACAATGCGTAATACCAACTAAACAATGAACCTATTTAGAGGGGTAGATTCCAGAGGACAAATAGGGTTGGCTTGCATACAAGCAATGCAACCTGTCCGATAACCAGAGGAGAGCACTAATAAGTGCACATGGGAAAAAGAGATGGAACAACGAGTTAAATCAACTCACAAACGTATAACATGCTGAACTAATAGGCGCTTGGAAGTCTTACCCGAAAAGGGATAGCTCCGAGCTTATGTAACTTCGAAGGTTCAGGAAGACCTAGCCTGCATCATACGAAGGCTATAAGAGTCTACGGGATGGAACTCTCCACGGTTGCTACAATATAGCACCTCAAAAGGGAGTTAAAACTCTAGTACCACAACAAAAACGTGTGGGAATAAGAGGAGATGGGATAGTATGAAGTGTCTAAGGAACTCCTCGATAGGAGCGGGAACCCGATAAGGGAGTAATGCTGCAGCTGACACGCACCGTGCCAGTGGCTCAGTCTGCATGGTGCACTTGCCATAACAAGTGCAGTAGTAATCCTCAAACAGAAATTTCAACCTGCCTTACGCACTTGCTACAACAATTTCTGCAATTACGAATCAATACTGAAAGACCATGTCGACCGGGAGGTACAATACCATGGCTATTAATAAACACTAAACTTTCAAGTAAGTCCGTAATGCAAAAAAAAAAGCATGGACATAACTTGTCTAGAAGAAGGGTCACAAGACCCTTAAGTTGGAGGGCGATGAAACCTCGGGAAGACCGAGTGGGTCTGACCATTAAACCAAAAAACGAATACATCAACTGACAAGGCGTTGGATTAGAGTAAATGTAATAGATTGGTAACTAAGGCTTACAAGCTTAACCCCAGTACCGGTACTGACATCAAATGTCAAGTACTACCGATGGGAGTGTCGAGTCTTCATGACAAGTACGACCATACCCAGGGAGTGCATGACACCTGCGGTTAAACTACCACCATTAATTATTGTGCAAGAACAATAAGTGAGTACACCAGCCACGATACCAACTGTAACCCATCCTATTAGTCGAATGAAGAATCAAACATGAGTGTCATATGGCAAACCACTCTCAAGCTGTAAGAGAAGCGTAGATAATATGCGAACACGCAAAGAAATGGGTCGATGCTATGTCCGAACACCACACACGAAAGGTGTTGTGGATCCTTGTTAAAGGAAGGACACGCTAGTGCCAATATAATCGATGTTAAGATCAATGATTCTGCTAAACTCAGCATGAAGGGCAGGGAATAATAGTAGAACAGTAAATTAACCTAAGGACAAGAAATGTCGTGACCACAAAAGAGAGGATGAGGTGCGAAGCTAGTATGATTTAGAAGACCACAACCGAGAGTGATAGTTAATAGAACCCACTTAATTCGTTAGTACTCCCCCCGATCAATCACATAACTTCCCCCTGATCAATTTCATTAGTACTCAATTACAACCCTTGGAGAGAAGTGTTGGACCAACTAGGATTGAACTAAACACAAACTTGTGATACAAGCGGTTACAATCCCATAAATATTTATGAGAGAATTATCAATAAGGACACCAATGGTAGAGGAGAAAGCCACCCTCATACGCTACTAATATAACCCTATCACTAGGGCGCTATGTTGCAACCACCTATCGAAGAGAAGGTAATAACCATGCCTATTGGGCAAAGGAACCGTGAACCAAGAGAACCCTATAGGGACATTCTAATACCATAGGTTGAATCTTGGCAGCTAATACTCCAACGGAAATTACCGGGACTAAGAATGTGATAACCACGGGTACGGACACTACGTGTACACACAAAAGAGTCATGGGACGACCACACTTCTAGGAGCTTGTGGGCTTGATGAAACTTATTTTAAGTTAGTCAGTAAGTAGTATTGTATCAGTACGGTACCCCATGTATGTAAACGAGTAGAGTAAGAACCCAAGAGGTAGTCAACTTCGTGACCAGTTAGAGATGCAATCATGACAAGGCAACGGTAAATCAACGAGAAAGACCTCAGTCAACCAACAATGTTGGGGAATTCAAGAATATCTTGATAGCAATATGACAGAAGGTCGTAACTCCGTAGAGAAGTGAATAGAACACAAAGTGTTAGGAATTTCAGCATACATGGAAACCGAAGGCCGACTTAATGATAAAGGTAAGGAAGACCCATTAGATGGGTAGATGATATGTGGTACATTATAAGGCTTTAAAATTTACTCATGTGAGCGCAATGTTACCATTCCAGGAGAAACCTATGAAATGTTATAAATGCTACCCGGGAAGGGAGCATAAGAGAGCTATTTTATGCGCTAAGGGCGCGGCGATGATGTCACATTGAATAACAATAACCATATGCTCAAGCCATAGATCGTTAGTACGTTGTCACCCAAGTAGGGCTGAACGGAAGACAAATGTCAAGATAAATCCCACAATCGCGTTACAATATGCAATATGTAATACTCCGTATTTTCGTTTTTCAGATTTCGTGACATAACATTTCGGTTAATGTCATTAATTAAAGTTATGTTATGTGGTGCTTGGTTTAGCTGATGGAGGGACGTCGGAGTCATTGAATTAAAAGATGGGGGCAAGGAGGTCATTCCCCTCTCTTTTATTTTGGTAAGCTTCTTTAATTATTTGATTGGGCAGTTTTCTTATTCCAATCACGATCAGTTCTCATCGACGTTCTCTCGACAGTTTCTTGAGCGCTTCTTCTCCCTCTACCTCTTGCTCATCCTCTTGGTGCTGGTTCTGGAATTTGTGTGTGCTGCTGCTGCGTTCTTCTCGGTTCTTCTACTGCTGCTGTTCGGGTTCGTTCTCTGCGAATTCAGGTTTGGTTTTCCTTCGGTTTGGTGGTGTTCGTTTCTGTTTTGAGAGGGTCAGTTTTCTGATTGTCGGTCTGCTCGGTTGTGTGAATTCAGCGTTAGTCTGGGCTCCCTCTACTGCTGTTGTCTGGTTGCGTGTGGGCATCGACTTGGCTGAATCTGCTCTGCGAATTCAATGTAAGTGGGGATGGAATCGGGGTTGTTTACTCACCCTCGGGGATGGTTTTATTCTAGCGTTTCTGATTTACAATTGTGTTGTGATTGTGTGTTTTCATCTCGTTTTGCGTTGTTTATCGTTCGGCTAAACCCCCGAGGGTACTGTTTTGCGATTCTGTGGATTTGGTGTGAGTTTGTGATGATTTATGGCTGGATTCTGCGCGTTTGTTCGTTCTGAATTTGACAGTTTCGCTCTGTCCGAACGTCTGTCCGAACTTGTAAGTTCGGACAGGTCATCGGGCGCGTTTTGTTTTGAAGGTTTTGAAGTGTCCGAACATCGGTCTGGACTTGTAAGTTCGGACCTGAGCGAGGATGAATTTTCGTAAAAGTTTCGACGTGTGTCCGAACTTGCAAGGTCGGACGCAAGTTCGGACACGGTGGAAGTTTTGGTTTCTGACTCTCGACTTACGTCCGAACTTTGATGTTCGGACGTAAGTTCGGACTTTGGCATTTCTGTGACTTCTGACTCTCGGCCTCTGTCCGAACTTGCAAGGTCGGACGCAAGTTCGGACATGCCATTTTGAGCATAACTTCTCTGTTTTAGCTCCGTTTTGAGTTCCGTTAGCGGGGTCGGATTCCCCTATCTGTGTACAAGCTTCTTATGCGTTTATAGCATTTCAATGCACTTAAGATTGATAAGCGAGAAATACATCTACTTTTAGGACTTTAATTCTTCCTATTTTCATAGCAATTTGTGTCGTATTTCTCACTTATCATATGATTTTCCTAGATTTATGTTTTGATATGAATTGATATTTTATGTGTTAAATGTAGGAAAAAGCCATGTAAATGAATAGATAATCTCATGAAATTTCCAACGCAACAAACGGCGAGTAAAACGACTTATAACGAAGAATCAGAGCCGGTTGAAGATTGCAGTACATCGGTATATATATATATATATATATACCGCATACTTGTCCGCCTATGACAACCGCCTGGAACTCGCGCGGACAAGAAGACAGGCGCGACACATACACGTCCGCATGGATATGGCGCGGACGGCAGGCGGACAAGAAGACAGGAGCAGACACACACGTCCGCTTGGTTCTTGCGCGGACGGACATGCGGACAGGGTAGTGGCCGGGCGGACATAAGGATAATCAGAGACGTCCGCGTTTGATTTAGGCGGACGCAAACGCGGACGCAGAGGCGGACGAGATTAAAATCAGACGCGGAGAAGTTTTCTTCTTCGTTCTTCCGCGCCGTCTTCTTCTTTCCTTCTTCGCGGCACCGCAGTCGAACTGCTCCTTCATTAATTACAGACGGCGCCTACCTTAATTCACTCGCTGACGATGCCGACCATGATTTAATTTGCGGATCTGCTCACCAACTCCACCGCCATCTTGCTCCAGAGCTTCAGTCAGCACCGTCCTCAACCAAACTCACGCCTATCTTGTTCCATTCACACTTCTCCACATTTCCTATAAATAAGCTACGTTCCCTTCAGTATTTATCATCCCTTCTTAAAATCCAAAGCTCACCGCTCACCACGTACGCTCTCCACTATCCATACGACCACATCCATTTCTTTTCTCCCCGTTTTCTCCATTTTTATTGTTTTTCCACCACACCACATCTCTGCCATTAATTAGTATTATTATTACGGACGACGTGGATACAGAGGCGGAGCCAGGATTCAGAGTCAACTTGCTAGCTGTAGTTTTCTCTGCCCTTTCTCTTATTTTGTTAAAACGTTGTTTATATATAGTTATGTTTAATTAATAAACTTAAGCCCTCCCAGGTTTGGGATGCGAGCCTATTTTTTATATTTATGTTATGTTAAGCTTCCACTATGATTTATCTAAAGTAGTAGTTTAATTCCAGTTCTTGATCTGCTTTAATTCTCTGATCAATTATTAAAGCAATATTTGTAGTTTTCTAATCAACATGCGAGAGCTGATATAGATAACAAGCGTGGGAAGATAAACCTGATTAACAGCTAGAAGCCTGATCCGGCCTATAGGTTAATTAGTCTCAAATAGAAGCTGTTCTTTATGCGATTGGTTGTATCCGGATTAGAGCATTAGTCTGCTGCTAGTTCTAGCAACTGGTTAGGGTTCGTTAGATTTAGTCGTCAACGATTATTTATAGTTTCTGAGTTTATTACTTAAGTGGTAAAGTTTATATTAATATAATTGATAAAATAGGTGAGCAGAACAACCCGGGATGTTTTCTTAAAAGACAAAAAAAAAGATTTATAATTTCTATTTTTATTATTTTTTTTTATTTTAATTATTCTTATTATTGTTTTGTTCAAGTTAGGTTTTCGATTGTTTCTCCTTAAAAACGATAAATCTATTTACTAGAAGTCTCAGTAAATTTAATCCACTGTCAGTTATCCACAGCGAGGTCCCAAAGAGTACGACAACCCCACGAATCCACTATCCCGCAAAACGATTAGGTACACTGCCTAAGTGGTAGAAGTAGTCACATATTTCTCAACAAGTTTTTGGCGCCGTTGCCGGGGACCTCCAGCACGGTTAATTGATAGTTTTTAAATATTATTGAGATTTCTATTTTTATTTACTTTTATTTTATTTTGCCTTATTTGTATTTTACTTACAAAAAAAAACAAATATATATATTTCTTGTATCTCTGTTTTATTTTTGTTTTTGTGTTTCTTTTCTATTTTATTTTCTATTCTACTTGGTATTTTTGTTTTTGTTGTAGGCTAGTTACTGATAATGGAGAGCGGATACGATGAGGTGAGAAGATTGTTGATCAATTTGGAATGGACACAAATGCAAGAGGAGATATCCTCATATCAAAGATTGGTCAAGAATTATCAACCGCCTCAACAATCAAATCGAGAGCCGTATTGGTGGGAAGTCGACCAGGCTAATGCACAGTACAACGAAACTCAGTTGGGGTATTACTACTTCAATCAGAACGAACAACAATCTACACGGAGGCTAGACGAATTTCTCCTGAGTCACCGAGCCACCAGAAGAGATTCCAGTGGTGACTCCAAGGAGTGAAGACCAATTCGAGCCAGATATTATTGAAGTTACAAGTTCTGATGAGGAGATAAAGAAACTTCTCAGTACATTTTTCTCCGACGCCGAGTTAGAACAAATGTCTGAGAGTTACAATCTTCCTCCATCTCCATCCCCAACACAGGAGGAGCAATTAAAACTCGAAGATATTGTGTCTAAGCCGGTCAACCAGCTGGAAGAGCGCTATCCTGTTGAGCCTCACCAACCGGAAGAGGAAATTTACATCCTCGAATCCGAGGAAGGAACACACACTACCACCGGTCTCTCATCAACTTCCATCCTGCCTCCATAAGCCTCAACAGCAAGAGGAGGATGTTTACATCCTCCAATTTGAGGAAGAAAAATCATCACCACCTGGTCTCCTGTTACAACTACGTTACCGGCAGTACCTCCTCAAACACCAGGTTTTGTGGAGTATTCATTTTCCTATTTTATTTACTGAAGTACGTTTTGTGTGATCCAGGTGGTTTGCTTTTTATTATTACTAACTTCGTTTTCCTGGGAAGATATTATCTACTTTTATTTTGATCCAGGATAACGAAGCGATAGTCTAGCCAAAGACTAAAACTACGGGCAGCTTACTGGAGGCAACCCAGTGGTTAAAATTTATTATCCTATTATTTCTATATTATGTTTTTCAAAAAAAAAAAAAACAAAAATCTTCAATTAATAGGGGAGCATATGGTTTTATTTTATTTTTTATGATTTTATTTTAATTTAATTTTTAACAAAAAGAAGTGGAAATGGTCTATGCTTTCATGCAACGCTTTTTTAGCGTTTATTTTGGGACGTGTGCAGGTGAAATTCTTCATGGTATCTGAAGAACTCCAACACATGGACACTTGCTTGAACGCAAGTGTCGAGGAACGCTACTACCCCCATTGTTCGCACTTAAGTGTGAGGAAGGACACCTTCCTCAATCTACGATATCAGGGGATATTCTCAGTTTCTTTTTTTAAATGTTTTTGTCCAGTCCACCAACGCTTAATGATTATTATTATATCAGTCCATGATTGTCCCGAATGAAATTCTTCATGAGTCTGGCATTTTTGAAAGGTCTTTTCTGATTATTTTATGAGCAATGAGGACATTGCTCCTCTTAAGTGTGAGGAAGTCTAGACCTTTCCCTGAAAATATGCCAGTGCACTTAATGCCACACATGTTTTAATTGTCTTCTTGCATTGAGGGAATCATGCTCTGAGTGCTTAAATGTTAAATTCTTGGGAAAATTTTTGCATAAAATTTTGAAGTAAGCCAGGTGACCACCTCAAGAATCTTTCTGCTTAGGTGTTTGTATATATAATTTATTCAAATGAATCTGTTTTCCCAAAAATTTGGTGGATTAAGTTGATGGAGGAAACTGAATTAGTTTATCTTGGGATTTTGGAAATGATATGAAGTTTGGAATGAAAGGATAAGGCAAGGTACCCCGCTGATCAAAAAAATTTTCCTAACAAAGCAGGCCTCGTCTATCCGGTTATTAAGTCCTAGGGTGCCTTAACACCCTAGCTCTAAGGTCTCGTGATCTGGGATAGTTGGCCCAACACCGTTACAAGGATAGAGAGAAAAGTCTGGGTACGAAAAAAAATCTGCAATTCGCAATTATTCAATTGTGTTGTATATATTTCTTGAAGAGAAGTTTTGCATACGAAAAGAGTTAATTGCAGTTTAATTTTTGTTTTTGATCATGAGTATGTGTGTTGAAAGGTATATGCGGAATAAGGCGTTACTTCACACCCCTTGTCATCCAAAGGTTAAAGGAAAGAAACGGTGGAAGATCCCAAGTTAATCTACATTCAGATTTGTAGTCTAACTTATCCATGCTTTAAAAAATTTCTTTTCACTGTTTGCGAAAACCTACAACCAAGAGCATAACTATTCTTTGATTGTCACTTTGCTTGCTCTGTTTTGCATCTGCTTAATCCTGAGGTTTGATACTACGGCCTTAGAGATATATTTATTCTCTATTTGCTTGAGGACAAGCAAAAGCTAAGTGTGAGGAAGTTTGATAAGCGAGAATACATCTACTTTTAGGACTTTAATCTTCCTATTTCATAGCAATTTGTGTCGTATTTCTCACTTATCATATGATTTTCCTAGATTTATGTTTTGATATGAATTGATATATTTTATGTGTTAAATGTAGGAAAAAGCCATGTAAATGGATATATAATCTCATGAGCTTTCCAACGCAACAAACGGCGAGTAAACGGACTTATAACGAAGAATCGGGAGCCGGTTGAAGATTGTAGTACATCGGTAATATATATATATATAATACCCATACTTGTCCGCCTATGACAACCGCCTGGAACTCGCGCGGACAAAGACAGGCGCGACACATACACGTCCGCATGGATATGGCACGGACGGCAGGCGGACAAGAAGACAGGCGCAGACACACACGTCCGCTTGGTTCTTGCGCGGCAGGACATGCGGACAGGGTAGTGGCCGGGCGGACATAAGGACAATCAGAGACGTCCGCGTTTTGTTTAGGCGGACGCAAACGCGGACGCAGAGGCGGACGAGATTAAAATCAGACGCGGAGAAGTTTTCTTCTTCGTTCTTCGCGGCGTCTTCTTCTTTCCTTCTTCGCGGCGCCGCAGTCGAACTGCTCCTTCATTATTACAGACGGCGCCTACCTTAATTCACTCGTGTGACGATGCCGACCATGATTTAATTTGCGGATCTGCTCACCAACTCCACCGCCATCTGCTCCAGAGCTTCAGTCAGCACCGTCCTCACCAAACTCACGCCTATCTTGTTCCATTCACACTTCTCCACATTTCCTATAAATAAACTACGTTCCCTTCAGTATTTATCATCCCTTCTTAAAATCCAAAGCTCACTGCTCACCACGTACGCTCTCCACTATCCATACGACCACATCCATTTCTTTTCTCCCCGTTTTTCCTCCATTTTTATTTGTTTTTCCACCACACCACATCTCTGCCATTAATTAGTAGTATTATTACGGACGACGTGGATATAGAGGCGGAGCCAGGATTTAGAGTCCTTGCTAGCTGGAGTTTTCTCTACCCTTTCTCTTATTTTGTTAAACGTTGTTTATATATAGTTTATGTTTAATTAATAAACTTAAGCCCTCCCAGGTTTGGGATGCGAGCCTATTTTATATATTTATGTTATGTTTAAGCTTCCACTATAATTTTATCTAAAGTAGTAGTTTAATTCCAGTTCTTGATCTGCTTTAATTCTCTGATCAATTATTAAAGCATATTTGTAGTTTTCTAATCAACATGCGAGAGCTGAGATAGATAACAAGATGTGGGAAGATAAACCTGATTAACAGCTAGAAGCCTGATCCGGCCTATAGGTTAATTAGTCTCAATAGAAGCTTTCTTTATGCGATTGGTTGTATCCGGATTAGAGCATTAGTCTGCTGCTAGTTCTAGCAACTGGTTAGGGTTCGTTATTTACGTCAACGAATTATTTATAGTTTCTGAGTTATTACTTAATGGTAAAGTTTATATTAATATAATTGATAAAATAGGTGAGCAGAACAACCCTGGGATGTTTTCTTAAACAAAAAAAAGATTTATAATTTCTATTTTTATTATTTTGTTTATTTTAATTATTCTTATTATTGTTTTGTTCAGGTTAGGTTTTCAATTGTTCTCCTTAAAAACGATAAAACCTATTTCTAGAAGTCCAGTAAATTTAATCCACGTCAGTTATCCACAGCGAGGTCCCCAAGAGTACGACAACCCCACGAATCCACTATCCCGCAAAACGATTAGGTACACTGCCTAAGTGTAGAAGTAGTCACATATTTCTCCAACAAAGATCTGTTTTGTGAGCTTTTGGTTTTGGGACCTAGTTACTTTGCTTCTGAGCCTTGGATAGTCGGGTCGGGCTGTCCCGTAGCATGCTGCGCAGGAATTCCTTCTGTTTATACTCCTTAGGGTCTCCCTTAGGACGTTATTTGGACGGGTCTGTTAGCTGTCTCTACGGCTTCTGTTGTGGGATCCTCGGATCCATAGGACCTTATGTGAGTCCTTCTTGTGTTAGCTTGTTTTCTAGTGTCCCACCTTCTGTATCCGTTTCTGAAAGTCGACTACGATTTGAAGTGACGTTCTGCTCTGCTTCTGTTTTGTTCCTTCTTTCTGTCTGATTATATCGACTCCGCCTTCTTCTGTTTATGAACTTCTTCTACTTCTGTTTGAGTGGGCTTCCTTGAGGAAGTCTTCTGCTTGCTGGGCTGTTTAGCTCACCCCTTTACTTTGTTGCAGATTGAGCTCGTGGGATCTCTCTCTTGTCCCTTGCTGGAGCTTCGTTTGTTATGTTTTGTTGACTTTGTTTACTTTGCGCGTTGGACGCTTTAGAGCTTGTGTAGCCTTCGGGCCTCTCTTTGTATTTGACTTATATGTATTTAGTCTTGTAACTCTTTTGGTATTTATACAGTTTGTTATTTGGTTTTGGATTCATTTTGCTTAGAGCCTTGCGACATTAGGTAAGTAGACTCGCGGCGTGTAACGGCCCTAACTCCTAGGCCGGTTTTGGTGGTCGTTACATTTAGTGGTATCGAGCCAGTTGCTCGTTCTTTGGTGTTGTGGGGTTTGTCTGCATGCGTGGGTGTCGGAAAGGTCTGGCTGTTTGATTCTTGATGGTTTCTGATAATTTGGTCTTGTATCTTCAGTATGCCTCCCCGACGTTCAGGACGTGGTGCAGCTTCAGGCGATGCTCCCCAAGGGGACATTGCAGAGAGTTGTACAGCAGTGGTGACCCAGGTGTTGCAGACCGTAGGGGCCACTGCTGGCCAGGCGACAGGAGCCGGTAACGTGGGGGCAGCAATGTGAAGGCGCTTCAGGAGTTTCTGAAGCTGAAGCCGCCTTCTTTCGATGCCAGTGGCGGACCCACAGGAGGCGAGCCACTGGATTACCGCTATTGAGGACCTTCTGCGGGTCATGGATGTGAGGAGGACCAGAAGGTTGGGTCGCTACCTTCATTTTCAGAGTGAGGCGAAGGAGTGGTGGAAGTCAGTTGAAGGGAAGTACCCCCACCCATGGACTTGGGAGCAGTTTAGGGCTGCTTCAATCAGCAGTTCTATCCGATGTCTTCAGGGATCAGAAGATAGTTGAGTATGGGAGGCTTCGTCAGACGAAGGAGATGTCTGTGGACGAGTATGTGCGGAAGTTCATTTCCCTTTCTAAGTTTGTGCCAGAGCCAGATGACAACCGGAAGGCTAGGAAGTTTGAGGCTGGTCTGAGGGGCACATCGAGCTGCTGTGGCACCTTTCCGCCACAAGACCTTCAGGGATGTGGCCGATGTGGCGTTAGTGGAGTCTGAGCTGCAGGCTAGGCAGCGGTATGAGAAGAAGGACCAGAGGCCCGATAAGGGCAAAGACCAGAAGAGGAAGGTCGTGTGGAGGAGCCCGAGAGGCGTGAGCGGCCTTCTTCTCAGAAGAAGAAGTATAGAGAGGACCGGGGTTCTTCTCATCAGCATCCCCTGCTGTGGAGAAGTGTGCGGAGTGTGATCGTTTTCACCCAGGACGGGAGTGCTACGAAGTCCGGGCGTGCTTCAAGTGTGGTTCGCTGGATCACCGCATTGCCCAGTGTCCACAGGCTAGAGGTGGAGGTAGCAGCGGTGGTTTCTGAGGGTCGAGGTGCTGGTTCAGGGTCGGGCAGAAGGCTGATCAGAAGAAGCCCCAGACCCAGACACGTGTATATGCGCTAGCTAGTGAGCGAGACCGTGACTCAGACCGAGTAGTGTCAATATTCTTCAGATCTCTTCTCAGCCAGTTTTCTGCTTGTTTGATTCAGGAGCTACCCACTCCTTTGTGTCGCTGATTTAGTGGGTAGTCTCAGGTTGTCTGCTGTGCCCTGTGATGTGGATTTGTGTATTTCTAGCCCGTGAGTGGCGTGCCTGCTTGTGTGCTTAGTTATGTGTGCAAGTCTGTTCCTTTAGTGATCATGGATAGGAACTTGCCTGCTAATTTGATTCCTATGAGTATGTCCTGCTTCGATGTGATTTTGGGCATGGACTGGCTAGCAGAGCACCATGCCCATATAGATTGTGCAGCTAGGAGGGTTGTGTTTGATAGACAGGGTGAGACCCGTTTTGCTTTGTGTGGGAACTCCGTTCCTTGTGCTCCTGTGTTGGTGTCTGCTATGCAGGCAGTCCGTTCCTTGAGGAAGGGCTAGGGTTTTCTCTACTTTGTACCTGAGGTTAAGGAGGGATCCGGTTGGAGGATATCCCATTGTGCGCGAGTTTCCTGAGGTGTTCCAGGGCGATGTTCCAGGGCTACGCCAGATCGTGAGGTGGAGTTTTCTATCGAGTTAGCGCCAGGACTCAGCCTATCTCTAAGGCTCCCTATCGCATGAGTCCGACAGAGCTTAAGGAGCTGAAGGTGCAGCTGCAGGATCTTCTGGATAGGGTTTCATTCGCCCGTTGTCTCCATGGGGAGCACCTGTTGTTTGTGAAGAAGAAGGATGGCTCCTTCAGATTGTGTATTGACTACAGGGAGTTGAATAAGGTTACTATCAAGAATCGGTATCCTCTTCCCCGCATTGATGACCTCTTCGACCAGTTAGCGGGAGCGACAGTCTTCTCGAAGATCGACTTGCGTTCTGGATATCTCAGCTGAAGATTAAGGCCGAGGATGTGCCTAAGTCTGCATTTAGGACCCAATATGGGCATTATGAGTTCTTGGTCATGCCTTTTGGTTTGACCAATGCCCCGTCGTCTTCATGGATATGATGAACAGAGTCTTCAAACCTTTCTTGGATTCTTTCGTTGTAATACCCTCATAAACAAATACGTAATAGTCGCTCACGTGAACAGGAAATAAAGGCGTCTCACAGCGGAAGGAATTACGGTAATAGAACTCACATGGGTGCTACTTGCCACCACTCGCCCATACGAGTGATGTAGCAGTACAACATCTTAACAAATTAAACATAAAAATACAATCCGCAGTGACAACGAGATACCACCTACATTTCTATCCAAGTAACAAAAGCACAACTACTGTGAGCATCTAAACATAATCCAACTCTTACAACTCCTTTCCAGTGGAATCATTTAATACATAACGAGGTATGAACAGTAAATCCAAGTCAACAACGTCAAACTACCCAGTCCCGCACTTCGGCTTCAACGTGTTCAGCAACCTGCACAATAAGTGTAGTCTCAGCGGATAGACGCTGAGTATGCCGGATCTGGACCCTATTGGTCACTTGTCATTTTTAACCGTCTTGATATTAGATTAATTTCATGCTTTGCCATTTTACAGATATAATAAATACTGTAACAACATGCATGATTATATAATCATTCATCCAATCCAAACAGTCATATATGGATATACACATTACTGTCATACATCATACAATACAATGGCATTGAGAACTCATTCATCGTATATTAACATCATCACATAGTACATCCCTCGGCCCTCCGGGCCTTCACATATCGTTTGTTTAGGTTAGTACAGTCGGGCGTCAGTTAGGACAACCCGAAATATATTCACTTGGACAGTAGTCCCACGTACACACAAAGGTGCTCACTGCCCTGATCATCCGAAGACTCTGGGACTTATTCACTTTGCCTTTGTAAAGGCGTCCATTTAGGTGGCCAAGGGCCTGGTGCCAACGGTAGCACACTCCGCCTGACGATCTATCTAGGCTCGATCAGGATTAACTAGGGTAAAACCCGATACGGGATAACCCAAGAGATCTCTACGCGCGACCAGCAGCCAGTGACTGTCTGGATTAAGGTACATCATCACATCCATTCACACTCCACTGTTAGCTTTGTTAGTTAGATAGTCAGTTACAGTTTTAGTTATGGAGTACATCACTTAATTTGTTAGCTGCCCTATGGGTCTTACGCATGCCTAGAATTATTCTAGGTAACATTCACGTTTGAGTCAAAGCTCTAGAGACCGACAATGTCGTGTCCCATTCCTAAGTATTTTACTTAGGTTATAACTACATACTTGTAATACTTAGCGTATTAGTTCAAGCAACAGTGGTCACAATCACACATTTCGCATATGTAGTTTTGTATAAGTCGATCTATAGTCGACGTAGTATTAGTCCCGTAGGACGTTCGTGCATAAATAATTAATGCAATGAACATAACTACACCACACACATAAATCACATACATACATACATTCACACAAGTTATTTATCAAACAAATCCGAGCCCGAGGAATTCCTCAGGACAACCCGGATCAAATCCCTTTACATACCGTACACCGTCGTCCAGATTCGTGCAGCGCAGGCCACTAGAGCTTTCGAGCGCGTACGTCGGAAATGCGATCTAGTAATACAAGGAACACTAAGCGTCAATCCACATGACAGCACAATTCGGTATTTCTGAATGACGTTTGAAATCCCAATATTATGCCCCCGGATTTTCCAACTGTTATTGGTTAAGGAGTTGTTTTCTTAGGAACTCCATACTCGTCGTGTGAGTTAAAACTCGGTTCTCATTATGGTATGAAACCTTACGTTGAACACTTGTGACACTTCGTTTGGGATTTATGCAGCACACCAAGGTTATATACTGACCTTAGTATTTTACGTCATCATATACTATAGTTTATGTCTTCATCCTTGACATGCGTTTATATATGTATACATATAGGTAAGCGTTTAACAAGACAGTTTTAGTAAACTATAGTCTAGACCACTTAATATTATTTAGTGTTACACTTATTTCATAATGTCATATAGTATGCTATTTTATGTGTCATTTAACTTTATAACATATAGCTTCGGTAATCGTATGTGTGTACCGGAAGTATGGTACACATATGATACACTTGTACTCCTTATTTCTATAACTCTCATTGATCACAATATAATCGCATACTTATAACATGTTGTGAATACTTGATTTTATAACATCAAGACTTCGTAATAGAATATAACCTAAGGTTTTATAGCACTTGTTATGGTTACCGGAATGCATATATCTTGATCCCATTTCCTATCAAATCCTATACTCTCAATATCCCAAGTTCACCACTTACTTTATATCATGCTGCATTCATCATACATTATAGAATTTAAGACTATACTATATCTTAATCCCCCACTGCAGCTCAGCTATACAGAAGCATCCTATAAGTGAAATCTGAAACAGCACGTCACATCTCTTCTTGGTTCTTGCTCCTAGTTAACTCCCCTGATGTTTCATTTTCTCGAAACGATTAGTTAACCTAGCTGGAGTTGTTAGCTATGGTTTGAGTTCAGTGTTAAACCAGTACCACACTTCTAACACCCCTGGAAGTTAATTATACAGAGGCAATCATTTCAGAAAACCGAAACATCGAAACTGTACATACTTTCATTCCAACTTCTCTTCTAATGCATTGGTTGAATTTATAATTTTTCTATAAGCATCTACACTCTTAGGTAGGTGTATTATAAGGGTTCTAGGTTCATTTCCCAGCTCAAAGAAACACTCTTATTCCATCTGTATTACCATTATACAGAGGCAGCTAATTATAGAGAATCTGAAAACACAATCTGGGTATTTCTTCTTCATTCTTTCTTTTTGTCTGATTATTTTGATTCTATCCTGTCCCAACTGTTTCTAACTTCTCTTCAATGTATCAGACAGATTTTAAATCTATTGTGAAGCCATTACGATCTCCTTAACATCCATGTAAAGCTGTTATACTGAAACACCTACACATGATAACCAGAACAGAAACTTGCACTGGTGTATTATCATTCTCCTTCCTCTGTCAGTTGTCGAACTGATAATCAATTCATCCCCCAAGGTGTTTATAACTTCACTTAAGTGTCTTAGGTATGACTAGGTTTGTTCCTTATCCATCACATCCCTAATAAGCCCTCTGAAGTAGGCTTACACTGAACTGAGATAAACTACAATACTGAAAGCCATAACTGAAACTTTTCTCTTCTGTTCCTTTTTTTGTTTGATATCAATCTGTCTTTCAATTTAGGCCTAAGGTGTTAATGTCTTACTTGAGTGCATTAGGTAAGTTTTAGGTTCATCAGTAACTTAATGCACCATTGTTATCTGTTCTGAAAGTTCATTTACAGAAAAACAGAAACTGGAGCTTGAAATCTTGAACTGGTGCATGTTCTTTTCAGTTGTTTTGTTTCTGCTATCTAACCTATCCCCTATCTTCCCAGCTTGTTTAGTAGCTCATTTAGGTGTTCTAATGCTATCTTAAACTTTTGAACAACCATTACAACTCTGTTACATCTTCTGCACTCATATAAACCGAGGTCACATTGTGACAGATTTTGAAGCATTTTTTTTCCTTCTATTGCTTTCTTCTTGCTCTCTGATCTGACTTCCATTTCTCTCCCGAATTGTTTACACAATTTGTTATATGTTTTACCAGGGTTTTAGCTTCCAAAACAGACCTAAGGCCACAGGGAAACACACCTCTGAATCCTCTTTACACAGAAACTGAAAACTAAACCTGAAATCATGGACTGAAAAGTGTTCTTTGCTATTGTTTGTTTTCCTCTATTCTTTTGTTAGTCTTACCTTTCCACTCCTCCCTATATGTTTGCTTACGTAATTAAGTGTCCTGTTACGAACTTAAATCCCAGCATAACCTTGGTAATATTACAGGCACATCCAAAACAGCAGCTGGACAAAACTGATAAAACTGAAACTCTGAATATATAATCTGATAACTCTCATTTGTTCTCTTTCTGTATATTCACATATCTGTCTCTGAATTTTCCCAAAACTTAATTACTCACTTAACTAAGTGTATTACCAGGTTTTTAACTTCGTAATAGACCCAGAATTACATGGGCAACATCCTTGAACATTCTCGATATAGAAGGCAGCAATCTGTAAAAACTGGAACCCTGAAACTGGCTTATTCATCTTCTCTCCACGCATCAGATTGGGTTCTTTTCTTTTGTTATTCATCTGCCTAGATGCTCACCCACTCACTAGGTGTTAAATCAACAGTTTTAAGCCTAAACAAACCCACAACAGCAAGGCTATCCCCTGAGAAGTGCGTAACCAGAAAACACAAAAGTTTTGAAACTAAAACTGAAGCATAGGAACCTGATAACCTTGCCTTGTTTTCTTTCTGTTTGTTCATGGGTTGGTTTTCATTTCACCCCAAAGCACCTACCTACTTAGTCAAGTGTTTTATCACAGTTTAACCCTCAAAACAGATCCAAGGCAGCCTGCCAACACTACTGAAATCTGACTTTACTGAAACGAAAGATTTCAGAACTAAACCTACTGATATGGCCTCTTTGCTTGCTTACATATTGGTTTTAAATCTTTTCCCCAACGTTTTTAAGACTTAGCTAGGTGTACTTAGTAATTTATTAGCATCATTCCTTAAGTCAATAGGACTCTGATAAGTGCGTGGGAATCTAGTTATACAGAAAACAAAATCTCAGAAAAGACCATAAACTGTAACAGCAGAAATCTGATATTCCTCCTTCTATTCTCTTCAGTTATTCACATAACTGTTTTCGAATTTCCCTCAAGTTGATTACCCATCTAGGTGAATGTATTATTAGGTTTTTAACCTCGAAACAGACCCCAAAACAACATGGTTCAGCTACTGAAACTGCACAGAAACAGGAGGTGTAGACTGATACATTGATTTCTGTTCTCTTGAGAAACTTTCTGTTTCTGTTTCTTTTTCTTTTACATTCTCTCGTGTAATTACTCAGTCAAGTGCATGCATTAGGTTGTAAATGTACTAGCAACTCAAAACCACCCCAAGACATTTGGTATGCTGAGACTACATGCTACAGATTGGGCACGATTATCAGTTTGACAGGCTTGGTCTTTTTTTGTTTTCTGATCCTGAAATCAGGTTAGGAATAACTCACCAGTCTAGTGACTTGACCACTCTTCTTAGCTGCGCCTTTGGTAGAACATGGAACTCCAGCTCCTTAGTCACTCAATACAGCTGAGGAAATTTCTCAGAGGTTAAACTCGGTAAAGAAAAAGGAGAGTACAACAGATTGTGGAAACTGGTAGACAGCTTACCTTCCACTTCAGTTCAAACCCAAAGGTGCTGTTGTGTTACAGAGGGATTCTCTCGCCAGATTATCTTTGGGAGAAGAAGGTCATGTTATTACAGATTAGAAAGACAGAGAGGCTTCAGTCATGGTAGTAAAGGTTATAACCGAAACTCAGGAATACAGAAACTGGACAAATCTGTTTTTTTTTTCCTTTCTGCTGTTATGACTCACAGCTTACCTACTAGGAGCTCTTGGGAAAAAGCTGTCTCGGGACTCCTGAATGCTACCTTTGGTTAGCATACGACGTTCTTGCATGACAATACCGATCCCTGAAGCACTGGGTTGTGCATTTCCGATCAGACTGGCCAAGGCAAAGGAAACAGAAATGAGAAGAACCGGTTTGGAGTATTACCTTGGGTTGGCCTCGAGAAGAAATGAAATGCTTCACGGTTTCAATTTCCAGACCGAACTATGCAAGAGCTGAGGGAGAAGTGAGTTAAGAAATAAGGGAAGATCCTTGGTATAAAAACAGAGGCGAAGGGCAATGGGTGAGCAACTGACAATTTCCTCACCTGTTTTCAGAACTGAATCGTGTTGGTTCCTGCGAGTTCTTGCGTGGAGTGGCCTCAGTTTGAGTTGGTTATACTGAGACACTCACTCAAGGGACAAGGACTGGGTGTCTTTATTGGTTCACGGTTCCTGCTGATGACTCCCGCGTGCATGTTTGGGAATTCCCAGAAGACAATCTGATGCACGGTTTTTACTGGAGTCAAGAAGTGCAGTACGTGGTTACAAGTTACTAGAGGAGTCATGGGCGTTTGTAAAAAGAAATGTTTAGTTCTGTCTCGTGGAGTTTATGGGCGATAGAGAAAAGGAATAGCTGTTCCTGTCGTATGGAAATTTGGAGAAATATTGAATTTGAAGTACCGAGAATCAGAAGTGGAGGAGCGTTCTAATTGAGGTGTGTTTGCCTCTGTTATTTCTTCTCTGTAACTTGAGTATTGAGACCACTAGTTACCATTCATTGGTATTTACTACCGAATTTGAGCACAGCTCAACGGTTAAGGCTTCGGGATAGTTACGAAAGGTCTCGGGTTCGAATCCCGGCTAGAGCATATTTGCTCTTTTATTTTTTTTTCCAGCCTTATTATGCCTATTTATTGCATATAAATGACTTGTATTAACATGTCACGTTATTAGTTGTATGTACATATATATGTACGACTTTTTTGTTATGTCCCGTTTTTAATTACATCATTATACGGGTACAACTATTTATAGTAGTGTTCTAATTATATATACGCCGTTATAATCTTGTAACGTTGTATATATGTACGTATATATTCGTTTTATACTTTAATGTTGTAAGTTATATATTTAAATAACGCTTAATTATTTAGGGGTATTTCAGTCTACCCCCCTTAAAGAGACTTCGTCCTGAAGTCGTCTTTCTCTAATGCTTTATAGCAACTACCCATATGGCCATGGTGCACATCTATTTGATGTGGCGGTATCTAAACGATACAATTGAACTGAATTCATAAGAAGTGTACACACACATATATATATATATATATACAATAGTCAACCGTTCATACATGTTCACAACATACACATATGCGCAATGCGCAAATAACCTACCAACAAGACAAAACGCGTATGTCCCGAAGTCGCTTTACTTAAATAGGTGTATTAATAACTACCCTTATAATCCCATAATGTATATCTATGTGATATATCATTTACGCATATCATGTTGTGCTAATACCGCACATGGCCCTTTATTGTGGCGTTAATTCAAACATATATGGATATAGGTGATCCATCAACACCATCATATCCTATCAGTTCTACCAATCCTGACAACCTCCCCGAGGCGTCATACCATATCACCATTCCACATTCCGTATCTAATTATACGTTTCGTATCTAAGCGATACCCTAAGTAATCAATCTACCAGGTACAACAATATATATATATCACAGTATCATAAAGAAAGTACTACACTTGGGTGTAAACACGCCATTACGTATTTCATAAAATTCATACATACGAGTGCACATCTCACACAAACAAATCAACCATGTACGCCCCGCGTACCCAACAACACCAACAAAATGAACAAACAACATCACAAACAACATCGTGTGCCTCGCACACCCACAAACTATTGTATGCCCCGCATACGAAGTAAACCAACAACAAATGTGAACCACAAAATTCAGTGCGAACATGTGCACAGCCAAGAGGCTCTACCCCCCTTAAAAAGGGTTACGCCCCCGTACCCCACAAGTATTCAACAGCCGCTCCACAAGGAGCGCTGGATACTTGGCTCTTTTAGAGTTTTCTAACTCTCATGTGGTGTTTTCACCTTTGGAGTAGATTATTCTCATGTCAGAGAGACGGGTATGACTCTAGCCCCTTCGGGCTCTTAAATATATGAAGGGTGAGGCACGTATTTGTGCTCTCTCCCAAGTTCGTTCTAATGGGCCCACTCGCTCTGTATGAGGTGCAGACCCATGAACATAGGCTCAATTTCCCTCTTTTCGTTACTGTGTATCCTCTTATTTGGATCACTAACATACATTCGTGTGTTTTCTCCCACTGATATTCAGTTTGAGGTATAATATGATATTGGCTCTTGTTAGTACTTGGTGCTCTTTGCACTTGTCTTTGTGATACCAAGACGTACCAGCCTATATGTCCACGTGGATGATGATTGTCATCCGTGTCTCCTGGTGGTTTTGTTCCAGAGTAATACACTGTTGTAGTTCTTTGATACACACTCTTGTTGATATCCATCGCATCTTTCTGTATTTCTACTAGGTTAATAACTGCACAAGTGCAATACCAAAACACTCAGTCCTACAGAGTGCAGAGGCGTAAACTCTCAGCAGCTAATATCTAAAGAGTCACACAGATAAGATGAGCGAATAATCATGTGAGTGGTATATTCCAAGTCCATTATTCCTTCTCAAGGTATCTGCTAGCATTTAGCTTGTCTCTCATCATTGCGTAGTCACGCGTTTATGTTTACATCATCTGGTAGATTTCCTTTGGATTGCAAGAACTTGCATGATCCTTATGAGGGTTTTACGTATTATTCGTCAATATAGTGGTTTCTTGTTTCTGTCATCTGCCTCGTCATCTTCGAAGGGTCTCCTTGTCTTCACTGTGTGTTGACCGCTATTCTGTGTTGTAGGTTCTTGGTTTCTCTAGCTCGCTGGTTAACTGCGGCTCTTCTCGTCCATCTTCGAGGTAATCTGCATCACTGTCCGTAGTACGGAGTTGACTACTTCTCGTGTTCCTAACACTACTTGTCTACATGCATGGGGTACCATACTGATACATTACCACTTACCTGACTAACCTATAAATAAGTCTGTCAGGCCCACATGCTCCTATCGGAGTGCGGTCGTCCCATGTCTCGTTTAGTAAACTGGTAGCGTCCGTCACACGACTATTGTGAAGTATTCTATTGTCAATCTCCCTTTTGATGGATGTCCTTGTTGTAGTCCGATGTTGATTGGTCCGCAATGTTGGTTATCTTGTTGTAGATTCTGATGTTCTAGCAGTATGGTGGTAAGGTGGTTGGAAACATTATTTCTGTTCCCTGGATTCATGTCCTTAGTAACATATTAGTGGTAGCACTTGGTTGCTAACCAGTTGAACGTTAAACGTTGATTCGCCCGTATGGTTGCAATCGTTTATGTAATATTGGTGCTGAGGTAGCAATGTCAGTTCTCCTATCTCGATCTCCATGAGTATATACATAATTCTTTCCTCCAGTTTTAATCATTATCATATCTTACCTATGCTTCCCGATACGGCGTAGGGTAAGTTCTCATGCTTGGGTATTTATACGTGTTCACTTTTCCGTTTAATTGGGTGTATTGTAGATTGCATGATTGCCTGAGCATCTTGGCTCTTCACTTCCCAACCATTCTCACTGATGGTACTGCAAATGAGTTGTTTTTACAAATATTATGAGTGAATCCTTGTATGCCACTTCTCATACGATCAGGTTCGTCCATTAGGACTGAACATTTATCACTATTAGTGGTTAATATTACATGCTGGTATATACTCCTGGTATTCAGCTAGTAAGTAATGTCTTTGTTGTTACTTATTGTTTAGTGCTAGTTACTTGTAACTGCAGTTATTTATTTTTCAAGTGCGCGGTTTGGCGCCTGTTAGTTATTCATCATTGTTATTCACATTGCTTACGGTATGTACCGTAGCTCCATTGCTTCATTATATTAACTTAGACATTGTTACGTTAGTAATATGCCTTGAAAGGTAATTGGAGTCGGTGTTCCCGGTCTCCCGAGCTTATGCTCCTTATTTGTACATTTGATGTTTGCTTATTTACGCTATTTAGTGTTTGATTTGTGTGTTCTGTGATATCGATTTGGGTGGTTGTCATTGGTTCAATTTACACATTCTTTCATCACTGACAGTCGTCACAGTAGTAAACGACATGTCTTTAACATATACTGATACTCACCATTTTCTTTACATGGCGGGACGCCCATGGCGGTAGCCATTCTTCTACTTAGGGCTTGTTTCATAATCGGTATGATATTGATAATACATATAGAACTTAATCTTGACGTTGATCACTATTAATTGTACATAATCATACATGGCACTCCTTGGTAAAGGTAGTGCTCAGAGGTGGTAATTATTCATGTGTTCAGTGTTGATTCGCGTTCATTGTTGCGAAGGTATTGGTAATGTCCGTATTACGGTAGAATTGTTCTTTTCACTCTTGGTCCATCTGTGGACTGATACGTTTTACCAACTCTCTTGTGTTCATCACAGGTTGGCGTATACGTACTTAGTTAGTGAACTATAAGTTATATTTATTACAAGGTTAAAATGTTATAACGTATGATGTGTATAACATCTATTAAATATGTGGCAATACTGAAATAATGGAAAAGTATTAGGAGTTGGTGGAAGTAAGAATTTTGATGTACATGCCCTTTGGCAATAATACAGTTTTTATTAAAAGTATAGGTTATATTATTTAGTGAGGAAATGGAGTTTATAAACTAAGGTTAGTATAAAGTAGGCCTTAGGAATTATAAATATATGTCCTGAAATGTGACAAGATATTAAGATAAGGTTCTTAATATAAGTTGCATAATAGAATGCATCAAATCGAATAATCATCTTACATTAAGATGATGATGAAAATGTGACATAAGATATAATAGGGTAAATCATGAGATATAAATGTAAGTGAATAAATGTAAATACTGCGCATACGATACAGTTGTAAACTATATGGTAGTGATTGTTATACGATCGTATTCTCTTTGTAATTTTATTTTAAATCGTTAGTCACAAGTTTCCTCATTTAATATCTTATTGCTACATCGTTGCTAGTTGTTTGTAACTAGTATGTTGTTGTTTTGTTTATTCTGTGTAATTAATTGTGGCAACTTGTGAAGAGTCTCAGGAGTCATCCGACCCTGGTGTGATCAGCACCAGTGTTGGACTAACCTTCCACCCCAATTTGTGGTTGGTTTTCCCTTGATCCCCGGGAATCAGGTTACACCGTCCACTTCCAATTCAGCCATTTAGTGCTTTGATAATTAAATTATGTTATCTTGGCTCTTAGCCTGTGTCATTGCATTCGTTCTCGTTTAGTAATTATAACCGGTTATGGGCTGGTGTGCCCCCTTTTATTGCGTTAATCGACTCGTCGGTCCCTTCAGAGGTTGTAGGCCTCGCATCTTAGTGGTTTATTGCAACAATTGTAGTTTTGTAGTTTATATACGTGTTCAATTGTTTGGTGATTATTGGTAGCCGTGGTGTCGTACCATAGGTCTACACCGTTTACAGTATTCGTTGTAACGATAATAGCAGTGGTAACTGCAGTAGTAATTGTTTGCAGCACTTGCAGTAGCAAGTGCGCGGGGTAGACGAAATTACTGGTACATTGTTTAAATCAGCGCTTGCAGTGGCAAGCGCACCATGCAGGTAGAGTTGTCGGTTCCCGACTCGTTTGTCTCACTGCTGCATTGGTTGTTTAAGCACTGTTAGGGTGATTGTTCATGAATAAGACGGTATTTGGATTTGGGAAATTTTCCTGACCACATTGTCATTAGAATGATTAAGTCCTCCCTCACATTATATTTATAACAACGTAAATGTTTGGACTTTGTCTCCCTACAGGTACCGTTACGACAGGGTCCTAGTGTCACAGTATTGTGTGCACACAAGTTTAGGATTGAAGTTTGAACACAACAGGGCGGTATACTTATAAAATTTTTCCACGTTTTTAAGATAGTTTCTCTTTACAGTTTGGTGGTTAGAGGTCTCATTACGGGCGACGGTCTCGCGGAGTTCATGGTGCTCCCGGTCCGCTTGCCCTGATGTTCCTGGGTGATCCTTTCCACGATGTTGTAGTAGTAGTGGCGCTCGCCTCTGGCAGTGCCTAATGATACGGCGCTTGGTCGTCAATGGAGGTGTGACATTGAGGTCGTATAAATGTTACAGGAGCAGGAATTATTCATTCGCAGCGAGAGTGTTTAAACAGTCTGTTGGGCTTGGTAGCCCTTTTCCCTATATTCGGGGATTATATTTCTTAGTTGTATTGTACTCATTGGGTTGTGGCGGGAGGGGTACTGTCGGCGGTAGTTCGTACTGGACTTCCACATGAAAGTGGACTGTCGCCCATGTACTCATGAAGTTTGTGTCTCCTCCTGGCTGAGCTCTCAGCTGGACCTTAACAGGGGTAATATTCCCGGGCCTTTATGCCCTTGGTCAGCTTCCTGGCTCCCACCACCACTAGATGTCGGTATTACCGTTCGTCTTCTCAATAACGCACCATAATACAATCAACTCATTTATGTGCCCCATGGGCTAACACTTGCAGGCCAAAGGCTCTGCCAACACATAATTTCATTAAGACACAGGCGTTTCGTACCTCACAAACGTTTCCCAAGTTTCCCAAATCCTAAGCTCACTGTCTTAACCTAGTATCTCGTCATCAGAGCGGTACTCCGCTCTGATACCACTTTTGTAACACCCCTCATAACAAATACGTAATAGTCGCTCACGTGAACAGGAAATAAAGGCGTCTCACAGCGGAAGGAATTACGGTAATAGAACTCACATGGGTGTTACTTGCCACCACTCGCCCATACGAGTGATGTAGCAGTACAACATCTTAACAAATTAAACATAAAAATACAATCCGCAGTGACAACGAGATACCACCTACATTTCTATCTAAGTAACAAAAGCACAACTACTGTGAGCATCTAAACATAATCCAACTCTTACAACTCCTTTCCAGTGGAATCATTTAATACATAACGAGGTATGAACGGTAAATCCAAGTCAACAACGTCCTAACTACCCAGTCCCGCACTTCGGCTTCAACGTGTTCAGCAACCTGCACAATAAGTGTAGTCTCAGCGATAGACGCTGAGTATGCCGGATCTGGACCCTATTGGTCACTTGTCATTTTTAACCGTCTTGATATTAGATTAATTTCATGCTTTGCCATTTTACAGATATAATAAATACTGTAACAACATGCATGATTATATATCATTCATCCAATCCAAACAGTCATATATGGATATACACATTACTGTCATACATCATACAATACAATGGCATTGAGAACTCATTCATCGTATATTAACATCATCACATAGTACATCCCTCGGCCCTCCGGGCCTTCACATATCGTTTGTTTAGGTTAGTACAGTCGGGCGTCAGTTAGGACAACCCGAAATATATTCACTTGGACAGTAGTCCCACGTACACACAAAGGTGCTCACTGCCCTGATCATCCGAAGACTCTGGGACTTATTCACTTTGCCTTTGTAAAGGCGTCCATTTAGGTGGCCAAGGGCCTGGTGCCAACGGTAGCACACTCCGCCTGACGATCTATCTAGGCTCGATCAGGATTAACTAGGGTAAAACCCGATACGGGATAACCCAAGAGATCTCTACGCGCGACCAGCAGCCAGTGACTGTCTGGATTAAGGTACATCATCACATCCATTCACACTCCACTGTTAGCTTTGTTAGTTAGATAGTCAGTTACAGTTTTAGTTATGGAGTACATCACTTAATTTGTTAGCTGCCCTATGGGTCTTACGCATGCCTAGAATTATTCTAGGTAACATTCACGTTTGAGTCAAAGCTCTAGAGACCGACAATGTCGTGTCCCATTCCTAAGTATTTTACTTAGGTTATAACTACATACTTGTAATACTTAGCGTATTAGTTCAAGCAACAGTGGTCACAATCACACATTTCGCATATGTAGTTTTGTATAAGTCGATCTATAGTCGACGTAGTATTAGTCCCGTAGGACGTTCGTGCATAAATAATTAATGCAATGAACATAACTACACATCACACACATAAATCACATACATACATTCACACAAGTTATTTATCAAACAAATTCGAGCCCGAGGAATTCCTCAGGACAACCCGGATCAAATCCCTTTACATACCGTACACCGTCGTCCAGATTCGTGCAGTGCAGGCCACTAGAGCTTTCGAGCGCGTACGTCGGAAATGCGATCTAGTAATACAAGGAACACTAAGCGTCAATCCACATGACAGCACAATTCGGTATTTCCGAATGACGTTTGAAATCCCAATATTATGCCCCCGGATTTTCCAACTGTTATTGGTTAAGGAGTTGTTTTCTTAGGAACTCCATACTCGTCGTGTGAGTTAAAACTCGGTTCTCATTATGGTATGAAACCTTACGTTGAACACTTGTGACACTTCGTTTGGGATTTATGCAGCACACCAAGGTTATATACTGACCTTAGTATTTTACGTCATCATATACTATAGTTTATGTCTTCATCCTTGACATGCGTTTATATATGTATACATAAGGTAAGCGTTTAACAAGACAGTTTTAGTAAACTATAGTCTAGACCACTTAATATTATTTAGTGTTACACTTATTTCATAATGTCATATAGTATGCTATTTTATGTGTCATTTAACTTTATAACATATAGCTTCGGTAATCGTATGTGTACCGGAAGTATGGTACACATATGATACACTTGTACTCCTTATTTCTATAACTCTCATTGATCACAATATAATCGCATACTTATAACATGTTGTGAATACTTGATTTTATAACATCAAGACTTCGTAATAGAATATAACCTAAGGTTTTATAGCACTTGTTATGGTTACCGGAATGCATATATCTTGATCCCATTTCCTATCAAATCCTATACTCTCAATATCCCAAGTTCACCACTTACTTTATATCATGCTGCATTCATCATACATTATAGAATTTAAGACTATACTATATCTTAATCCCCCACTGCAGCTCAGCTATACAGAAGCATCCTATAAGTGAAATCTGAAACAGCACGTCACATCTCTTCTTGGTTCTTGCTCCTAGTTAACTCCCCTGATGTTTCATTTTCTCGAAACGATTAGTTAACCTAGCTGGAGTTGTTAGCTATGGTTTGAGTTCAGTGTTAAACCAGTACCACACTTCTAACACCCCTGGAAGTTAATTATACAGAGGCAATCATTTCAGAAAACCGAAACATCGAAACTGTACATACTTTCATTCCAACTTCTCTTCTAATGCATTGGTTGAATTTATAATTTTTCCATAAGCATCTACACTCTTAGGTAGGTGTATTATAAGGGTTCTAGGTTCATTTCCCAGCTCAAAGAAACACTCTTATTCCATCTGTATTACCATTATACAGAGGCAGCTAATTATAGAGAATCTGAAAACACAATCTGGGTATTTCTTCTTCATTCTTTCTTTTTGTCTGATTATTTTGATTCTATCCTGTCCCAACTGTTTCTAACTTCTCTTCAATGTATCAGACAGATTTTAAATCTATTGTGAAGCCATTACGATCTCCTTAACATCCATGTAAAGCTGTTATACTGAAACACCTACACATGATAACCAGAACAGAAACTTGCACTGGTATTATCATTCTCCTTCCTCTGTCAGTTGTCGAACTGATAATTAATTCATCCTCCAAGGTGTTTATAACTTCACTTAAGTGTCTTAGGTATGACTAGGTTTGTTCCTTATCCATCACATCCCTAATAAGCCCTCTGAAGTAGGCTTACACTGAACTGAGATAAACTACAATACTGAAAGCCATAACTGAAACTTTTCTCTTCTGTTCCTTTTTTGTTTGATATCAATCTGTCTTTCAATTTAGGCCTAAGGTGTTAATGTCTTACTTGAGTGCATTAGGTAAGTTTTAGGTTCATCAGTAACTTAATGCACCATTGTTATCTGTTCTGAAAGTTCATTTACAGAAAAACAGAAACTGGAGCTTGAAATCTTGAACTGGTGCATGTTCTTTTCAGTTGTTTTGTTTCTGCTATCTAACCTATCCCCTATCTTCCCAGCTTGTTTAGTAGCTCATTTAGGTGTTCTAATGCTATCTTAAACTTTTGAACAACCATTACAACTCTGTTACATCTTCTGCACTCATATAAACCGAGGTCACATTGTGACAGATTTTGAAGCATTTTTTTTCCTTCTATTGCTTTCTTCGCTCTCTGATCTGACTTCCATTTCTCTCCCGAATTGTTTACACAATTTGTTATATGTTTTACCAGGGTTTTAGCTTCCAAAACAGACCTAAGGCCACAGGGAAACACACCTCTGAATCCTCTTTACACAGAAACTGAAAACTAAACCTGAAATCATGGACTGAAAAGTGTTCTTTGCTATTGTTTGTTTTCCTCTATTCTTTTGTTAGTCTTACCTTTCCACTCCTCCCTATATGTTTGCTTACGTAATTAAGTGTCCTGTTACGAACTTAAATCCCAGCATAACCTTGGTAATATTACAGGCACATCCAAAACAGCAGCTGGACAAAACTGATAAAACTGAAACTCTGAATATATAATCTGATAACTCTCATTTGTTCTCTTTCTGTATATTCACATATCTGTCTCTGAATTTTCCCAAAACTTAATTACTCACTTAACTAAGTGTATTACCAGGTTTTTAACTTCGTAATAGACCCAGAATTACATGGGCAACATCCTTGAACATTCTCGATATAGAAGGCAGCAATCTGTAAAAACTGGAACCCTGAAACTGGCTTATTCATCTTCTCTCCACGCATCAGATTGGGTTCTTTTCTTTTGTTATTCATCTGCCTAGATGCTCACCCACTCACTAGGTGTTAAATCAACAGTTTTAAGCCTAAACAAACCCACAACAGCAAGGCTATCCCCTGAGAAGTGCGTAACCAGAAAACACAAAAGTTTTGAAACTAAAACTGAAGCATAGGAACCTGATAACCTTGCCTTGTTTTCTTTCTGTTTGTTCATGGGTTGGTTTTCATTTCACCCCAAAGCACCTACCTACTTAGTCAAGTGTTTTATCACAGTTTAACCCTCAAAACAGATCCAAGGCAGCCTGCCAACACTACTGAAATCTGACTTTACTGAAACGAAAGATTTCAGAACTAAACCTACTGATATGGCCTCTTTGCTTGCTTACATATTGGTTTTAAATCTTTTCCCCAACGTTTTTAAGACTTAGCTAGGTGTACTTAGTAATTTATTAGCATCATTCCTTAAGTCAATAGGACTCTGATAAGTGCGTGGGAATCTAGTTATACAGAAAACAAAATCTCAGAAAAGACCATAAACTGTAACAGCAGAAATCTGATATTCCTCCTTCTATTCTCTTCAGTTATTCACATAACTGTTTTCGAATTTCCCTCAAGTTGATTACCCATCTAGGTGAATGTATTATTAGGTTTTTAACCTCGAAACAGACCCCAAAACAACATGGTTCAGCTACTGAAACTGCACAGAAACAGGAGGTGTAGACTGATACATTGATTTCTGTTCTCTTGAGAAACTTTCTGTTTCTGTTTCTTTTTCTTTTACATTCTCTCGTGTAATTACTCAGTCAAGTGCATGCATTAGGTTGTAAATGTACTAGCAACTCAAAACCACCCCAAGACATTTGGTATGCTGAGACTACATGCTACAGATTGGGCACGATTATCAGTTTGACAGGCTTGGTCTTTTTTTGTTTTCTGATCCTGAAATCAGGTTAGGAATAACTCACCAGTCTAGTGACTTGACCACTCTTCTTAGCTGCGCCTTTGGTAGAACATGGAACTCCAGCTCCTTAGTCACTCAATACAGCTGAGGAAATTTCTCAGAGGTTAAACTCGGTAAAGAAAAAGGAGAGTACAACAGATTGTGGAAACTGGTAGACAGCTTACCTTCCACTTCAGTTCAAACCCAAAGGTGCTGTTGTGTTACAGAGGGATTCTCTCGCCAGATTATCTTTGGGAGAAGAAGGTCATGTTATTACAGATTAGAAAGACAGAGAGGCTTCAGTCATGGTAGTAAAGGTTATAACCGAAACTCAGGAATACAGAAACTGGACAAATCTGTTTTTTTTTCCTTTCTGTTGTTATGACTCACAGCTTACCTACTAGGAGCTCTTGGGAAAAACCTGTCTCGGGACTCCTGAATGCTACCTTTGGTTAGCATACGACGTTCTTGCATGACAATACCGATCCCTGAAGCACTGGGTTGTGCATTTCCGATCAGACTGGCCAAGGCAAAGGAAACAGAAATGAGAAGAACCGGTTTGGAGTATTACCTTGGGTTGGCCTCGAGAAGAAATGAAATGCTTCACGGTTTCAATTTCCAGACCGAACTATGCAAGAGCTGAGGGAGAAGTGAGTTAAGAAATAAGGGAAGATCCTTGGTATAAAAACAGAGGCGAAGGGCAATGGGTGAGCAACTGACAATTTCCTCACCTGTTTCAGAACTGAATCGTGTTGGTTCCTGCGAGTTCTTGCGTGGAGTGGCCTCAGTTTGAGTTGGTTATACTGAGACACTCACTCAAGGGACAAGGACTGGGTGTCTTTATTGGTTCACGGTTCCTGCTGATGACTCCCGCGTGCATGTTTGGGAATTCCCAGAAGACAATCTGATGCACGGTTTTTACTGGAGTCAAGAAGTGCAGTACGTGGTTACAAGTTACTAGAGGAGTCATGGGCGTTTGTAAAAAGAAATGTTTAGTTCTGTCTCGTGGAGTTTATGGGCGATAGAGAAAAGGAATAGCTGTTCCTGTCGTATGGAAATTTGGAGAAATATTGAATTTGAAGTACCGAGAATCAGAAGTGGAGGAGCGTTCTAATTGAGGTGTTTTGCCTCTGTTATTTCTTCTCTGTAACTTGAGTATTGAGACCACTAGTTACCATTCATTGGTATTTACTACCGAATTTGAGCACAGCTCAACCAGTTAAGGCTTCGGGATAGTTACGAAAGGTCTCGGGTTCGAATCCCGGCTAGAGCATATTTGCTCTTTTATTTTTTTTTCCAGCCTTATTATGCCTATTTATTGCATATAAATGACTTGTATTAACATGATGTCCCATTTTTTAATTACATCATTATACGGGTACAACTATTTATAGTAGTGTTCTAATTATATATACGCCGTTATAATCTTGTAACGTTGTATATATGTACGTATATATTTGTTTTATACTTTAATGTTGTAAGTTATATATTTAAATAACGCTTAATTATTTAGGGGTATTTCATTACCGGTTTTATAAGGAAACAAGAAAGAACTTTGTGTGGAAAAGAGGTAAACATACTAACCTAATGTGGTATAATGCCGTAGGAGAAATGAGCTTATATTGCTTGCTAAAATGATCTAAGGAGCCAAAGGTGAATGACCTAGTGAAATGCTCTCAAGGAGTTTATTAAGGGCATATGTATTGTTGGGTGTATTTGCAGGTCAAAGGCATTATTTATGTGGGAAATTCAGTGTTTAAGATTTATGCAATTTAAGGGCCTAAGAGCCATGTTATTTAAGGGCCTAAGTGCCAGCAATTTAAATTGTGCACTATATTGTGATGTAGTGTAAATTTGGTGAAGTCTTGTGTGTGATGGTGTTCTTGATGGATTTAGGTGTTCTTGAGTGTTTAATGGTGAAAACTATGAGCTTTGGAATGATGATGTGCTAGGAGAACCCATGGCAAAATTTATAATGTAGAAGGAGTTCTAAGTGTTTTAAGTAAGTTTGGTGAACTAGGAAGTGTTAAAGGTGAACAAATGTTTTACTTGGGAAGAAAACATGTATTAAGGTGATTTAGAGTGATGCAAGGATTTAGGTGTTATCTTGGAGGTTCTAGGAATTCAATGTGTGCTTTTGAGAATGTATTTAAGTCTTGGAGAAGTTTGTTTAAGGTTTAGGAATGTTGATGTACAAGGAAGAAGTGATGTTTTGGTAGATGTGAAAAGGAGATTTAGTTAGTAAGAAAAAGTTTGAGAGATGATGTTAAGGTGTAGAGGAAACACCTTGGTATAGTGGTCATTATTGGTGAAATACCACTTAGAAATCTTAAGGAGGAAACATTCCAAGTGCTAAGAATTTTGTAAGAAATTTGTGAATGATAAGATGGTTTTGGTGTGTGATTTAAAGAGTTTAGTACATGGCTAAAGATGGGTTTGAAGTGCCCAAATGAGGTTAGGACATATTAGGATATTGAGGTGAAGTTTGGAGTTAAATGGGCAAGGGGAAATAAAGGTCTGGGGCAGACCGACCTTGCGACCGAACTTGCCAAGGTCGGTCGAGCCCAGTTACCCTGCGAGAATTAGTTTCTGGAATGGACCGACCTTGGGGACCGGACTTGCAAGGTCGGTCGGGAAAGGGCCGGATGGAACAGGGAAAAAGGGGACTGGATAGTTATAAGGGGTAGCTTGTATTTTCTGTACGGATTAAGTTTCTGGAATCGACCGAACATGCGACCGAACTTACAAGGTCGGTCGGAGTAGAAAATTTTGACGGTAAAGTGTTCTGGAATGGACCGACCTTGTGCAAGGTCGGTCGAAGGTCGGTCGGACCAAAAATGTTGTTCATGGTTATAAAATGATATGTAATGATGGGGATTGATAGGTAATGATGTTATAAAGTTGTTAAGGACATGTTAGGTGGGTTTTAATGACAATTAAGTGGGTGAAAAGTTGTATTAAAATGTGAGAGTAAAACAAGTTAAAAATGTCAAGTTATTTAACTAAGTTAACGGGAAAGTTAACATTAGATTAGACTTAAACATTATGTTACCCCGATGTTAATAAATACATGTAAGTTATCAGTTGTTCGAGAATTGCTCGAGGAACATAAGTGGACATGATAAAGTGGACTCCGATGATAGGTATGGTTTTCTTGCAACCTGTGTCCTACCGGATTACACCGGCTTGTATGCCAATGTGTTTCTCTGTATGTTTGCCACGTTGTAAGATAAAACATGTAATGAGTTTACAGCAATTCATATAGTGACGTGTCTAGTTCCGATACCATTTAACCTCGGAAGTGTTAACCTTAGTTAACTGAGTCTAGGATCACATGAGAGTTTGGTATTCGGATTAAAACGACCCGAACCATGGGACGTTCTAACCACGGTATGCGTGTGTTAATTGTGTGATATGTGTATGTGAATGTAGGGATTTCCCTTGTGTGTTTAACCCAGTTGTAATACTGTATGGTGTGTAGTTATGATAGGCTCCATAGTGGGGTTCTAACTAATGTCTAAAGTAAGTATGTACTAACAGTGGTGAGGAATCCGGTTTGGCCGGTCGCGCGTTGTTTGGGAGAGGGTTATCCTTGTTAGCCTTACCCTTCTCTTTGTTATGGTTGTTTCCCTCACGGGTTATGATCTCCCATTAGCTTATTCCAAAGCTTAGCTATTCTGACTTATGATCGGTTTAGGGGGAACATGTGTTTGTGTGGTGTGTTCGAGCCTCCAAACCCGAACCATCTTAACTTAGGTTACTCGTCCGACTATTAGGACGGTAATGAGTGTTGTTGTTGTATAACGAGCTTACCATGAGGGACACCATTCTCTAGGCTCACCAGTGATTTAACTATGTATGGGTCGGTTCCTAAGAGGACCGTTCCCGTTATGTTATGTGATGTTATTGTAAGCAATTCCTATTGCGATGTTATCATGTGCACGTCGATACGTGAAAGTGTTGTTAAGTTTTGTTATGTGAGGAATGATATATGTTGTAAGATATGGAGTGTGTGGATCATGGATATGAATCCCAGTTTGTGATAAGAGGCGTTTAGGATACCCGATTTAAGGGTAAATCTCGTCTATTAAGGAAGTAGCTCCATTAGGAGGAACACTCTAGGGATAATGAATACCATGAGTGACTTATCAAGTAAGGATATATTATCCGTTTGTTGAGCCCGTTGAGGCGAAATGATTATGTGATGTGTGTTTACAGCTGCATGCATGATTTAAATATAATCAACTGCATGCTAAGACGACAATTAGTTGCGTGGCCCGGTAGCATGTGGGCTGCGGGATTACCATACCAGCAAAGGTGCTGAGCCCCTTGGGGGCCACCCTTTCTCTTCTTTTCCTATTTCAGGTACAGAGAGCCGGAAGCCGTTCGAGAGTAGGACAGGGTAGACATTGTACGTGGGTAATCATTTAAGTGTATATATGGAGTCGGTAGAACATGTGATGGTTTTTGCGAATCTCATACAGGTTTTGGAGTAAGTTTGATAGGCTTGGAGAATAAACTTCACTTTCAAATTAACACCAGTACAGATTATGGAAGATTGGGTGATAGTGAACCTCAACAGAGAGCAAGAAAGATCTGGAGAACAACGTTTTTTATGGGGCAGGAAGTATTTGGGCCATGAGAAATGAAGTAGTATTTAGGACCAAGCAGTCTCGACTGAAAGGCAGTCAACGACGCAAAGAGAGGGTATGGCGATGGACCAAAAGCTGGTGGCCGATTTTCCCCATTCCATACGAGATGTTATTCACTCCGCGAATTTAAGGGAGGATTTGTTATGTTTTGTAGTAAGGGTATGTCCTGTAAAGACCAAGTGCCATGTACTCTTTTTCCTCTATGGCTTTTTCCCACTGGGTTTTGCTATAGAGGTTTTTAATGAGGCAGGCCTTGGGCACAGGGAGACCACTATGACCTGTTGTGGTGTATTGATATACTCTGGGCTGTACTGTATTTTAGTACAACTATGAATAAACTCATAATTTCAAAAAAAATATACAGTAGGTGTAGTAACCGAAGTTTGTTCGGCATCAGTTTATAAATACTCGGTATAGTTGAAGGGTGTATGTTGTTGTTGTTGTTGTTATGGAAAGGGATAGTAAGGTGTAGTCGCTCGGGAATTTAGCCCATCAGACCGTACAATGTATGTGTATTACCTTGTTAGCCACGTGGGGTGTTAACGGCGTGTAACACCAACGAGTTAAGTTATTTGATGAGGTGTGTATTCCGCTGCAGATTGTTGTTATGTTTTTTTTTGTGGATGGGTGTTACAAAAGTGGTATCAGCGAAGTATCGCTCTGATGACTGAATTACCGAGCTTAGGAAGTACCGAGTTAGGATTTTAGTACTTTGGGTTAAGGGTTGAGTGATAGCGTGAGAGATACGCTAGTAAGGAACTACCAGTGAATACTGGAAACCTACTATATCCTTCCCGCCCTCCACAATCCCTGTATATAACTTGGGGAAACAACGCCAGAGAGATGGAAGTCCACTCTTACTCGGGAATACCCGATCTGGCTGTTATTAATACCTTTAGAGTACGGAGAACCTGTCATACAGTGGATCCGAAAACTGGAAATTCTGGAGACGGTTTCCATCTGAACATGTTAACCGCATTTAATAGCGAAGAATGAAGAATCTTGTGTATAAGAATAGAATTTCCGGCAACCTGGGTCGACATGCCGAGCAGTCGAGAACACCAGCTTGCCACACACCGACCGTGCAACAGGCAAGTGGATTAATGAAACCCGAGACGAGTGTCTACAGGACCGCAGTTGATAAATAATACACCAGCGGTATACTAACCGAAAAGGAACTGCAACGTAGTGCCCAAATACGTGGAACGGGCTACAAGGAGAATACAATACTAAGAAAAAGGGGTCTCCTAGAATGGGAAACACCCTAGTTGATGATCGTCATGTGAAGACAGTGAGAAGTCACCTAGAGGAGTTATTAGCAAGACAGTAAGATCAGTGAGGGCCAACAAGGCCACTGATGAAAGTGCGGGTAAAAACAATACCACAACCGGTATGTGTTAAACCGATAGCCAGTTAGCATGGCGCACTTGCCATAACAAGTGCTGCTATAACAGGGCTGTTCAGGAAATTTATAATAAATACAAAGTACTTAGTAAAGTACCACGAAATTAACTGTGATCATCATAACAGTGGGAGGGCCCGTTAGCCTAACCACTGTAATTGAAAGTACACCAGTCAGCAAGAAGCTAGACTTGGTTAAAGCAAGAAGGCATTGTGAAACCATGAAAATTTTTCTTTCAAACTCAGATTTATTTCAACTCTTTTCCTTCAAAACCAGATTTTCTTTCAACCAATACTTCTTTCTAACCTTCTTCTAAACCAAACCAGTAAAACCAAGGGCAGTTGATAAGAATTCAACAATGGATAAACTTTCCCTCGATTAAGTTCGGGAAGCAAGGAATGAATATTGTCACGGGACAATATAAGGGAATTGAGAACAGAATACTTCACCTAGGCTTGTGACGGACACTACGAGTGTACCAACTGTAATGTGGGACGACCGCACTCCGATAGGAGCTTGTGGGCCTGACAGACCTACTTATGGGTTAGTTGGGTAGGTAGCAATGTATCAGTATGGTACCCCACATATGTATACGAGTAGAGTCCGGAACACGGGAAGTAGTCGACTCCGTACTACGGTCAGCAGTATAAATCAAACAAGAACTAAGGATTACCATGAATGGTTGAAGTTAAGGAACTCAGTTAAGTTAACAAGACTAAAAGAACTAGTGAATTCCTTTCAAGGAGATGTTTAAGAGTCAGGAGGTGCGAAGTGCACTAACTGTAATGTAAAGACAACGTATATGTCTTAAAGATCCTCAGGGATAAACGTAATAGCTGGAACGGTGACCCAACCTGTACATGGCAAGCAAATGCCTAATGTGGACACATTAATGTGCAATGAACGGGATGAAACTCCCAGAATGAGTACCTACACTACCAGGAAATGTTGATCTTCACAGGAGGAGATAATAAGCCAGTTAAGAACGCAAACGGTGTGGCTAACGGAATGTACCAATAAGTGTGAACCAGATGTAAAGGCATAACTTAACAACACCCAGGAGCAATCCTTGAAGGGTGTTCGCATCAGTAATTGTTGCACGAAATGGCGTGACAGAAACACAAGGGTTGAAACTAACACCCAGTTTAGACATAAGTTGTCAGGAGACGGACTGACAAACCTAAGGGGCATCCCATGAGAGGAAACGGAATGCAACGACCTTGTCATGGAGCTCAATATAATATCCAAACCGTGTAATGTTGTACAGAGAAGTACATATGTGTGGAAAGCCTACAATGAGTGCAGCTCAAGGCAGTAAGGCTTATAAGCCACAAATAAAATGTGTTATGAAAATTAGATTGACTGCAAAAGTTTATGTTATATAAGTGAATAGAGTGGAGAACGAACCACTGCATTAAGAGTGGGGATACCCCTCGATATTGTGAGACCGCAGGAGCGGTAGTTATGTAAATCAAGTTCAAGAAATAGTTAAGGATGGACGATGTTATTATTGAAAGAGAGCAGTTAGCTTAGTAGTATGTGTATAAAGTGCGGCACCGAGCTGAATAACGCCGGCTTGCGACTCGAGTGATCAGTGCTCAAAGAGTATTCAGTAGTCATCCAAAAATGACAACCCATAATACGAGTGATGTAAGTATATGCGTGGAAGTTAATGTGACAGTAAATACGATGTAAGTTAGTGTTATACAATAAGCACGGTGCGCAGTAAGTGACCGTTATATAAGTATTGTTAAACGATAATGTAGCAGATAAGACCAGTTATGAAGTAAATTCAGTGGTGATGCAAGGTAAGTGATGATAAACAAACTCGGCAGTAAGCCAGTGGCCAGTATTACGAGATCGGAACCTCAATGAAACACAGTGTGAATTCCATGCGAATCACATGAGAGATTTGCTGTCAAGAGTTTACGCCTCTGCACTCTGTATGACTGAGTGTTTTGGTATTGCACTTACGCAGTAATGATCGAGTGGGATAGCTAGGAATTGGAAACATGTTAATTGTGGAGCAATAATGTTATAATGGCCGATGCATAGGAAATGCAAGGCCGCACCAATAAAAGAGTACTTGTACAAAACCGAATGTGGAGACATGATTAACAGTAAGTGACTACAGTAGCACTAACTGCCAAATATCGGTATAGCTGAGAGAGCACTACACACTAGGTAGTAGCTCAATGTCAACCGATAGTAAGTCGGAAGGGAACAAGTCAATCATTGTGAAATACATATCTGTATACACAGTAAATGGTTATGGAAGTGGATAGAAAGTTTATAACTCACCGAATTCGCTAACGGTAAAAGATACGCGTCGGTTGAGAGACCATTGTTACCAAGATGAAGGTGACAATTGGGGATGTACAATACATTATGAATAACAAATGGGGCAATTAAGCTCTACAGTTATTAGAGTTTCGCAGCAGAAACTAGTGAGCCAGTGATTCAAGTGTTGAATGTACATGGTGAACATGAGTGAATGGCTAATTATTAACGCCTAGAAGCCTAACAGGCCAGAATCAAAACCAACTAAGAGTTTAAACAAACTCTAATGAGAATTCTTGGTTTAGGAACTAAACCGCCAATATGGTTAAGATCCTCTAATCAGAATCCATTGTGTAATATACCGCGTGGAAGTTAAAACACCTCACGACGGCAGAACATTTTAAGCCAATGTTTAGCGATTGATTACGTGGGCGTAATCCCTTTTAAGGGGGGTAGAGCGCAAAACCACTTAGTGTGTATTACCGTACAAGTGTACGTGATTTATGTTGTGCATAGCACAGAATAATTTGTTTTGATGATTGCGTGTGTTACGTAAACATATGCATTCATTCATGGTTTATTTGTGGTAATTGCGCACAGAAGATGCGAATACCATTGTAAGTGTGTTGATTTTAATAGTGTGTGATAGTACAAGTGTGGGGAGTAGAGAAACTCCCGGGAACAAAACCCCGACAGTGTATAAATGTGAACCTGTGTGTTGTATTTTGATAAAATATATGTGTATATATATATACTATATAGTGATTCATGAATGGGTATGAAACCGACATAGAACCTAGTGAGAATAAGATTCCCTAGGTAACAACATTAAAGTGAATGGAAATAACTGATAGACGAAGTTCTATCCCTTGGAGATGTTATGATCATGACTAGAATGATTTAAAAGATAGAAAATTGGAAATGAGTGATTTATTTGGTGCTTGAAAATGAAGTGGGGAAGTGGAACTTGATTTGCATGCGATCAAGGGAAGCCGAACACAAATTGGAGTGGAGGGATAGTTCAACACTGATGCTGATCACATCAGGGTTGGATGACTCTTGAAACTCCCTATAAGTGGTCACAAATAACCACGCCAAGAAAAGAAGCAAAGAGCTTAAGTTGGACTTGGAGTTGTGTGTGTTTTCAAAAGGATTTTCAATTGGTATTTATAAACGTTGATAGATACTTTACATAATTAAAGTTCTCTTACTTAACCTCACAAGGAAATTTTAAATTTAAGTGATTGTTTTGATCTCCCAAAGGCACGGGGATGGAAGGTGTCCATCGCGACCGGGTTCTGCGGGATCACAGTGTATATAAAGGATATTTTTGATTGCTATACATGCTATGACATGTTGTGTGGTATGTGTAATAAATGTTATTTTGACTTGATCTCCTAAAGTGTATGCTATTAAGACCTATGAGTCTAAATGTGTTGTGTTACATAGACCTATGTGTCTAAATGTTATTATGTTACCCAAGACCAGAGAGTCTAAGGGTTGTTGTGTATGTGTAAATGTTGTTAAGATACCCGGACCATGAGTCCGAGGTTATCATGTGAGTATGTTATGTTATGTATGGATGTGAATATGTTACCCGGACCATTAAGTCCGTGGTTGTGATGTAAAGTGTGTTTGGTTATGGAAGTTTTATGGCTATAAGTAATCCCCGTATTCTAATCTAATGATGTGTGGGAAATGTGAACTTCGAGGACGAAGTTCTTTTAAGGGGGGTAGATTGAAATACCCCAAACCTTGATATGTGGTTTAAATATCAAACTATGGTATGTAAAGGCTAAAAAGTGCCTTAGAAACATCAGTGAACAATTTAAACCATAGTAAAATGCAATAAAGCACTAAGACACAGTTTGAGCAAAAACATGCTCTAAGCTATGAGCGAACTTGGTTAGGACCCAAAGAGCCTACCAAGACTTAATAATATTCAAGTATTATTTAATAAGGCTAATTAAGTCCTTAGGAAACCTTGGTAGACAATGAAACCAAACAAAACACAAGAAAGTACCTTAGAGTCAATATGGGCTAAAATGTGCTTAAAGCTTGGGATAAATGTGTATAAGACCTAATGGTCATACCTATATCTTATAAATATGTTAATGAACATATTAAATCAGTTACCAAAGAAAACCAAGCTTGAAAACAAGTTAGAACACAAAAAGTGCTTTAAGGAGTCTTAAAGCACGTTTTTGAAAAATTGTCTTGTAAATGAGTTTTGAATGGCTAAATGTCCATCATTACTCTTAAATATATATGTTTACTATATAGTATCACATTTGGATGTCTATATCAATGGGAAATCAAAAATTTCACTTCTATGTGCCTTGTTTTTGTGAATAGTGATTTTTATAAGCTAGTTTGTAATATAGGTTATCATAAGTAATTAAATTGACAAATAAAGACTAAAGTACCCTTATGTAATAAAGGGGGGGCCGGTTTTCTTAAGTGTGGTGACTCACCACTCTCTTGTTAACATGTTAAATAAATAAGATGACAACTTAAGTTACTATTTGCTTTTAAGTACAAATATCTTCTTAAAGCAAATTATATCTTCATTCTCTAATTTCTTTCTCATTTCACACGGTTCCAACCTTCTTCCTCCTCTCTTCTTGCTGTTCTCTCACGGTAATACCACCACCACCATTAAAACTCAAGCTTTGATCTCTTGTAAAATCTAGCTCACTTAACCAAATCAAAACAACACCACCACCATTCTCTTCCTCTCATCAAGCTCTTCATTTCTATCTTCTCAAAACTTCAAGAGCCCCATTTCGGTGCCATGGAGTTCCACCATTGAAGGAGCTTGAGCTTGTCTTTCCACATATTATTGATCTCCTTTGCTTCTAGGTAAGGAATCTCAAAGAAAAATCAAGTTTCCTCCATGTTTTGTTATTGACCGAAAATACACATTGATGGAGCTCTTTGTGTGACTTTGTTCTAGCTTCATTCCAATCTCTTATGGACTAGGTGGAGTCCTCTCTTCATAGATATTCAAACTCTCTTCAAAGATCAAGGTAAAACAACTACATTAATGTTTTTGAAACAATGTAAACCTAGGGTTTACAATGAGTTTAAGCTTGGAGCTTGTATACTCATTTCGTTGCTTGTATATTGTGTAGTAGTTGCAAGGAATCAAATACCTTACCGGTTTTATAAGGAAACAAGAAAGAAGTTTGTGTGGAAAAGAGGTAAACATACTAACCTAATGTGGTATAATGCCTTAGAAGAAATGAGCTTATATTGCTTGCTAAAATGATCTAAGGAGCCAAAGGTGAATGACCTAGTGAAATGCTCTCAAGGAGTTTATTAAGGGCATATGTATTGTTGGGTGTATTTGCAGGTCAAAGGCATTATTTATGTGGGAAATTCAGTGTTTAAGATTTATGCAATTTAAGGGCCTAAGAGCCATGTTATTTAAGGGCCTAAGTGCCAAGCAATTTAAATTGTGCACTATATTGTGATGTAGTGTAAATTTGGTGAAGTCTTGTGTGTGATGGTGTTCTTGATGGATTTAGGTGTTCTTGAGTGTTTAATGGTGAAAACTATGAGCTTTGGAATGATGATGTGCTAGGAGAACCCATGGCAAAATTTGTATAATGTAGAAGGAGTTCTAAGTGTTTTAAGTAAGTTTTGGTGAACTAGGAAGTGTTAAAGGTGAACAAATGTTTTACTTGGGAAGAAAACATGTATTAAGGTGATTTAGAGTGATGCAAGGATTTAGGTGTTATCTTGGAAGTTCTAGGAATTCAATGTGTGTTTTTGAGAATGTATTTAAGTCTTGGAGAAGTTTGTTTAAGGTTTAGGAATGTTGATGTACAAGGAAGAAGTGATGTTTAGGTAAGATGTGAAAAAGGAGATTTAGTTAGTAAGAAAAGAAGTTTGAGAGATGATGTTAAGGTGTAGAGGAAACACCTTGGTATAGTGGTCATTATTGGTGAAATACCACTTAGAAATCTTAAGGAGGAAACATTCCAAGTGCTAAGAATTTTGTAAGAAATTTGTGAATGATAAGATGGTTTTGGTGTGTGATTTAAAGAGTTTAGTACATGGCTAAAGATGGGTTTGAAGTGCCCAAATGAGGTTAGGACATATTAGGATATTTGAGGTGAAGTTTGGAGTTAAATGGGCAAGGGGAAATAAAGGTCTGGGGCAGACCGACCTTGCGACCGAACTTGCCAAGGCGGTCGAGCCAGGTTTACCTGCGCGAATTAGTTTATGGAATGGACCGACCTTGGGGACCGGACTTGCAAGGTCGGTCGGGCTTGTATTTTCTGTACGGATTAAGTTTCTGGAATCGACCGAACATGCAACCGAACTTACAGTCAGTCGGAGTAGAAAATTTGACGGTAAAGTGTTCTGGAATGGACCGACCTTGTGCAAGGTCGGTCGGTAAGGTCGGTCAGACCAAAATGTTGTTCATGGTTATAAAATGATATGTAATGATGGGATTGATAGGTAATGATGTTATAAAAGTTGTTAAGGACATGTTAGGTGGGTTTTTAATGACAATTAAGTGGGTGAAAAGTTGTATTAAATGTGAGAGTAAACAAGTTAAAAATGTCAAGTTATTTAACTAGTTAACGGGAAAGTTATAAGCATTAGACTTAAAACAATTATGTTACCCCGATGTTAATAAAATACATGTAATGTTATCAGTTGTTCGGAATTGCTCGAGGAACATAAGTGGACATGATAAAGTGGACTCCGGTGACAGGTATGGTTTTCTTGCAACCTGTGTCCTACCGGAACACCGGCTTGTATGCCAATGTGTTTCTCTGTATGTTTGCCACGTTGTAAGATAAAACATGTAATGAGTTTACAGCTTCATATATGTGACGTGTCTAGTTCCGATACCATTTAACCTCGGAAGTGTTAACACTAGTACAAAAACGTCTATTTCGGCGGTTCCAATGGGCCTATTTCGGCGGTTGTTAACCGCCGAAATGAGCACCGCGAACTAGATGTACCTATCTCGGCGGTTCTTAGGGAACAACCGCCGAGATAGGCCCCTGGGATTGACCGATGGGAGATTGACATGGGTCTATCTCGGCGGTCGAGATAGACCCATGGTCAATCTCCCCATCGGTCAATCCCAGGGGCCTATCCGGCGGTTGTTCCCTAAGAACCGCCGAGATAGGGGTATTTTATTTTGTGTTTTTTCCATCCCAGTATTATATATATATTATATAATATTATATAATATATATATTCACCACATTTGGTTCGGATAAAAAAAACACCATACAATTCAAATCGACCATTACACCATCCACAAGTGTACAGAGTTACATTTACATACTCAAAAAAGTTCACAAAACATCTTCATGATCATCATTCATTAAACTTGTGCAGACGAACTCCGACCATCCTCAAGCATCTCAACAATTTGAGCATTATCATACTGACCACCTTTGAACACTTCTTCGTAAGCCTTAAAAAAATGAAAAATCTAAAATGTACAAGTCTAACAACATGTAAAGAGCATAACTAAAACTTTCAAAGAATGTTACCTTGTCTAACGAGTGCTCTGGTAAAAGGTTGCCGCTCCTACTATGTCACTCATGAATCTCATGACATAGTATCCACATTCTGAACCCCCAGGCTGCACCGGACACTATACAACGCACATATTGACAGTTATAAACAAGTTTAAAACATTATCACACAAATTTATCAATTAATAGAGTACCGTGACAGTGTTCCAAGGATGTTACTCTTCATTGTTATACCTGGAGAGATAATGCAGCTCTCATGGAACTATATACATCAGCAATATATATAGTTTTAAGCATCAGTAGCAAGTTATGAAACAGTTAATGTTAAGTAATAATAATTGTTGTTTACGATAACAAACTAATTACCCCAGTATTGCGGTGGAGATCTTCGGTCTCTTGGCACCCGTACCAAGTGAGTCAAATGCAAGATTCGTGGGTGCTTCGACATCACCAGCACAAACAAGACCAATGTCGACTGTCCACAAATTACACAATGTGTTGAAATCATTAAGCAACTAACACAAAATATATGTTTTAGAAATACTAAGGAAATAGTCAAAATCATACCTTGAATGATATGGCAGCATAATAAATGACTTGTTAGAACATTCAAAGAGGGCATTCGTCATATATTGCATAAGGCCTTGCGGATCACTTGTCATCTGGACTTCACTGCACATAGCAGGACACAGGAATCCAAATCTTCGATCTTCATAGACATTGATCGCTATCATGCACCCACTATGAGGCAATACATTAGTCATTAACTTTTTATTCAACATCTAATTCATCACCAATTAATGAATTCAAAATATAAAAGGTAGAGTCACTCACAGGCGGCCGACTTGATAATCGACACATTCAACCAATCCCTCCTGAAGCACTCCTCGAAGTCGGACATATACATCCCAAATCGATGTATATCTTCTCCTTGAACTATATAGTGAAATATCCGCTCGGGATCTTCCACAGTGAGGGAATCAGAATCAGGTGGTAGCAGCAACAACGAGGAATGTAGAATCTGCATATTAGTCGACAAGCCGGCCAATATTCTCTTCTCCACCAAGCAGGTCTAAGCCACAAATTTGTGGATGCCTTTGATTGCACAGGTGTGGCAATTCTTTTTCCTTTGCCCTTATCAGTCTTCGGTCGGCTCATATCCTATGATATTAGTCTAATTAAGTATATGGATGCAAGGTGGTACACCAATAGTTTATAGCAACGGGTTAAGAGTATACCTGCCCAGGGAGTCTGACCATCGTGCAGGCCACTGCACTGTCACGTTTGTGCAGAACGCACGGTAGGTCTTTGTGGGATCGGCCACCGGTAAACCGACGTCAGCATGCTCTGCAACAAATTGTCTAGAAGCACTCGTGCATGGTAATGTCGGAGTGGTTCACCGTGCACAATATCACTTGGACGAGAGGGGAAAAGTTTTCCCCATGAACCATGACCTCTTCTACTCCAATTTGTAAAAACAGATGACACTCAGTGGGTGCCTGAGTGTTATGTGGAACTTGTTTAGATAAAATTATGAATTCTTATATGATGATATTAGTGATCAAGTGAAAAATCATAATCGTCATGTACTCAATTGAAATGTTAGTCTAACCTGTAGAGATGCATAGGGAAACTGAAATACCCCAAACCTAAGTATGCTAAGTAAACATCAAATCATGATTTAGAAAGGCTAAAATATGCCTTAGAAAGATTGTTAGACAATTTAAACCAAGGAAAACACAAGAAAATGCCTTAAGGGCAATTAGGGCAAAAATGTGCTCTAAGCTTGGAGAGACTTGGGTGAGTACCCAAATATCATGATAAGACCTTAGTAATATTCTAATGGTCATTTTAAATCAATTAGCAAAGAAAACCAAGCTTGAAAACAAGTTAAAACACAAAATGTGCTTTAAGAAGTCTTAAAGCACATTTTTGAGAAATTGTCTTAGAATTGAGTTTTGAGTGGCTAGATGTCCATCATTACTCTTTAATCAACATGTGTACTAATTAGTATGACATTAGGAAGTCTAAATCAATGGGAAACCAAAAATTCCCGAATATGTGCACTAATTAGTGAATAGTACTCAAATAGTGCTAGTTTTGACTTAAGTCAACTTTAATTAGCCAAATGGCCAAACAAGGCCTTATGTATCTTGTATACCAAGGGGGGGACGGTTTTTAATGGTGACTCACCATTAGTAGCCAGCACATTAAAGGAAATGAGAGGAAAAGTAGTAAGTTCACTATTCACCCTTTTATAAGATAAATATCTTCTTTAGCTTACCTCTCTCCTCTCTTCTTCATTTCCCTTCTTCTTCCACGGTTTTCTTCTTGTTCTCTCTGTTCTAAACCGTTCCCAAGCAGCCCCATTGTTGCCTCACCTTGCCTTGTCCATAACTTGCTCATTTTAGCTCCAAATCAAAAACTAAGCATAGATTTCTCTTAGTTAGACCAAGGCCTTGCTTCCTATCTTTTCAAAATTTGAAAAGCCTCATTTTGGAGCCATGGGAAATCGCCATTGAAGGGGGAAAAATAAGTTTGAAGAGCTCATTAGCTTCTCCATTCTCTTAAGGTAAAGAATATGTAAGAAAAACTAGGTTTCCACCATTCTTCTCCATTACCGAAAATTTATACTCATGGGGCTTCATTTTTATGCCTTGTTCTAGCTTGTTTTCTATTCTCCAAGGGCTAGAGGAGGTCCTTCTTGATTCATATCCAAGCCTACCTTAAGACTTCAAGGTAAAATATTCATTATAAGACCTTAAAACACATTTTAACCTAGGTTTTTATTCCTTGAGGTTGGTGTATTGTTTAGTACTCATATGAGTCATTGAATATTGATTAGAACATTGGCAAGGGGAATTTAAGTGGTGGCCGAGATTCATGCAAGAAGAAGGTCTAAGGAGGAAGTTAAGATAAGCTTGAGAAAACAAGGTAAAATGCTTACCTAATGGTGGTTTAAGTTTTAAGGGATGAGTTTAGGTGGATACCAATGTGGCTTAGAGCTTACATTGTGGATTGGGTTATATAACCTAAGAAAAAGAACTTAAATAAGCTTGTGAACTTGTGACTAAGGAGCCAATGGGAATGAGTTAGTAATATAAGTTTAAGATGGATTTTAGCATTATAACTACTATGAGATTGATGGGTGTATTTGCAGGTGGAAAGCTTTTATTGTGGGAAATTCAGTGTTTAAATTCATGTCATTTAAGGGCCTAAGAGCCATGTCATTTAAGGGCCTAAGAGCCATGTCATTTAAGAGCCTTAGTGCTATGCAATTTAAGATTATTGCACTATATTGAGTTATCATGAATGAGTTGATTTGGATGAGAAAATACGATGAGAAAAGACTTGATGTATGTGAGATGGTTGAATGAGGAAAACAATGCATTTGGGCATGATAATATACTAGAGAAACTATGGCGAAATTTGAGTAGGAAACTAAGCGTTTAAGGTGTTCTAAGGAGATTTTATGACTAAGGATGTTCTAGTGATCACTAAGGGTTGATTTGGCGAAAATGGATAAACCATGGAGTTCTTGAGTACTAGGAAGACCTAGGAATGTATAGGGACTAGGGGTTATAATGGTGAGTTTTATGCACCAAAACCATGGTTAAGGAAGCTAGGAAACTTGTACAAAGTTTGAAGGAAAAATAAGGTATAATGACTTATAAGGATGTAAGCATGTGCTAGATTATATATGACTTTGAGAAGTTTGAGTAAGGCAAATGGGTGTGCAAAATGATGCTTGAGGAGTAGTTAAGATGGTGGTAAAGAAACATAATGATTAGTTGAGGTCTTAGGCAAAGTCACAAGAGGAAAGTGTAAGAAATCAAGTGTTAAGTGTAAGAATTTTTGTAAGAAATTGAGTGCCAAGTTTGGTGATTTTTGAGGTGGATTTAGTGCATGTTTTAAGGTGTTTAAACATGTAGGAAACATGTGGAAAGATTGTGGAATGAATGGGAAAAGATTGGGGTGAATTTGGAGTTCAAAATGAGGAGAAAAGCACTTTGGAAAATAGGTTCTGTTGTGGACCGCCCCTAGGGACCGCCCCTGTGGGGAGGTCCAGGCAAATTGTGCAGGAAATTAGCTTCTGGTTGGGACCGCCCCTGGGGACCGCCCCTGGGGACCGCCCCAGAGGGGCGGTCCAGTGCAGAGAAAAAGAAAAATTTTTGTTTTTGGCTTCTAATGATGGGGGATTGAATGGTAATGGTTTTAGATGATGTTTAGGCCTTGTTTGGTGACATGTAAAGGCCTTAAGAGGTAAAACAAGTGTTATGAATTCCTAGTAAGAATTGAGAAAGTAGCTAAGGAGTTTTTAGTGGATGTTTAAAGGTGAGTTTAAGTGCCTAGATGGTATTAGGACACATGGGGGAACTTGTGGAGAAGTTTGGAGTTGAAAAGAGAATTTAGAAACAAGGTTCTGGAGCCGACCGACCTTAGGACCGGACTTGCAAGGTCGGTCGAGCTCAAATTACACTACCAGAGAAAGTTTCTGGAATGGACCGATGGGACCGGACTTGCAAGGTCGGTCGGTCATGTATTTTGTACGGTAATAAGTCTCTGGAATCGACCGAACATGGGACCGGACTTGGCAAGTTCGGTCGAGCTTAAATTTCCCTCGGGGAAACTCTCGGGAATGGACCGACCTTGGGACCGGACTTGCAAGGTCGGTCGGGGTAGAATTTTCAAACGATGAAGTGTTCTGGAATGGACCGACCTTAGGTAAGGTCGGTCGGAAGTTCGGTCGGGCCTAAAAATAAAAAAAAGGGAAAATTTTAAATTCTAAGAAAGGTAATAGGTAATAAGGTATACCTTTGGTAGGGTGGTAATGATTAGGACCCTAGGAACTTAAGGGATTAAGTTAAGTTAAGTATAAACTTAAAAGTTTAAGGTTAAGTTGTAAGATTAAGTTGTAAGACTTAAGAGGTGTTAGGTGGGAATCATTAAGGGATTAAGTAAGTTAAGCAAGTTAAGTAAGTTTGGATTAAGTTAAGTGATTAACAACCTAAAACTGAATGAATGTTTTAGGACTTGGGGATTTGGACTCCGGAGGAGAGTAAGCAACCGAAACGACCAACGGTGAACGGTACAGTTCTCTTGTGACCTGCTTGCTAACGAGGTGTCCCTCGGCTTGTGTGCTATTTGTTTTGTGTGCTCACTAAACAAGATAAAGCATGCAACCGGAATATATTATATTTATTGTATTGTGTGTGATGTTTGAAAACTAACACAACATACCGTGAGAACTTACTAACCAATGTTTAGTAAGGAATTGAGTGAGACTAAGGAACGCCCCTAATAAGGGACGATATGAACCGAAAGAGGTTAACCAACAAACAGGGTCTTGAGATTACTACTAACTGGAACTTGAGTGAGGAAACCCGGGACCGATCTCCGGTCATGCATGCTAAGGAAAGGGGGTCGTTATCTATAGCAGATTCGACCTCCGATTAAGGACTTGTCTCGGACTTGTAGCCTAGGGCCGGTCGCCGGCTCAGCTGCGCTGGACTCCCGTCCAGAGTAGGTGGCATTAAGATGGTGCGGTGGGATCACCTAAATCCCAGGTTCGAATTAAGCTACAACCATTCCCTTCCAGGAACGGTTTGTATTGAGATTAAGTTAAGATTAAGGCTAAGGTAAGGTTAAGATAAGTTGCAACCATTCCTTTTTAAAGGATGGTTTGTATTATTAAGATTAAGGTAAGTTACATCCACTCCTTATTAAAGGATGGTTGTTTCTAAGATTAAGATAAGACTAAGATTGAGGTGAGATAAGGATGGACTAAGATTAAGAGAGAACATTACTTAAGGAGTTAAATAACTAACTCTCTAATTAAGGGAACGCATTTAAGTCGTTCATTGTGTGTGAACTTTGATTGTTCATATCTGAGTTGTTGTTTACTGCACTTTCTATTATGTTGTGCATCTAATCAACCTCCATGCTATCGACAATTAGTCGTCGTAGCCACGTTAGCTTGGGGGCCATGAGGGGATCGTACCAGCATTCGTGCTGACCCCCTTTGGGGGCTGTTTTTACTACACAGGTACATCAGGAAGCGGCCGTCGCAAGAGTAAGAAGAGGATACAAGTGTTAAGGATTAAGTGTGACCTACGAGTTGTGCATGTACACTCGTATGGCAATTGAGTTAGTAAGATGTATAGGTTGTGAGAGGATTGTAAGAAGAATATGTATTTGGTTAAGGTTGTTATGTACTAATGTTCGGTATATTCTGTAGTCAGACCGTGGCAAGGTCCTGGAGTGTAAAGAATTCCGCTGTGACATGTATATATATATGCTGTTAAGTTGCGAGACCACATTTGGATTGAGTTGGGGTGTTACAAAAGTGGTATCAGAGCGTAGTTACGCTCTGAAGACAAGAAATACCGAACTTAGGAGAATACAGAGGTTGAGTTTGAGTTGTGGGTTAAGGGTTGAGAGATAGAGTGAGAGGTGCGTTAGTCGGGACTTCCCGGTGCTTACCGGACATCCATAGTACCTAGACCCGCCCTCCACATCCCTAACCCTGAATATGTGGAACAAACGCCAGAGAGAAGAAAGCCTTCTCTTACTCGGGGAAACCCGATCTGGCAGTTAGCTAACAGTAAGCAATACGAGAAACAATTTGTTGTACAACAGTTATGGAGAACTTGGAGGTTTGTAATGGAGCGCAATAGAGGAACAGGCGCTACCTATGGAATTCTATCAATAAGGGAACGAAAATTACCGGCAACATGGGTCGACATGCTACGCAGTCGCAGTCGAAATAACCCGCAATACCAATGATGAGGAGAGCACTACGGTGCAATAGAAAGGAAAAAGGGAAGTGACATGAGTACCGGACAGTGGTCCGAAGGAGCATAACAGTAGGATAATACAAAGCACGAGGATTGAGATTACTGGAAAGTCCAGTTGAGAACCGGGAACTCCAAACCCCATACAATGAGGAAGGTTACAAGACCTGGCCGAAATAATGCGGACGACGGTAGAAATTCATACAAATGTATACCGAAACAGGACTACGAGGTAGTGCCTAAAAGAGAATTATTACTTAATAACCACAACAAAATGTGTGGAGACAGGAGCGAGGAATAAGACATAAGGAAATATTAAGGGATTCCCTCAGAAAGAGGAACGCCCTGATGTATGACAGTACTGTCAAACAACAAGGAAACTGCCGAATGGTCAGTTATCCAAAATAAGAGATTATTGAAGGAGTCCTGAGGACTACCAATTACGTGGAAGTTAGGAGGAGGTATCATTACCAATGTACCTTGTACCAATAGCCCATCCTGCATGGCGCACTTGCCATAGCAAGTGCTACCACGATTTAGCTACACGGAAAGCCATCATGGCAAGATAGGAGAACGCTACAGTTGTAACACATATTAACACCGGATTGTAAAACCATAAGAACAGGAAAATAAGACCTTGGAAGGCCCGACGGCCTGACCAAAATGAGATAAGGTGACACACCAGTCAGCCAGGAGCGGAACTTGGACATAATATTAGACCATATGGAAGTTAGCAACAGTACAACGTACTACGACAACAACAACCGACAGTGCGGTAAGAACACCAAACCCGGATCTCAAAGAGGAACCTAAGAGATCGCTCAATAATTCGAGCAAAAACACCACGTAAGTAACAACATACATGGAATGTATCAAGAGATACAATAAAGGCAGTCGACCGAACGACTCCCAACAGGGATGGGATAAAACTCTCAGTTTGGACACTAAAAATACCAATAACAAACATTCTACAATGAAGGTGTTGGAAAGCCCAGAAAACAAAGATAAAAGAAATAAACTTAAGATATAACCTACCAAGGGTTAAGGACATACGAATCCCACGGAGGAAAGCTCAGAGGACTACCCCCACAGAGCGAGCATCGTCGAACCGAACAACTGATGAATGACAGTTAACACTGTTTGTTTAACTCATTACACCCCAAGTATGATTGATCATCACACGGGTGGCATAGTCAACGGAAGTTGAACGAAGCGTTGAGATGGAGTATAAGATAACAGGATTATATCCAACTTGGACACCTTAAGGCGAACGCCTAATACGAACCTAACCTTGACTATTAAAGACATAAGTCTAGTAAATGACAGCGTTGTCAAAGACATTATAACCTCAGATCACCTGAACAACTTCCCTAGCAGGAAGCAGGATGTTGCAACTTATCATGAAACCCGATGCACATTAGTATGTAACCTAACGGTGGATAGTGCTCAAAGAACCAGAATCTTATAGGGATGACCTGCAATGAGTAAGAGTACAAATAATGAACTGAGACATTAAGCACCAGGAGCCTACGAGCCAAGGATGATAACCACATCAGAGCCCGAGGCGCAATAAGTTATAAGAGCTTGTTTAAGCCACGAAGGAACTACAATTCGTAGATATGAACGATTACCAACCATGGCTAAATTGTGGAAAATGTTGCGGGGGAAAAACCAATGAGAATATTGAAATAATGCTAAGGACAGGAGCGGAGAACGAACCATGCCTTTTAGGGTGGAGATACCTCTCCTTGTTGTGAGGCCATGAGTGGGATGAACCCCTCAAAAGGGCTTCACATATTAAGATAAATACACTTTATTTAGAAAATGGAAACTATGAACTTAGATATCCCTTAGAACATACCAGATACTTTGAGTAATAAGGAAGGTCGCACAGATAGACCCCATATCCAACACCCAGGATGTAAGAATTAGAAATGGTCAGAGATAAACACTGTGACTGCACATTATGGCTCGTCAATTAATCAATGCTCAGAAGAGCTTGTGATTTCAGTGGATGACTTCTTCAGTAACCAGTTAAACTACATGGTAGATAACATCACTGAGGATGAAAAGAAGCGAAAGAAATCAGCCTACTTACGAATCTACGATTTAAGCAGAACATCTTCATATCAAGAGTCAACTATTTTGTACGCAGTACGGCAACCGCCATACACCAGAATGAGGGAACTCCCAGTGGTTGCACCAAGAAGGGGATTGAGTATAAGATAAGACATGAGAATAAGTAAATAGGGGTTGCACAATATGGGCAACATGGTAAGGGCCAACTGCCACGGTAGTAGTGGTCGTGAGTACAATAGTTAGATAAGTGGATTAAGTCATGGTGCGCGGTTAAAGCGACCATTATGTATGAGCCGTCAAATATTGACACTGAGGCAATTAGATTTATGAGTTAAAACCAGCATAAGTAAGAAAATAGATGGTAGACGAACTGAGCATTGATGCCAGTAGTCTGGACCCGGTTAGGTAAGATTTCAAAGGAAGCACACTACCCATTCCTTAAGAACTGGAAGTGCATTCCTAGTAGCATAAATATGAGAAACAAGATAAGAGGCTCTACGGAAAGAGACCTCAATTATTAAGAGACCGAATCAGTACGGGATACAGAAAGAGCTAGAGCATACAATACCCAAGAACACAGTAAATGGACTTCCCTTGATTAACTTCAAGAAGAACAATAAATGTTATTATGGAACGATGAAAGAGGAGATCGACAACAGAACTTCATAATTAGCAATAGCTAAACGTGTGACGGACACTATGAGTTTACTAAAACGAGACGTGGGACGCTGCACCCCATAGGGGCTTGCAGGCCTGACACGCTCATTTATGAGTTAGTTGGGTAAGTAGTAATGTATCAGTAAGGTACCCCATGCATGTGAACGAGTGGTGTAAGGAACACGGGAAGTAGTCGACTCCGTACCACCGACAACGACGCAAGATCAGACAAGAGCACTACTACCACAAACAGTCGAGAGAGAATTCAGTCGAACCAGCCACACAGAGGAACCAGAGAACAAATATTAAGGACTATGAAGTGCGAAAAGCACGGATTGTTAAGTACAACTTGGATATGTCTTAAGATGTAAGGAATTAAGACTGTAAGCGCGATATGCACTAAACAGTAGTTTCAGACTAAGAATCATCCTCAGACCAAAGGTCAGTTGGGGAGAAAATTTAGACATTCGAGAAAATACTAAGAGTATGAGCGTAAGATCTTCAAGAAGAATAGATAGACGAGTTACAACTCATTAAGGCCGTGTATATATAAAGATAACACGTGTCCATTGAGACAATTAAGCCTAAGATTCAGAGTCGCGCAGCGGAAGCTGCAGACCACTACCTTGAGATTAGACCAAACTAAGTTAAGAATACGGTATAAGCACCGTTAAGAATCATCGATACAGAAACTAAGTCATTTCTGATCGAATTATAAGTAAGATAGATGACGTGGAAGCTAGAATTCTTGTGAGAATTAGCATCTTGAACTATGTTCAAAGATGATGGGACGCTGATTACATGGCGTAATCCATTTTAAGGGGGGTAGAGCGAAAACCGCTTAGCGTATGTTTGTGTACTAAGTACATAAACTACGGTGTGCATAGCACAAAATAATTTGAGATATGTTTTACATAAACATTTTAAGATAAATCATGGTTATTGCACAGAAGATGTGAATACCATACATATTAAGTACCTATCTTGTTAACTCCGGTGTGAGTACAAGTGAAGAGGTTTAAGTCGAGACGCAGAAGGTTAATAAGACATAAGGAAATATATATGAGGTATAAGTCGATATGAGATATGTGTGAGATAAGAATAAGATACATTATGAGATACAATTTGATATGAATATGAGGAAGGAAATTGTAATGCTATGAGATATAAGGTGAGAATTGGTATGGACAGTTATAGAACTTAGTAGAATTTAAGTCTTGAGGTAATTACTAAGATGAATTTGGAATGTTTGATGGACTGAGTCCACACTTTGGAGATGTATTGATTATTGAAGAACTAAAAGATAGAAAATCGGATATGAGTGAATTATTTGGATGTTTGAAAATGACGTGGGAGGTGGAACTTGATTTTCTAGAGATCAAGGGAAACCGAACACAAAATGGGGTGGAGGATAGTTCTACACTGATGCTGATCAACATCAGGGTTGGATGATTCCTGAAACTCCCTACCAGTGGTCACAATTAAATCACACTAAGATAGAGGCCTTAGGGTAAAATGAAATTGGAGTTGATTGTATTTTTAATTAGAGGAATTATTCCTCACATGACCTCGTAAAAAGGATTACCTTTTTACTGAGTCTCGCCCATGAAGTCGAGGACGCACGAGCCTTTGTCTTCGGACCGGTGACATGAGGAGAGCAGCGTGTTTTGTATTCTGGCCCATGGTGACGAGGACGAATGAGCCATTGTCTATGGACCGGTGACATGGGAGAATACGTTAGAAGTTATGTGAACGTTTTAATCATCAAAAGAAACAAGGAGAATTTTGAGTGCTATAACTGCTTAAGCATGTTGTGTGATATTTAAGTATAAGAATGTGGCAGATCAAATGATCCAATGAGATTAAGTATACAGAAGTATGATCTATATGATTTGAGGAATGAGGTGATACATGTATTCTAACGAGATAAGATGCATGGGAACTTTGGGGACAAAGTCCTTTTAAGGGGGGTAGATTGAAATACCCCAAACCTAAGTATGCTAAGTAAACATCAAATCATGATTTAGAAAGGCTAAAATATGCCTTAGAAAGATGTTAGCCAATTTAAACAAAAAAGGCAACACAAGAAAATGCCTTAAGGGCAATTAGGGCAAAATGTGCTCTAAGCTTGGAGAGACTTGGGTGAGTACCCAAATATCATGATAAGACCTTAGTAATATTCTAATGGTCATTTAAATCAATTAGCAAAGAAAACCAAGCTTGAAAACAAGTTAAAACACAAAATGTGCTTTAAGAAGTCTTAAAGCACATTTTTGAGAAATTGTCTTAGAATTGAGTTTTGAGTGGCTAGATGTCCATCATTACTCTTTAATCAACATGTGTACTAATTAGTCACATTAGGAAGTCTAAATCAATGGGAAACCAAAAATTTCCGAATATGTGCACTAATTAGTGAATAGTACTCAAATAGTGCTAGTTTTGACTTAAGTCAACTTTAATTAGCCAAATGGCCAAACAAGGCCTTATGTATCTTGTATACCAAGGGGGGGACGGTTTTTAATGGTGACTCACCATTAGTAGCCAGCACATTAAAGGAAATGAGAGGAAAAGTAGTAAGTTCACTATTCACCCTTTTAATATAAATATCTTCTTTAGCTTACCTCTCTCCTCTCTTCTTCATTTCCCTTCTTCTTCCACGGTTTTCTTCTTGTTCTCTCTGTTCTAAACCGTTCCCAAGCATCCCCATTGTTGCCTCACCTTGCCTTGTCCATAACTTGCTCATTTTAGCTCCAAATCAAAAACTAAGCATAGATTTCTCTTAGTTAGACCAAGGCCTTGCTTCCTATCTTTTCAAAATTTGAAAAGCCTCATTTTGGAGCCATGGGAAATCGCCATTGAAGGGGGGAAAATAAGTTTGAAGAGCTCATTAGCTTCTCCATTCTCTTAAGGTAAAGAATATGTAAGAAAACTAGGTTTCCACCATTCTTCTCCATTACCGAAAATTTATACTCATGGGGCTTCATTTTTATGCCTTGTTCTAGCTTTTTTCTATTCTCCAAGGGCTAGAGGAGGTCCTTCTTGATTCATATCCAAGCCTACCTTAAGACTTCAAGGTAAAATATTCATTATAAGACCTTAAAAACATTTTTAACCTAGGTTTTATTCCTTGAGGTTGGTGTATTGTTTAGTACTCATATGAGTCATTGAATATTGATTAGAACATTGGCAAGGGGAATTTAAGTGGTGGCCGAGATTCATGCAAGAAGAAGGTCTAAGGAGGAAGTTAAGATAAGCTTGAGAAACAAGGTAAAATGCTTACCTAATGGTGGTTAAGTTTTAAGGGATGAGTTTAGGTGGATACCAATGTGGCTTAGAGCTTACATTGTGGATTGGGTTATATAACCTAAGAAAAAGAACTTAAATAAGCTTGTGAACTTGTGACTAAGGAGCCAATGGGAATGAGTTAGTAATATAAGTTTAAGATGGATTTTAAGAACATTATAAGAACTATGAGATTGATGGGTGTATTTGCAGGTGGAAAGCTTTTATTGTGGGAAATTCAGTGTTTAAATTCATGTCATTTTAGGGCCTAAGAGCCATGTCATTTAAGGGCCTAAGAGCCATGTCATTTAAGAGCCTTAGTGCTATGCAATTTAAGATTATTGCACTATATTGAGTTATCATGAATGAGTTGATTTGGATGAGAAAATACGAAGAGAAAAGACTTGATGTATGTGAGATGGTTGAATGAGGAAAACAATGCATTTGGGCATGATAATATACTAGAGAAACTATGGCGAAATTTGAGTAGGAAACTAAGCGTTTAAGGTGTTCTAAGGAGATTTATGACTAAGGTGTTCTAGTGATCACTAAGGGTTGATTTGGCGAAAATGGATAAACCATGGAGTTCTTGAGTACTAGGAAGACCTAGGAATGTATAAGAGGGACTAGGGGTTATAATGGTGAGTTTTACGCACCAAAACCATGGTTAAGGAAGCTAGGAAACTTGTACAAAGTTTGAAGGAAAAATAGGTATAATGACTTATAAGGATGTAAGCATGTGTTAGATTATATATGACTTTGAGAAGTTTGAGTAAGGCAAATGGGTGTGCAAATGATGCTTGAGGATAGTTAAGATGGTGGTAAAGAAACATAATGATTAGTTGAGGTCTTAGGCAAAGTCATAAGAGGGAAGTGTAAGAAATCAAGTGTTAAGTGTAAGAATTTTGTAAGAAATTGAGTGCCAAGTTTGGTGATTTTTGAGGTGGATTTAGTGCATGTTTTGGTGTTTAAACATGTAGGAAACATGTGGAAAGATTGTGGAATGAATGGGAAAAGATTGGGGTGAATTTGGAGTTCAAATGAGGAGAAAAGCACTTTGGAAAAGGTTCTGCTGTGGACCGCCCCTAGGACCGCCCCTGTGGGGAGGTCCAGGCAAATTGTGCAGGAAATTAGCTTCTGGTTGGGACCGCCCCTGGGGACCGCCCCAGAGGGGCGGTCCAGTGCAGAGAAAAAGAAAAAAATTTGTTTTTGGCTTCTAATGATGGGGGATTGAATGGTAATGGTTTTAGATGATGTTTAGGCCTTGTTTGGTGACATGTAAAGGCCTTAAGGTAAACAAGTGTTATGAATTCCTAGTAAGAATTGAGAAAGTAGCTAAGGAGTTTTTAGTGGATGTTTAAAGGTGAGTTTAAGTGGCCTAGATGGTATTAGGACACATGGGGGAACTTGTGGAGAAGTTTGGAGTTGAAAAGAGAATTTAGAAACAATGTTCTGGAGCCGACCGACCTTAGGACCGGACTTGCAAGGTCGGTCGAGCTCAAATTACACTACCAGAGAAAGTTTCTGGAATGGACCGACCTTGGGACCGGACTTGCAAGGTCGGTCGGTCATGTATTTTGTACGGTAATAAGTCTCTGGAATCGACCGAACATGGGACCGGACTTGGCAAGTTCGGTCGAGCTTAAATTTCCCTCGGGGAAACTCTCGGGAATGGACCGACCTGGGACCGGACTTGCAAGGTCGGTCGGGGTAGAATTTTCAAACGATGAAGTGTTCTGGAATGGACGACCTTAGGTAAGGTCGGTCGGAAGTTCGGTCGGGCCTAAAATAAAAAAAAAAGGGAAAATTTTAAATTCTAAGAAAGGTAATAGGTAATAAGGTATACCTTTGGTAGGGTGGTAATGATTAGGACCCTAGGAACTTAAGGGATTAAGTTAAGTTAAGTATAAACTTAAAAGTTTAAGGTTAAGTTGTAAATTAAGTTGTAAGACTTAAGAGGTGTTAGGTGGGAATCATTAAGGGATTAAGTAAGTTAAGCAAGTTAAGTAAGTTGGATTAAGTTAAGTGATTAACAACCTAAAACTGAATGAATGTTTTAGGACTTGGGGATTTGGACTCCGGAGGAGAGTAAGCAACCGAAACGACCAACGGTGAACGGTACAGTTCTCTTGTGACCTGCTTGCTAACGAGGTGTCCCTCGGCTTGTGTGCTATTTGTTTTGTGTGCTCACTAAACAAGATAAATCATGCAACCGGAATATATTATATTTATTGCATTTTGTGATGTTTGAAAACTAACACAACATACCGTGAGAACTTACTAACCAATGTTTAGTAAGGAATTGAGTGAGACTAAGGAACGCCCCTAATAAGGGACGATATGAACCGAAAGAGGTTAACCAACAAACAGGGTCTTGAGATTACTAACTAACTGAACTTGAGTGAGGAAACCCGGGACCGATCTCCGGTCATGCATGCTAAGGAAAGGGGGTCGTTATCTATAGCAGATTCGACCTCCGATTAAGGACTTGTCTTCGGACTTGTAGCCTAGGGCCGGTCGCCGGCTCAGCTGCACTGGACTCCCGTCCAGAGTAGGTGGCATTAAGATGGTGCGGTGGGATCACCTAAATCCCAGGTTCGAATTAAGCTACAACCATTCCCTTCCAGGAACGGTTTGTATATTGAGATTAAGTTAAGATTAAGGCTAAGGTAGGTTAAGATAAGTTGCAACCATTCCTTTTTAAAGGATGGTTTGTATTATAAGATTAAGGTAAGTTACATCCACTCCTTATTAAAGGATGGTTGTTTCTAAGATTAAGATAAGACTAAGATTGAGGTGAGATAAGGATGGACTAAGATTAAGAGAGAACATTACTTAAGGAGTTAAATAACTAACTCTCTAATTAAGGGAACGCATTTAAGTCGTTCATTGTGTGTGAACTTTGATTGTTCAATCTGAGTTGTTGTTTACTGCACTTTCTATTATGTTGTGCATCTAATCAACCTCCATGCTATCGACAATTAGTCGTCGTAGCCACGTTAGCTTGGGGGGCATGAGGGATCGTACCAGCATTCGTGCTGACCCCCTTTGGGGGCTGTTTTTACTACACAGGTACATCAGGAAGCGGCCGTCGCAAGAGTAAGAAGAGGATACAAGTGTTAAGGATTAAGTGTGACCTACGAGTTGTGCATGTACACTCGTATGGCAATTGAGTTAGTAAGATGTATAGGTTGTGAGAGGATTGTAAGAAGAATATGTATTTGGTTAGGTTGTTATGTACTAATGTTCGGTATGTTCTGTAGTCAGACCGTGGCAAGGTCCTGGAGTGTAAAGAATTCCGCTGTGACATGTATATATATATGCTGTTAAGTTGCGAGACCACATTTGGATTGAGTTGGGGTGTTACAGAAACGGATCAGCCGAGTGGACACTACTTCTCACTACCGGTGCACTCTGCTGCTGAATGGGTGACTGATCAACTGGTGGTCGAGAAACCTCTTGGCTTTCATGCTGCTGTGGCTGAATCCTTGATATAGCCTGAGCGATCCTCTCGTCGACGTTCTGAGTAATCCTCTGCTCCATCTCAGCCAACGCTCTCAGGTGCTCCTCGTAGCTAATCGACTGTCCCTGGCTGATTCTGGACCCGGGTGCGCCAAATGCCTGGCGGATACCAACGTGCCCACCAAACCCAATGGCACGACCTGGATGATCCTTCTTACCAAGAGCGCGTGTAAGAGGATCATCATTCCTCTGTGAGGTCCAGGTGCCCTGGGTGAGCTGAGAGCTTAATTCACCCTAATATAACACACAAATACAGTTATTAGTTTAACATAAGTTCATATACAAAGGAAATGAACAGTTTGACTGAAAATGAAATGATATCACTTACCATTTGAGCAATAACTGCTCTCGTGGCTTCATCGTATTGAGGATTTTCGGGAGTAGAGTTCTTCGGAATGTGGCTTAACTCCCACACTTTCATTCTTCTGCCACTGGCATCCAATGAGCCATCCGTGGGCAGATATCCCTTTTGCTCCCATTCTGGTACCCTTTGAGCAATACTTTTTCCACCTAAGTGGTGAGGGTACAGATTCTTCTTAGCATTTGCTTGTTGTTTCGCACGGAGAGCCTGCATAAATTAATGGGATCATGTTAAGTGAAATTGAACACAAAAAAACATAAGAAATTAAGATTAATTTATGTATGTATGACAATAAAGTGCACCTGGAACTCCGGTGTGTGACGCCTCTCAACAAATTCTACCCATTGCTCTTCTGTTATGCCTTCGTAAACCTCCCATGGTGGTCTCTCACCGTCTCCACCATGATCTGGATCATCTGGATCTTCTGGAGTAGGCATCTTGTAGATGAACTTGTCAGCCAACTTATTCTTGTGGTCCCGGAACTGTTTCGACATCGCTGATAGCACATCCTTTTTAAGTGCGGGATCCACGGAGAAACGAGACTACGTACATGATCATTCAGTTAGTAAAGTAAACATAAATGTTCTATTATTTCACAAAAGATCATAGTAATAATGTAGAGATTTACCTGAAGACGCTGAAACATAGTATCCTTCAATGATTGAGGCACTTGCTTCCAGTTGTGGTTTATGTTGCAATATGACTTCACCAAATGGCTACCGTAAGCGGTGAAGTCATTCTTCCAATTTCCATGGGGTTGGTTGAACTGATTGAAGTCCACCGGTTTTGTAGGAGGGCCCTTGTTAGCCTTCAGCCCACGTGTAGCACCTCTCTTTTTGCTTCTTCGCCTCTGGTGGGACAACTGACTCCTCTCGGTCTGCTGTGAAGGGCCAGCCTCAGTCTCGTGTACTGCTAACTGGTCCTTCTTCTTCTTTCCTCCTCTTGACCCGCTTACTTGGTCTATTCTGCTGTGGCTCAGGTTCTCCAGTCGAGATAAGCCGTCCAATGGGGTCATCAGGGTGATCATCCACTGCAAAAAAAATCATAAAGCATTTTCATCAGTTAAACTCATAACATAAATACTATGATGCATAACAATAACAGTTAAGATGATATTACAGTCTACATTCTACTAACAACATTACCTGAAACGTACAAAAACATAAATCATTTCATATTTTCTACCCAAACACCCTCATCATGGTCTGATCGTGCGTAGAGCAAATCGTTTTCGGTATCATCAATCGAATCCGGTAATCCAGTAGGAAACAAGGATGTTTCCTCTACAGTCCCATTTTCATCGTTATCCTCATTTTCATTTTCGATTACAACCGGCCTTCTTCCGGAAGAACAACAGACCATCTGCAGTCTTTCGGATCCTCAACATACCACACTTGCTCGCAATCCTTTCCCAGAACAAATTGATCATCATTATAACCGTGTAACCGTGAAAGATCAACCATGGTAAGCCCTCCATCATTTTGGTACCCGCGTCGGTTGTCCACCCACTTGCACCGGAACAACAGAAAGGAATCAATGTCATAGTCTAATTCCCAGATGTCCTCGATGACACCATAATACCAATTACTAACTGGTTGAGATCGGTTACCGCTGTGGTACTCAGTGGCAGCAGCTTCAATTTTTACCCCACTATTCTGGTTTATCGATTTGGCATCTTGGCGTGCAGTGTAGTATGTATACCCACTAATATCATACCCCTCAAAAGATGTAATATTAGTGTCAGGTCCGATTGCCAAACATCTGATCTCTTCGCTTACAGCTTCTGGATCTGATGATGCTAATGTCAACACATGATCTTTGAACCATTGGATAAAAACTCGGTTTTGTTCTTTTGTCAGCCAAATGTGGTTTTTCAAAGGATTTTGATGCCTTAACTCAGCCATATGGGTTTCCAAATAAGGTTCAACAACCTCAAGATGTTGTAAGACAAACAAATGTGCTTGATGAATAAGTAGACGCGAAACTTGCACGATCTTTCTACCAATAACACCTTTACCCTTAAACCTGCCATAGTGTCGTGGTTTTGGGATACCAATAGACTCTGCCTCACTCAAATAATCGGTCACAAACTCCGTGACTTCCTCAGTCACTGTTGCTTCAACAATACTCCCCTCTGGTCGATACCTATTCTTCATTCTACTTTTCAGAATACCCATGTACCGTTCAAAAGGGTACATGTACCGTAAGTATACCGGACCACAGAACTGTATCTCTCGAACGATGTGCACAATTAGATGTACCATTATATCAAAGAAAGATGGTGGGAAATACATCTCAAGTTGACATAATGTGATAACAATTTCACGTTGTAGATCATCTAGAGACGTTACGTCAATTGCCTTGGAGCAAACAGCGTTGAAAAAGAAACATAACCGAGTTAAAGCATTTCTGACATCAGATGGCAATATCCCTCGAATTGCAACCGGAAGAAGATGTAACATCAGTACATGATAATCGTGAGATTTCATGCCTAAAAGTTTTAAATCCTTCATCGATACAATGTTCTTCCAGTTTGAAGAGTACCCAGACGGTACTTTTACCGAGTGCAGACATTTGCAGAAACTAATCTTTTCAGCCTTTGAGAGCGTGTAGCATGCAGGAGGTAGGTAGATTCGTTTCCCGTTCTCTTGTGGGTGTAACTCCTTTCGTATACCCATGGTTTGCATGTCCTTTCTGATTTTCAATCCGTCTTTTGTTTTGCCGGGTATATTGAGTAAAGTCCCACTCACTGCCTCACCAACGTTCTTCACAATGTGCATGATGTCTAAGCAGTGTCTCACAGAAATATGACGCCAATAAGGTAGTTCCCAAAAGATAGAACACTTTTTCCAAATGTTTTTCGCCGGTTTTGATGTGTTTCCAAATACATTTGCAATGTCCTTAACCTTTTCGTACACTTCCTCAGAGCTCAGAGGTAGACGGGCCACACGAGTTTCGGCTTGACCATTGAACAACTTTCTCTTCGTTACTCGATAAGGGTGATCTTCGGGGAGAAGACGTCGATGACACATATAAACATTCTTCCCACAATGTTTTAAACGGTCCGAACAAGTGTCTTCCTCGCAAATGGGACATGCAAATGCTCCTTTAACCGTGTAACCGGACAAGTTCCCATACGCAGGGAAGTCATTGACGGTACAGAACAACAAAGCCTTGAGCGTGAAATTCTCTCTTGCATAAGCATCATATACCACGGTCCCCTCATTCCACAGTAGCTTCAGATCGTCGATCAGAGGGGCAAGGTACACATCAATGCTATTACCTGGCTGCTTGGGACCAGATATCAGGAGAGATAACATGATGTACTTTCGTTTCATACACAACCATGAGGGCAAATTGTAGATCACTAGCAGAACAGGCCATGTACTGTGTTGACTACTCAATGTGCCGTACGGGTTCATTCCATCAGTACATAACCCAAGCCTCAGATTCCTATCTTCATGTCCGAAATGTTCTTTGTACCGTCTATTGATGTTTCTCCACTGAGTCCCATCTGCTGGATGTCTTAGTTTCTCATCACTCTTTCTACCCTCCGCATGCCATCGTATGTTCTTTGCATCTTTCGGATTCGCAAACAACCGTTTGAATCTGGGTATAATCGGCAAATACCAAACAAGTTTTGCTGGAGGGCTTTTTTTCTGAACGGAGGAGTAGTCACCATCTTTATGCTTATACCGGGACAACGAACATTTCGGGCAATTGTCCAGATGTTCGTATTCACCCCTGTACAACACACAGTTGTTTGGACACGCGTGAATTTTTTTGTACTCTACTCCCATTGGACACACCCATTTCTTTGCCTCATACGTGGTGGTAGGGAGACCGTTCTCATCCGGTAGCATATCATGAATGAGCTCGAGGAATGCCGTGAAACCTTTGTCACTCAATCCATATCTTCCCTTCAGGTTGAACAAATTCAATATAGCTGTCAATTTCGTGTACTTAGTGCAAGTAGGATACAACGCCGTTTTGGATGCGTCCAACAACCTTTGATACTCATCCGGCCGGTCGACAAAGTTATCCTCAACGTTATCAAGCATCTCGTCAATTTGTTCATCATGATAAGTCGACTCACTGTCAACATTGACTCCGGAAGCGCTTGGGAGTTCTGACTCGTTAGTAGTATCGAATGTCTGCTCGGTTCTTGAGTTAGACCGATCGTGACTGTAGGAAGACGAACCATTATCTTCAACAGGTTCTCCATGAAAAATCCATTTTGTATAATGTGGCATGAAACCACGGGTCTTCACATGGAATTTTACGAGGTTGATGCTTGAATAATGTCTAACCACACCACAATCAACACAAGGACATGGAATTTTCTCCGCCTTTGTCATGTCTTTGTGTTGCACTGCAGCTTTGCAAAACTCTTCCAGCATTTTGTCAAAATGTTCGCCTCTATCACCATACATCCAGTCACGCTCCATACTACATGTGCAACAGATCACAGGTGTGAGTTAGAGCCTTTGTAGAATATGGCCTGTATTAAGTTGCACATGTTTATTTCTTAATGGAGCATGACTGGGATGATTGTCAATTAGTCTAGCCTAACTCTAAGGTTGCAAACACAAAATAAACTAGCATTTTAAATTTAAGAAATTGTTGCACTTCTAAAACAAGAACCGGTGTTTAAAGCAATATTACGAATACTTTTTCTACAAAAAATTCGGCATGACCTTTGCATAATTGTACACATCCCGTGCTTATTATTCAGCACTCACCAAAGTCATCACAACCACAAACATTCCAACAATGGCAGCAACCAACAATTAAAATAAATCAATTCTTTACTAGCTAACTGAAAACTAAGTGCAAATTCAGATCATCAAATCAACGCTTTCAATTCTCCACTGTATAAGTTCAAATCGGTTTAGAGATTAACAAAGAATCGAGAGTTAAATACGTACTTGTTTTTTAAGGATTTATGGACAGGGGAGACTGGTGCCTGAGAGGTAGGCTTCTGTGCGAGAGATGCAGCAATACCACTTCTGATATGTCTCTGCAAGGGAGCAACAAAAAATAAATTAAAAAAGAAATGCATCAACAAATAGGGAATGAAGCTAAATTATGTACTAGCACTTATATTTAAATACATAATTGCATTTATTAAACAAAAAATAAGGTTTAGTTACTTACTTGTGCACAGAGGAGGAAAGAGGAACAGTAATGGAAGAAGGCGGGAAACAAGAGAGGTGATTCACGGACTTGAATGTAGTGAGACCTGATAAAAAAAATTAGATATTGTTAGACATATACACATACATCAAACAATATTAATTACGAAGAGATTTAAAAAAAAACGGCATGACTTTTGCATAATTTTACCTATCCCATGCTTATTATTAAGCATTCACCAACCATTCATCAACACAAATTTCCATCACAAATCAAACTAATACCAACTTTATCCATCAAACCGAATTTTAATAATTTGTGGAAATCAAATACAAAAAAAAAAAGACACAACTATATCTATTATTAAGCATTCACCAATTATTCAACAACACAAATTTCAATCAAACCAAACTAATATATACCAACTTTATTAATTCATCAAACGAAATTCCAATAATTTGTGGAAATCAAATACAAAGTACAAAAGATAAAATGATAAGTTAGATTATATTACCGGTTCGAAAATGAATTGCTCTCCGCTCCGATTTCAATCTACCATCAAATGGTAAAGAAGCTCCTTAAGTATTTATCTGTAGAGACACAAAAGAGAAAAATGATAAGTTAGATTATATTACAGTGAGTGAAGAGAATGAAGAGAATGAAGAGTTAAATTAAAAAAAAATACCGGTTCATAAATGAATTGTTTTCAGCCCCTCTTCTCAATCGGGCGTGCGAGCCTTGTGTAGCAACACCAATCTCTACAGAGGCAACGCATAAAGATTGAACAACATTCAGATCAATTAGAATAATTTTATATTAAACTTAACGACTATACAATACTCATATATATATATATATATATATATAAATACATTCTCACACCTCTACTTCAAACCGCTACTAAAACGGCTAATACCTCACCTACTACAATATTTTTCTACTATGACTGCTTGTTCACGCTCTTATTCAATTATACACTACGAAACGTTCTACTCTTTTTCTACACTTACATTACATCTTTCATGTGCTGCACATATAATTGTTTACCACTTAACACTTCACAGAAATCAACTTAACGCATACATACGAAATTTTCACCCCCTACACACACTTGTCTATTACTACGCTAACACTTTTACTACGCATTTAACTTCTTACACTACTTCAGGGTCTTCCACTCTTTTTTACTAGCACTTTTTCTACTTATCATTTCTACACTTTTTTACTATTTATCTACTAATCATCATTCTGCTCACTCATTACTTTATACACTCTTTCTTCTTTACTATTTCTTTCTTCTAAACTCACTACAAAATTTGATTATTTTTACTTTGCGTTTACAACTTTCATATTCACTTGCTCACACAAGCTACTACTTTCAACACATACACACACGCATTCTTCACTTCACCTACTATTACAGACAACTAATAACTAACTTTTTATCTTTGTATTTCACTTATCGTCATATACACAAATAACACAATAATATTTTATACTATGACACAACCAGACATCATACTACACGCGACACATCTATAATCATTACTCGTTGCTAATTTAATATCATGTTTTCATTGCACTGTACATATACATTTCATAACACTTTCTCTAATTCTCCACACACGCAATACTTTTAAATATATAAGAAACAAACTACTCATACTTAATGCTCATCTTAATTAACAACATATCTTTTACTCGCAATCACTATACTTATATTTATTGCACATATTACAACACTCATTCATACGTTTATAAGCATAATAAATCTAGCCCAAATAAGCTAACCTAACTACACTTAAAAGAAGGGCCAAAAACAGCACAAAAATTCACTCGGACATTTCGTCGAACACCTTGTGTGCATACATAAATTTAATAGTTTAACAACCAAATCTTGCAAAGATTTCACACACACAATAAATATCATCATCCACAATCACAATGTGACAACAATCTATCAATTTTAACAACAAATTAACAATTAAATAAACACAATCGAAATACAAAGTTAGGGTTGCTCTCACCTCTGTTCGCCTCTGTTGACTGGCGGAATGAGGGCGGCGACGCCAACCTTGCACGACCACCGACGCGGCGACACCGGCGACAGCGAGAGGAGGAGGAGGGCGGGCGGGCGACGGCTGTGGTGGCGGTGGTGGGTCGCAATCGCCGCGGAACAGAGAGATCGATGAGAAGAGGGGTTAATTAACCTAATGAAATCGTAATTGTTTCGAATCGGGGTTGGGGGGTTAATTAAAAGGATCTATTTCGGCGGTTCTTTGTTAGGAACCGCCGAAATAGGCCCTTTTTAATTATTAAAAAATTAATGAGACCTATTTCGGCGGTTCCTAACAGAGAACCGCCGAAATAGATGTAAATTTAAAAAAAAAGAAAAATAGAAACACCTATTTCGGCGGTTTCGTGTAAGGAACCGCCGAAATAGGTCTCTTTAATTTTTTTAATTATTAAAAAGGGCCTATTTCGGCGGTTCATATCTAGGAACCGCCGAAATAGACCCCTTCTTTACATACGGTATACATCTCGGGCCCCTATTTCGGCAGTTTTATCTACAACCGCCGAAATAGGGGCGCCGAAATAGACGTTTTTTGTACTAGTGTAACCTTAGTTAACTGAGTCTAGGATCACATGAGAGTTTGGTATTCGGATTAAAACGACCCGAACCATGGGACGTTCTAACCACGGCTATGCGTGTGTTAATTGTGTGATATGTGTATGTGAATGTAGGGATTCCCTTGTGTGTTTAACCCAGTTGTAATACTGTATGGGTGTAGTTATGATAGGCTCCATAGTGGGGTTCTAACTAATGTCTAAAGTAAGTATGTACTAACAGTGGTGAGGAATCCGGTTTGGCCGGTCGCGCGTTGTTTGGGAGAGGGTATCCTTCTTAGCCTTACCCTTCTCTTTGTTATGGTTGTTTCCCTCACGGGTTATGATCTCCCATTAGCTTATTCCAAAGCTTAGCTATTCTGACTTATGATCGGTTTAGGGGGAACATGTGTTTGTGTGGTGTGTTCGGGCCTCCAAACCCGAACCATCTTAACTTAAGTTATTCGTCCGACTATTAGGACGGTAATGAGTGTTGTTGTTGTATAACGAGCTTACCATGAGGGTGACACCATTCTCTAGGCTCACCAGTGATATAACTATGTATGGGTCGGTTCCTAAGAGGACCGTTCCCGTTATGTTATGTGATGTTATTGTAAGCAATTCCTATTGCGATGTTATCATGTGCACGTTGATACTTGAAAGTGTTGTTAAGTTTTGTTATGTGAGGAATGATATAGGTTGTAAGATATGGAGTGTGTGGAACATGGATATGAATCCCAGTTTGTGATAAGAGGCGTTTAAGGATAACCCGATTTAAGGGTAAGTGTCGTCTATTAAGGAAGTAGCTCCATTAGAGGAGGAACACTCTAGGGATAATGAATACCATGAGTGACTTATCAAGTAAGGATTATTATCCGTTTATTGAGCCCGTTGAGGCGAAATGATTATGTGTTGTTGTTTAGAGTTGCATGCAGATTTAAATATAATCAACCGCATGCTAAGACGACAATTAGTTGTGCGTGGCCCGGTAGCATGTGGGCTGCGGGATTACCATGCCAGCAAAGGTGCTGAGCCCCTTGGGGGCCACCCTTTCTCTTCTTTTCCTATTTCAGGTACAGAGAGCGGGAAGCCGTTCGAGAGTAGGACGGGTAGACATTGTACATGGGTAATCATTTAAGTGTATATATACAGTAGGTGTAGTAAGACCGAAGTTGTTGTCGGCATCAGTTTATAAATACTCGGTATAGTTGAAGGGTGTATGTTGTTATTGTTGTTGTTGTTGTTAATGGAAAGGGATAGTAAGGTGTAGTCGCTCGGGAATTTAGCCCATCAGACCGGTACAATGTATGTGTATTAGCCTTGTTAGCCACGTGGGTGGTTAATGACGTGTAACACCAACGAGTTAAGTTATTTGATGAGGTGTGTATTCCGCTGCAGATTGTTGTTATGTGTTTGTTGTTGGATGGGGTGTTACAGTCGCCGACAAAAGAAAACTTCAACTCACCGAACAAGAGGAATTCCGGGAGGAAGCCTATGAGAACAACCGCATTTACAAGGAGAATGCCAAGAGGTGGCATGACAAAATGATCCTAAGGCGGGAGTTCCATGAGGGAGACCAGGTATTATTTTACAATTCAAGGTTGAAGCTTTTTCCGGGTAAGCTCAAGTCACATTGGTCCGGACCATTCATCACCACGAAGGTAACCCCATACGGTGCGATCGAGCTGAAGAACGTGAAGGGTGAGACGTTCATGGTCAATAGGTCTAGGTTGAAGCATTACCTAGGGGGCGACATCGAGAAGGTCGAGGCACGTCCTCTCTACTTTCAAGAGCCCCAGTTTGATCTAACCTCACTATCGTCTAGCCAAAGACCGTAAAAAAATGGGCAGCTTTCAGGGAGGCAACCGGACTACACTCATGCTATTGTTATTATGTTTGCTTTGGTTGTTGATTTAACTTTGTTTTGGTAGTTAGCTTCGGTTGATTGGTTTGCTTGTTTCGTGCTATCGTTAATGTGGTTTCTGCTGTGTTTTTGTGTGTTTAATCTAGTTGTGGATGAAAATAAGTGTTTTGGGCAAGAAAACACCCATTTTGGGGAGCCTCTGTCTAAGACCGACCCTAAGTGGGTCGGTCGGCTCCATGTTTTGAAAAATTTGGTCACTGCAATGGACAGACCCATCGACCGACCCTAGGTGGGCCAGTCGGGTCGAAATTTCGAAAAAATTTCTTTCTGTAACGGACCGACCCAACGACCGACCCTAGGGTGGGTGGGTCGGTCGGTCCCAGGTTTTAAAAAAAAATGCTCTCTGTAACGGACCGACCCACCGACCGACCTTACGGTGGGTCGGTCGGGTCGAATATTTTGAGAAAAATGTAAACGCTGCGTTTAGTTAAAAAATAGTTTACCTTTCTCATTCCCCTTCCCGACCCCAATTTCTCCTATTCTCTTTCGCGACTCCACCACCACCAAAGCCCACCTCCTGCTCCAGCCACCACCTGTTCCGGCCGCCCACCACACAAGCGAGCCCCGCCTCTCCCGCCGAGTCCGCCAGCTAGCGCGCCAGCAACCCAACACAGCAACCCCCGAATCCCTAAATTTCCGCCAAATTGCCCATAACCAGTTTTTGTCCGATTTTGTGTCCAAATTGTCAAATTTCTTGTTCTAATCTTCTAGAAAACACTAAGGTATGCTAATTTAACCTTAATTTGTCAATTTTTACAATTTTTGAGCAAGTTTTAATTTGGGCTAAAATTAGGTCGAACCAAACAAGGCTTTGAGTAAAATTTCTGAATTGTGGAGAATTTGATAGTGTAAATGTTCTTAATTGATAGTGTTAGGCATTATGTGTGCAATTGGGCTAGACAATATGGCTTTTTGATGGTGGTGGCATGATATGGGTATACTTTGTGCTTTTTGTGCTTTATATTAAATCTTACCTAATATATCATGTTGTGGCCATATCTGGATGAATTTTGAACGGTTTAATGATGGCAATGCTCACAATTGTTAATGCTGAGCTTGGTGTTTGAAATTGGTCTAGAAATTGTAGTTGGTTGATGGTGCTAACACACTTGGTATATTTGATGCTCTCGCTTGAATTTTATCTAATGCGCAATGTTGTTGTTACAATTGATAGTGCTAGTACCATACTAATGTGGCGTGTTGGTTAGCAGATCTTTTTGGTATTCGATTGATAAACTTCATAAGGTAATGCACTTTCCCGAGTGAGCATTGAGGGTGCTCAAATTATGCAAAACGGGATGCCTTATTGAAATTGCTTGGTACACTTTACACTATGTGATTGACTGGTGGTATTGGGGTGCTTACCTACTTAAATGGGAACCTTCGGGGACACCATCACTCATCAGACCACACCATTGTCCACCATCACTTCCACATATTATTTTTGTTATGTTTGTTATTTTTATAATTATCTTTGAGTAGTTAGTTTAGCTCCCCGGGTTGGGGGTAGCAAACCAAAATCTTTATGTTTATTTTGTAATCTTTTCTCTAATTATAATTGTAGTAGTTTTATTCCTGTTCTTCATGCGCTTTAATTTTCTAGCTAATTATTAAAGCAATATTTGTAGTTTTCTAATCAAAATGCGGCGCTGAGATTAGTTAACAAGACATAGGAAGTTAAACCGGATTAACGACTAGAAGCATGGTTTGCCTATAGGTTAATCCGTCTCCAATAGGAATTGTGTTTAATGCTATTAACTTGATAACTTGGGCATGGTTTGCACCTTGTTATTTCAGTTAGTTATGGTTCGTTGTACAGGGACCGGTCAACGAACTATTTATAATTCCTGAGTTTATTGCAGAATTAAGGAAGAGTTTATTGATAGATTAATAAAGTGAAGGTTTGTTGAACAATTCGGGGTGCTTCTTTAGATTCAATCTTTATTTCTTTATTTTGTTTATTTTTATCTTTTTACTGTATCATTATTTTGTGTTAGTTTGTTTAGTCATTCTTTTTATTAAATTAAATAAAACCTAAAAAAGTGACGTTTTATGTAGTTTAGTTTTCTCGGTTAGTATATAAATTGTCAGTAATTGATTGAGGTCCCTGAGATTGACAACTCCCACTTATTTCACTATTCCGCAAAACGATAGGTACACTGCCTAGGTAGAAGTATAGTATTATATATTTCTGCTAATAAGTTTTTGTCGCCATTACCGGGAACCCTGCATAGTTAATTGATATTTTATTAATTTGATTGAGACATTATTTTAACTTTTTTTATCTTCATAATTTTATTTCCGTAACAATTTTATTTAATTCAAATCTGATTCGACTAGGTTAGGTAATACTTGATTTTATTTGACTGCTTTACGTATTATTCTTACTTGATTGGATGTTCCCTTTTTCATTCTGTTACTTTTTGTTTTTGATTCTTCCTTTCGTACACGTATTTTGTTTTCTTTTCCTTTACATATTTGCCTCTCTTTTCTTTTTGCATTTTCGTTTTTTTTAATTAGGGTAGATTTGTTTATCGACAGACGATAGATTGTGCGGCCAAGCCGCGTCCATCATTGTGCAGCCTATCTATTTGGCAGTCCAGTCAGCTGCTGACTGGATTGTTTTGTTGACTGGGCTGTCTTTTTGCTATATTAATTTTAATTGGTTGTAACTTTTAAAATATAAGTCCAAAATGAAAAAAAATATATCATTATCATCTAAATTTAAACTCTTCAAAACAAGATCAGACATGGATATATTTTGACAACTTTAAAATTTTATATTTTTTATATGTATATATCTATACATATCAACCATACTTGATTCACCATATATAGTTTAAAATACACCATACAACAATAATAATACACTACAAAACAATAATGATTCATTATCTGTTTTGAAATCGGTATGTTGAAAAATAAATATGATTCACTATATAAGACTTCAAATACATCATATAAATAATAATAATAATAATAATACACCACAAAACAATAATAATAATAATAATAATGCATTACAATAATGATCCATTATTAGTTTCGAAGTTTGTTATCTAATTCATCACTTGTTAGTTAATGAATCATAATATCAATTTTAATGAATCATAATATCAAAATTAATGAATCATATCTTCATTTTAGTGTATCATAGCAAGCATATAAAAATAAAAAAATTTAAACAATAATGTAATACAAGACAATATTTGGTATGTATGAAAAATACATGATTCACCATAGAAGATTTAAATTGCACCATACAGTAATAATAATACACTACAAAACAATAATGATTTTTTATTGGTTTCGAAGTTTGTTACCTAACTCACCACTTATTAGTTAATGAATCATAATATAAATTTTAATGAATCATAATATCTAAGTTAATGAATCATATCATCATTTTAGTGTATCAACGTAAACATATAATAATAAAAAATTAAACAATAATACAACACAAACAAATTTGGTATGTACGAAAAATACAAGATTCACAATATAAGGTTTAAAATACACCATACAATAATAATACACTACAAATAATAATAATTTTTAATGGGTTCCAAAGTTTGTTATCTAATTCACCACTTATTAGTTAGTAAATCATAATATCAATTTTAATGAATCATAATATCAATTTTAATGAATCATAATATCAAAATTAATGAATCATATTATCATTTTAGTGTATCATCATAACATGTAAAAATAATTTTTTTTCAAAGTTGTCAAAACATATTCATGACTGGTCTTGTTTTGAAGAGCTGGAATTTAGGTGAACAATGATATAATTTTTTTTCATTTTGGACTTATATATTAAAAGTTACAACCATTTAAAGTTAATATAAATTTTCTTCTCACTCATGTGCCACATAAGCAGTGTAGTCAGCACATTGACTGGACTGCCACATAAGTGGACTGCACAGCACATTGTGCAACCCAGCCGTGTAATCGATTCTGCGATAACTGAAACAGTAGCAAGTATATCGATTACCAGAGTGGAGATTGTGCAGGCCGCCTGCGTACTGTACTGTGCGGCTGGGTGAGTGGCTGTGTGAGTTGTCAGCCAGTCAGCAGTCCAGTCAGCTGCTGACTGGGTTGTTTTTTATTATATTAATTTTAAATTATTGTATCTTTTAAAATATAAGTCCAAAATAAAAAAAATTACACCATTATTTATCTAAATTCAAGCTCTTCAAAATAAGATCAAACATGAATATGTTTTGAGAAGTATAAAAATTTATGTTAATTACATGTATAAATCCATATATATCAATGAGACTTATGATTCATAACATCATTTTAGTGTATCATTGTAAACACATAACATTATTTTAGTGTATCATAATATCAATTTTAATGAATCATAATACCAAAATTAATGAATCATATCTTCATTTTAGTGTATCATCGCAAACATTAAAGAATAAAAACTTTTTACACAATATAATATTTGGTATGTATGAAAAATACACGATTCACCGTATAAGGTTTAAAATACACCATACAAAAAAATAATACACTACAAAACAATAATGATTTTATCGGTTCCGAAGTTTGTTATATAATTCACTACTTATTAGTTAATGAATCATAATATCAAAATTAATGAATCATATGATCATTTTAGTGTATCATCGTAAAATATAAATAAAAAAATTCAAATAATAATACAACACAAAACATATTTTGGTATGTATGAAAAATACATGATTCACAATAGAAGGTTTAAAATACACCATACAATAATAATAATAATAATACACTATAAAACAATAATGATTTTATATCGGTTCCGAAGTTTGTAATCGAATTCACTACTTATTACTTAATGAATCATAATATCAATTTTAATGAATCATTCTACAAAATTAATGAATCATTATTATTGTAAAAATATATATTTTTTTAAGTCATCAAAACATATCCATGACTGGTCTTGTTTTGAAGAGCTTGAATTTAGGTGAACAATGATATATTTTTTTTTCATTTTGGATTTATATATTAAAAGTTACAACTAATTAAAGTTAATGTAGTAAAAAGACAGCCCAGTCAGCAAAACAGTCCAATCAACAGCTAACTGGGACTGCCAAATTGAATATCCCACTCCTACTAAGGTACGGGACCGCCGTGGCATCGAATTTGCCTAACTTGTATACTACACCAGGTTGATTACATAGGATTTGTTTACGTATAAATAATAGTTGGTTAACTAGTATTTCTATCTTAATAGTTTATTAGTTTATTTTTGGTGTTATTAAGTTTTTTATTTTGTTTTTGTTTTTTATTTATCTTATATTATGGTAGTTTTGATCTCCTTTCTTTAGTTAAATCTTTGTGTTTTTTTATTTACGATTTGATTTGATTTATTTTTACTTTTATCTAATTTTAGTTTAATTCGTGTTTTCTTATAAGCTAATCTTTCTTTATATTAGATTGGGGTGTATTCTTGTTCTATAGATTTTCTTCTTGATTTAATTAGGATTAGTGTTTTCTATTTTACTTTAGTTTTGTTTTATATTTATTGTTTTCATTTTTATTTTTGTTTTTATTTATTTTATTATTTACTTTCGTTTTTCGTTTTCATTTTCTTTTTATTTTTGATTTTCTTTATTTCGTTTATTTATAGTTACTTTATTTGTGTTATCGTTTCTAATATTTTTTTGTTCATTTTTATCTTTATTTTATCTTTGTTATTTTATTTTCGTTCTCATTTTATTTTCATTTACTTATTTGTCATTTATTTTAGCAGTTCTCTTTTATTTTGTTTTTCTATGTTACTTTATTTAGTTAATTTTTGTGTTTGTGCTTCTTTTCTATTTTTAGTTCTATTTTACTTTTTATTTTTATTTTTATTTTTGATAGGCTTAGATGGAGGATAACATGGATGAATTGAGTAGAGTGTTGATACGGTTGGAGACGACGGTCACAATAATGAACATTGAGCAGAATTTGAACAAGTATAATCAGCCGGACACTCAAAGTTACAACCAGTTCAGGCGACAAGGTTATTACCAGCCACAACAATCGTTTTTTCAACAGCCTTATTGGTGGGAAGGTGAGCAGACTAGAATGCAGATGGATGAACAACAATTCTACACTTATCAGGAGCCTCCTAAGGAGGATACGAGCAAGATAAAGAGCATGCTTGCAGATATCCTAGAGCAAAAGAAAATCACTAATGCTAGGTTTGACAGTTTAGATGCCAAATTTGCTGAGCAAGAAGCTATAAACCAGAGTTAGGAAAGGCAACTTAATCAGATCTCACAGTAGTTAGCACAACAACAATTGGAATTCTCCCATAGCCAAAGTTATTCGGACCTAGTGGACCAATCTAAAGTAGAGACTTTGATGGGTGAAGACCATTCCAAGCCTATAATTTCTGAAGCTGAAGAGGAGTCTGATGAAGAGGTTGGACGACATGCTAAAGAGTTTTATTGCCCTCCTTCCCCAACCTCGACTCAACCCGACTATCCAGAAATTGAGAATGTTTTGTCTGAACCTATCTGTGACAGAGTAGAGATACCAGAGGTAGTTTATTTCAAAGAGGTTGAAGAACTTGATGCTTCCTCTACAATAGTCTCCCAACAAGAATCTTCCACTAAGCCTTTAACACTCGAGGAAGATGTCTGCATCCTCAAATTTCAGAAGGAAGAGCCACCTCCAACTGGTCATCAATTTCACACTCATCCCAAAGAGCCTCACCAACAGAAGGAGAATGTCTACATCCTCCAATTTGAGGAAGAAAAGCCATTCACACTTGGTCTTCTGACTGAGCAGCGTTACCGGCAGTATCTCCTCAAACGTCAGGTTTTGTGGAGTACTCATTTTCCTATTTTATTTGCTAACGTAACGTTTTGTTTTGGTCCAGGTGGTTTGCTTTTAATTACTGCCTACTTCATTTCCTGGCAAAGTTGTTGTCTACTTTTATTTTTAATCCGGGATAATGAAGCAGGAGTCTCGCCAAAGACTATAAAGACGGGCAGCTTACTGGGAGGCAACCCAGTGGTTAAAATTTATGTTTTATTTTTGTTTTCTGGTTTTGTTTTTGTTTTTCTTTCATTCGGAGATGGCATTGGGGCCTGTGCTTTTAATGTAACGCTTTCAGCATTTTTGTGGTAGTTGTGAGTGTGTGCAGATGAAATTTTTATCATGGTGGTTGATGTACTCCCAAGGCTGGACACTTGCTTGAACGCAAGTGCGAGGAACACTACCCCTTGTTCAAGCTTAATTGTGAGGAAGGGAACCTTCCTCAATCTACGATATTTGGGTGTTTCAATTTGTCCTTATTTTTAATGTTTATGTTCAGCCTATCATGTCCTGAATGAAATCCTTGATGAGTTTGCAATATCTAGAAAATCCTTTTCTTGGTTTAAATTTGTGAACAATGAGGACATTGCTCCTCTTAAGTGTGAGGAAGTAGGGGTACTTTCTAAATATTGACAATTGCACTTAATGCCACATTTGTTTTTTCTTGTCCTTTTATTTTGAAAGAATTGTCTCTTTTAGGCGCCAATAAATATTGAATCTCCAGGAGAAAATTTTTGTTGAGGTTTTGAAAACAAGCCTGATGGCAACCTCAAGAATTTTTCTGCTTTTGGTTGTTTGTATGTATAGTGTTATCCACACTGAATCTATTTTCATTGAAATTTGGTGGATTAGCTGATTATGAAAACTAAATTAGTCTAGTTTGGTATTTTAGGAATGATAAGAAAGTTTTGTATGAAAGGATGAGGCAAGGTACTCAGTTGATCTGAATTGTAATTTATTTCTGAACCAAAACAGACATCTTCATTCTTTTTTTTGAGTAAACCTTCAGACCTCTAATATATATAACCGCAACACAAGATTACAAACCTATATACTAGATCAAACCCAAGACAAAAGAGGAGGAAATCAGTGGCTAATTAACATGCCAAATAGCTCCACTGTCCTCCGAATCCAAAAAGCTTGCAAAGTTAACACTATTAGGAATATTTTCCTTCCTCCACCACTTCACTTGGCGATTTGATCTATTAGCTAACCCAAGCATTTGCATACTAGGGAAATTAAAGTAATTCACATTACACACCCTGTTAACTGTCTTAAAATGAGACATTATGTAACACCCCTACCTCTAATACTGTCATTACTGTACAAATACTTACCTTCGCAGCGGATACTCCTTACACAACGGCGGGTGTACAACGCCGTTAGTCACCCACGTGACTAACAAGGCGAGTTACAATACTACATACTATCGGTCTGATGAATATAAACATACCGAGTACTCTACACAATACAATACTTCCCATTGCATACTCATCCTTAATCCAATTACAACTCCAATACATTACTATACCGAGTATACTACAATCCTTAAATTACCGATACAGTTTAAGCTTCCACATTCGCATTACATTACAAGTACCAATCCCTACTATACAACTACCCATGCTTACGTAGCAGTCCCCGTCCTACTCTCTCGAACGGTGATCAGCTTCGGGTACCTGCACACTAAAAACGGTCCCCCGAGGGGGTCAGCTTACGCTGCGCATGAAATTCGCATATACCGCGTGCTAACCGCGGTACGCCGACTACTTTGGGTCGGATATACATGGAGTTCATTTTACATGCATACATACATACAATTATACACTATACATTCAACAATACTTACATACGCATACGAGGTTCAATATCTACTAAGGAAGATAATTCGATAGTCGTCCGTTCGTATTAGTTACTTGCTCATTGCTACGTCGTGGTTTGTTCGATATTCGTTACTCTACTCATACCTACTCCTTACTTGTTACTCGTTACTCTGCTCTTACATGCTCATCACTCCATGCTCATACCCTTACTCGTACACACTCCTTACTCCATACTCGTTACTATACTTGTACATACTCACTGCTCAATACTCTATACTTACTCATACGTACTCATTACTCAATACTTACTCGTACGTACTCTATACTCAATACTCAGTACTTACTCATGCATACTCAATACTCTGTACTCATTACATACTCGTACTTACGCAATACTCAATACTCATTACTTGGTCTCTGGGCGGAGTCATACACAAGACTCGCCACCGGGCCTACAATCCGAAGGCTATACACTTAGCTCCTCAATATACAATTGTCCATTTCTCTGGACTACTCAAATTCCCAACACTCCTCTCATGGAGTATCTTACAATCTCATGGATTAGCCTAGAAGTATCTCCTTGATAACCTCCACTAGCTTAGGGAATTACTACCGTCTAGTATTCTCAGGTTTAAGGGTTTCCCCAACATATCGAATACTCTCATGTTCGGGTCATTACTTACATCAGTCGGGTCCTCTCACAGTGGGTCGACTAATTGCTAAGGGGTTTGGAGGTCCCTCATCATTCTTCACTACTCTCATGGTTCATGTCTTGCACCAGGATTAATTCCTCTACTAGAGGTTACTTAAATACTTCCACTACTTATTATTTGTGGATCATTCATTTCGGTTCTCCTACCGTTATCGGAAGGTTATTACTCCCGTACACTCTCTCACATTCTAGTGAGTTCATTGGGTTGCGTTATCGTTAATTGATTTGATAGTTTAGTGCGTTGCTACGTTTCCATTAGTTCACACCATGACTCTACTACGAGTCACTACACAACAAGACTCATTTATGAGTCGTACTACGCACTAGATGAAGCCACACAATCAATCAAGAAGGGTTAGCTCACACAACATACATCAAGACATACAATGAAGGCAATAAATCATTTTCATGCTTTAGTCTTGATTAGCCGGCATACAGCACACAAATCAACGTAACTCGGTTAGCATACGGGGCATGAGAAAATCATACCTTTCACCGGGGTTAGCTTTACCGTGTGTTCCCTTGTTCCTTGGTTCACACTTGGTCCACTGATAATGTTTCCAACATTGTTATTAATACTTGGTTCATGCAATACACAAATAATTACTACTCCCGTACTTACCCCGTTATCCCGGTATACTTAGTTTTCACTCAAGTCAAACTATGTCCTTACTTCTCATTCATTTCCTACACTTGTTTACACTTCTTAGGACCTTTAAACATCACCAAACAAGGCCTTAACAACTCCTAAAACCATTACCAATCAATCCCCCATGTTTAGAACCCTTAAAAACACTCTCTGTTGAATTCTGGGGGTGGTCCGGGACATGGTCCATAACTTAAGTCCCGGACCAATACCTTACGCAACTTACGGCCTATTTTTCAGGGGTGGTCCGGGACCTTGTCCTCCCCCTAAGTCCCGGACCAAGTGCCTAGTTAAGTCTCGAATTAAATTCAGGTGCGGTCCGGGACTTGGTACATAACCTAGGTCCCGGACCCTGCTAAAAACTGCTACTAGGATGATTTTTCAACCCCAAATCAACCCTTAATCCACCTCCAATCTTTCCATAATCTTTCCACATGTTTTTACATAATTAAACACACTTAAACACTCACTAAAACTCCTTAAATCCATGGTCCATTACCTACTCAACTTCTTGCTCAAATTCTACAAATTTCCATTCACATTTTCATACTTTGCACACTTGTGCATTCCTACACTCCTCTTTGCACTTTGCATCTTTTCCTAACTTCATTTTACCATACCAATTCATTCCCAAGCAACTACAATATCTACACCCAAGTCCAACACTATTTTTACAAAATCTTGCACACTAGTTTTTCTCTAGTTTCTACAATGTTTTACTACACTTCTTGCTACAGATTTTATATCCTATCGTTCTTATATTACAACCACTACTCCATGGTTATTAAACATCTCCATTCTCCCCAATACATACCTTGGTTCTCCCATTCACCAAGTCATCCACAATTGCATATTCCTACCGAAATTTTGCCATAGTTCACCTACAATTCTCACTTATCCACACATACCCATTATCACCAAAATCATTCCTATTCTAGCCACACCCATACAAGGGTCCTACCAGCAATACAAGCAATTTAATACATCATTAATTCCTCAAAACACAATATCAATACACATACACAATTCATTGGCTCTAAGGCCTACAATCCGCATTCTTGCTCACAAATACCCAAACTTTCATAATTACAATTCTACTACATTATTTTGGTTTCTTTAAATTGGTTCACCCATTCCCATTATCCTAATGCATTAAAATTTTGCATTAAGGAAGAGCTCTTACCTTGAGCTTATATTTCCTTCATTTCTTTTCCACTTCTTCTCCTTCTCTTTCTCTTGCAAAATCGGCCATGTGGGGGATGGAGTTTCCAAACTCCATCCCCACACCCAAATTACATAAGGAGGATATAATTAGACTTCTAATCTCTTAAAACACACTAATTCAATAAAGGGTTTAAATCACCATTAGTTAGGGTTTTACCTTGGAGTTTCAAGAGAGGTTTTTAAGCCTTGTGTACAAAGGAGAGCTCCTCCACCATTGGAGAGTTGAACCAAGCTCAAACAAGAAGAAACAAGGCATTACAAGGAGGGCAAAAATCGGCCAAGGCATGGAAATGGAGAAAATGAGTTTTTCTCTTGAATCTTTTTACCTTAGGAGGAAGAGGAGACTCCAAGCTTCGATTTGGTACCATTTCCTCTTCAAATGGGCAAAACCCATGGAGATGAAGTTGCTCATTTTCGGATTTTGAAAAGATAGAAATGTAGAGCTTGAAGAGGGGAGTTCAAATATGTATTTTATTTTACATTTGGGGCTCAAATGAAGCTAGAGCATGAGGTAGAAGTGAGGAAGCCATGGGAGCTTCCTTTGGGGCTTTGAAATCGCCAGCAAGAAGGGAGGAAGGAAGAAGAGAGCTGCAGAGAGGGGTTCCATCGTGAGAGAGAGAAGAGGGGATAGGAGAGAGACTAGTTTTTTTTTCTTCTTTTTACTTTTGTACTTGTGTTACTTTAGTAGTTTGTCATTTAGTGAATTAGAAAAAAAGAGAGTGAGAGGGGGGGGGGGAATAATCGACAGCCTCACACACCCTCCTCACTTTTCTGATTTTTATTTCTAAGTGGGACACATTAGTTTAGTTTATTTACACTTACACCCCACAACTTCCCGTTTTTGACAGTTTTACTAACCGGAACCCGTTTTCCGGAATTTTCTCGTTTCTTTATTTTTATTGGTTATTAAGCTTCCGTTAATGCTTAATAATTATTATTTAATGATTTATAATTTTTACGGGTTCGTTTGACCACTTAAAATTACGTTTTCGCGTTTTCTCGAAAAACGCGCGCTAAAGCTACATTAGCGTTTTAATACATTATTTGGTTCCGTTTTCTTCGGGAATTTCCCATATATAATTGGCACGATTAAGCCTTAGGAATCCTTACGATACTATAACCGAGGTCTCGTACCTCCTATGGTTATTTAACGCTTATTTAGCGTTTTCCGCTTTCTAAGCGTTTTTCTCATTTCTTTTGGATTTATTTCTTACCAAAATTACTTAGGCACATTAGGCCCTTAAATACTATATTAGAATAATATAATCACCATATTTAAGTTCGGGGTATTTCAATCTACCCCCCTTAAAGAACTTTGCCCTCAAAGTTGGTGAATCTAATACTGTTACTTGTACCAATACTCTATGCTAAGGTTATGACCTCTACATATACTTGTCAAACTCCAAATGTCTGACATGATGCATACTACGCATCCAAACAGCATGTCACTGCATGCATAGCAATCAAAAATATCCGTTTTACTCCTCTCCAAGGGGGTCCATCCGCAGACAATTAGGTACAATCCTCCCCCAATGGAGAGTGATCCCTCAGGTACCGGTCACGTTTGAACACTTACGCTTTCTGGTTCACGGCCGTCATGACTTGAGCACTTACGCTTTCTGGCTCTACGGTCCTTTGGTTCTGATCAAATTCATTTGCACATATAGAGATCCTCAGGCACTTACTCATACTTACTTACTCATACTTTACTCATACTTACTCATACTTACTCGGGACTACACTGCCCCAGTGCCTTGGAAAAATACAAACACACTGTTACCGTACACCCGGCGTAGTGGTTTCAAACTACTCTACACTTCCACAGACTCAAAACTAGCTTCACCTCCTATGGTTTCGACCGGATACCCGTGCCTAGGCATGGAAGATCCACTAGCGCCGTGGGAGCGGTTTTAAAACCGATCCTCATTCTCAAGTTTGAAGAAAACATTGTACCAAATTAGTTTTGGAAATTCATTTTGAAAACTTGCATACATCTCCCAATTTCAATTTATGATGATTATACCTAATACTAGTGTTATTACTGTGGCCACTTAAGGGAGCTTCCAGAGTCCTTCAACCAATGTGATCAGCATTGGTGTTGAATTATCCTTCCACCCCAATTTGTGTTCGGCTTCCCTTGATCGCTAGCAAATCAAGTTCCACTTCCCACCTCAATACAAACAGACGGATTGTCAAACATTATTTCGTTTTCTATCTTTTTAATCTTGCTACTCATAATCATACACATACATTTTCCAATTCATATGATTCACTTACTTACTTACTAATCATTCATCAATTATTGCTACATCTTCTCCAACTGCTATACTTAAGAATTCAGGGTATAATATCCCATTAATTTCTATACTCAATTTATACTCATAACATACATCGGTTTCATACCGATTTATACTCCTTACATACATCGGTTCCATACCGATTTATACTCCTCACGTCTCCCATACATACTCATTCCTCATACTATTACCAATGGGGTTCTCATTCCCCTGGAGTTTCTCTACTCCTTTCTTATTCTTATTTCTCCAATAACTACAATTACACGATGAGTGAATACGAATGTTTATGTAACATAAGTATCAACCATCAAAACGAATTCTCTTGCGCTATGCGCATTGTAGTTTACGCACCTATCACGTAAAACATACATTTCGCGGTTTTCGCTCTACCCCCCTTAAAAGGGATTACGCCCACGTAATCTACCATGTGTCAACACTGGACATTGGTCGAAGGCATTCAGCCGTCATGGAGTGGTTCAGCTTCCATGCGGTCTATTACACAATGTTCCTTGATCAAAGGGTCTTAACCGTGTTACTGGTAGTCCCCGCATCAAGAATGTTCATTGGAGTTATTCAACTCTTAACCGTGTTCGGTTCTAGCCTAAATGGCTTTAAGGCATTGGCGATTAACCATTTATTCACTAGCTGTATTTCCCTTAGGATTATGGGCCCACTAGCTTCTGCTGCGCGACCCTGATAACTTGGGTTATTCGCCCTTCTCGTTCCTTGAATGTGTTACACATCACCTTTTTATCCCTTTATCCCTCTTATTGTGGGAATAAGGTTTATTCCATCACGCGTGGTATTCTTTTACCGTGCACAACTCAATGAGTTTTAGGTTCATAACCAGCTCTCTGGGAATTTATATACATACTGTTGTTGTTTGTGATCATTCACTTGGTTTCTCTCCTTGACTTTCGGTTGAGGTTAAGTCACTACTTCGTTGTAGTGCTTCCTCTGTTGTTAGTAGCTTCTGAATTACACTAGTTCTCTGGTTCATTACAAGTGTTCTTTACTTGTATGACCTTGCATTTTCCATGCGTCGGTCTTTGTGACCTTCTTAAGTCTCCTTTCGCTTTTATTCCAATGGAATTCACATCTGGTGATTGTTGGTGTGTTTCACACTCTTCGTGCTCTTTGGCCTTAGGCCGCACAGTTTGTTTCTAAGCTTTTGCTTGACTGGCTTATGCCATGTTTACTGGTGAAAGGAGGGATTTACCATGATTTACATTTTCCATCTTCCTAGCTATCTCACTTGATCATTAACTGCACAAGTGCAATACCAAAACACTCAGTCCTACAGAGTGCAGAGGCGTAAACTCTTGGCAGTAATTCTCTTACGAGATCGCAATAGGAATTATTGTTACTCCTTCAGGTGGTGTTTCATCATTTCGTGCGGACTCCTGGCTTGTTGCCCGGTCTGTCCACTATCTCGAATTAACAATTTCCATAGCATTAGTGATTACTCATATACATTGGTCACCTGTTGTGCACCATGTTCTTACAGATTCCATAGTATTGGTTTACATGGCATCCACTGTTTCTAGCTTCAGCTCATGCATTTATACAATGGTTTTCCCTGTATTTGGCAATACCGAATATGGTATTCCTTTATTTTTCTGAGCTCCCTGAGCATCACTGGTTTTATAACCGGTTATTCCTTGGTTGTCGACAGTTGCTGTTGAAGCTTATTTTACATTGCTTGGCAATAATTTGTAAGCTCAAGCTTGACTACATTAGTAGTTCTGAAAGGGATATATTTCCCGACAGTTATTGATGGTATCCCCTTCTTGGGATCCATATGTTTTCCACTCTTGTGGTCTCACATTATGAGGGGCATCCTCAATTATTGGTTGTTACTCTTTTATCGGTGTCATCCTTGACCACTTTCCATATAGTTCACGTTGGTTTTGCAACCGTTGGTTTGTGTGTAGTAATAGTTTCATGGCCTACTAGCCATATCGTCTAGAGCTCCGCTCATCGTAGGTTGTTCTCGAGTGGTTTACTTCTCCGTATACCATATGATGGCTTGGAGGTGATACTGGGCTCCATGATAAGATCATCGGATCACGCTTCCGTTTGTTGGAGACCCTTTTTGCATCTTGGTATTGATCGATGTCATTTATTAATCTGGGGTATCCCCTGTCAAGTGGGATCCCTTCGGTGTTCTAACCGAACGTTCGTTCCAATTGTGGTGCTCTTATCACTATATTTGGTTCAACTGTGTTGATTTGATACCCTTTATGGATTGCTCCTGGGTAGTATTGGTTATATGGCAGCATCTGGCTGACATTTATAAGTATGTTCGGTTTATTGTCCTACCTTGCGGTTCTGGATCTGAGTTATCCGTTGAGGGTTGTAACGTCTCCCGTTCTTAGGGTAGACCGTTGGTGTTTTTCCTTATGTTATAACGGATTTGATATCCCTTCCGGTGATGAATGGTATTTCTGGTACCATATAACATCACTCTGGGTATTTGTGGTAGTTGTTCTGCGAATTCTATCCCGCTCATTGCACACTGATGTGTCAATGTTAGGCATTTGCCTTACTGTGTTTAGACTGGGTATTCCTTCCAGTTATCATGCTTTATTTAGATATATTCGAGACATATCCAATGTCTTATCCCGTTGTTAGTGCTTCTTGCACTTTCAACTCTTAATGGTTCTCCTGAAGTGAGTTTCTAACTCCTTAGCTTGTAGCTTATCTGAGTTTCCTTTGTTCGGTTGCGGTAACCAACTGTTTTGTTTCACGTTCACTTATGGTCTGTAGAACAGAGTTGACTACTTCCCGTGTTTCGTACACTACATGTATACATACGTGGGGTACCATGTTGATACGTTACCACTTACCTAACTATCTGTCAGGCCCGCAGTCCTTCGGAGTGCGGTCGTCCCACATCCCGTATTTGGGTACACTCGTAGTGTTCGTCACACGCCTAAATGAAGTATTCTGTTGTCAACTCCTCTTGTATCATTCTATGATACTCACCGTAATCCCGTCTGTTTGGTTTTTAAAATCCAAGGTTTAAAAGGAAGGTTTGTGATTTTGAAGAAACATTTGGGTTTTGAAATAACAGTTAGGTGTTAAAAAGAATTCCTCATGGCGTTTCCATGATTGAGGTCCTGACCAAGTTCAGCTTCTTGCTGACCGGTATACTCTTAATACGATGGTCGGGCCGTTAAGCCTTTCCGAGGTTTCATTATTTGAGTACTTAGGATTGGTGATCCTATATCTGCTCCATTCGTCATCGCGGTACTTTAGCAAGTATTTGCGGGTTGTTCAAAGTCTTCCAACTGTCTTGTAGTTGCTGCACTTGCCCTGGGCAAGTGCGCGGGTAGGTTGTTTTTCGGTTAACGTATACCGATTGCGGTATCATTTCCATCCATAGTTGGTGGTTTATTAGACCTTCCTTTGATCTTTTGATCTTGGTGATCGATATCCTGAGTCGCTCCTCAGTATCCTTGCCATGTTTGTCGTCCATCCGGGTGTCTCACACCTTCAGTGTGGTTAACGAGGCTTGACTTATCCTTAGGAACCATGTTGTGGTCCTATAGGTGTCCGTGTTACGATTTCCTTCATAGTTATCTGAACTATGTTGTTTGGTTATTACAGCCTCTTGGCGTGTAGGTTTGGTATTAATCCAACCTCGACTAATTCCTTAGTCGGTTTGTATACCGTTGTTGGCATCATCAAAGTTTACAGTCCGTAGACTCTCTTGTCTCGGCTTGTTACTCCATCTTCCTTGCTTCATTGCACGTGTGCTTCTCTTCTTGCTGGCTACACATAGTTCTCGCGACTGCGAAGCATGTCGCCCCATGGTGCCATAAATTCCATTATCCTGGTGTTTAGGATCTTCATTCCTCCGCCATTAAGTGCGGTCCTTGTCATTCAACGGAAACCGTCTTCGGGACTTCCAGTTCTTGGACTCTACCGTATGACAGGTTCTTCTTCTAATAACGTTTACTTGTGACTGCCAGATCGGGTGTTACCCGAGTGTGAGAGGTCTTTCCATCTCTCTGGCGTTCTTGTCCCAACTTATAACGGGGGACGCGGAGGGCGGGTATGGTTACTGTAGGTATCCAGGTCACACTGGAAATTCCTATCTAGCGTCCTCACACACTAGCACTCAACCCATAGCCCTAAGTCTCTACTTCCTAACTCGGTACTTTCCTAAACTCGGTATTTCATCCATCAGAGCGATACTTCGCTCTGATACCACTTTTTGTAACACCCCTACCGCTAATACCGTCATTACTGTACAAATACTTACCTTCGCAGCGGATACTCCTTACACAACGGCGGGTGTACAACGCCGTTAGTCACCCACGTGACTAACAAGGCGGTTACAATACTACATACTATCGGTCTGATGAATATAACATACCGAGTACTCTACACAATACAATACTTCCCATTGCATACTCATCCTTAATCCAATTACAACTCCAATACATTACTATACCGAGTATACTACAATCCTTAAATTACCGATACAGTTTAAGCTTCCACATTCGCATTACATTACAAGTACCAATCCCTACTATACAACTACCCATGCTTACGTAGCAGTCCCCGTCCTACTCTCTCGAACGGTGATCAGCTTCGGGTACCTGCACACTAAAAACGGTCCCCCGAGGGGGTCAGCTTACGCTGCGCATGAAATTCGCATATACCGCGTGCTAACCGCGGTACGCCGACTACTTTGGGTCGGATATACATGGAGTTCATTTTACATGCATACATACATACAATTATACACTATACATTCAACAATACTTACATACGCATACGAGGTTCAATATCTACTAAGGAAAATTCGATAGTCGTCCGTTCGTATTAGTTACTTGCTCATTGCTACGTCGTGGTTTGTTCGATATTCGTTACTCTACTCATACCTACTCCTTACTTGTTACTCGTTACTTTACTCTTACATGCTCATCACTCCATGCTCATACCCTTACTCACACACTCCTTACTCCATACTCGTTACTATACTTGTACATACTCACTGCTCAATACTCTGTACTTACTCATACGTACTCATTACTCAATACTTACTCATACGTACTCTATACTCAATACTCAGTACTTACTCATGCATACTCAATACTCTGTACTCATTACATACTCGTACTTACGCGATACTCAATACTCATTACTTGGTCTCTAGGCGGAGTCATACACAAGACTCGCCACCGGGCCTACAATCCGAAGGCTATACACTTAGCTCCTCAAATATACAATTGTCCATTTCTCTTGGACTACTCAAATTCCCAACACTCCTCTCATGGAGTATCTTACAATCTCATGGATTAGCCTAGAAGTATCTCTCTTGATAACCTCCACTAGCTTAGGGAATTACTACCGTCTAGTATTCTCAGGTTTAAGGGTTTCCCCAACATATCGAATACTCTCATGTTCGGGTCATTACTTACATCAGTCGGGTCCTCTCACAGTGGGTCGACTAATTGCTAAGGGGTTTGGAGGTCCCTCATCATTCTTTACTACTCTCATGGTTCATGTCTTGCACCAGGATTAATTCCTCTACTAGGGTTACTTAAATACTTCCACTACTTATTATTTGTGGATCATTCATTTCGGTTCTCCTACCGTTATCGGGAGGTTATTACTCCCGTACACTCTCTCACATTCTAGTGAGTTCATTGGGTTGCGTTATCGTTTATTGATTTGATAGTTTAGTGCGTTGCTACGTTTCCATTAGTTCACACCATGACTCTACTACGAGTCACTACACAACAAGACTCATTTATGAGTCGTACTACGCACTAGATGAAGCCACACAATCAATCAAGAAGGGTTAGCTCACACAACATACATCAAGACATACAATGAAGGCAATAAATCATTTTCATGCTTTAGTCTTGATTAGCCGGCATACAGCACACAAATCAACGTAACTCGGTTAGCATACGGGGCATGAGAAAATCATACCTTTCACCGGGGTTAGCTTTACCGTGTGTTCCCTTGTTCCTTGGTTCACACTTGGTCCACTGATAATGTTTCCAACATTGTTATTAATACTTGGTTCATGCAATACACAAATAATTACTACTCCCGTACTTACCCCGTTATCCCGGTATACTTAGTTTTCACTCAAGTCAAACTATGTCCTTACTTCTCATTCATTTCCTACACTTGTTTACACTTCTTAGGACCTTTAAACATCACCAAACAAGGCCTTAACAACTCCTAAAACCATTACCAATCAATCCCCCATGTTTAGAACCCTTAAAAACACTCTCTGTTGAATTCTGGGGGTGGTCCGGGACATGGTCCATAACTTAAGTCCCGGACCAATACCTTACGCAACTTACGGCCTATTTTTCAGGGGTGGTCCGGGACCTTGTCCTCCCCCTAAGTCCCGGACCAAGTGCCTAGTTAAGTCTCGAATTAAATTCAGGTGCGGTCCGGGACTTGGTACATAACCTAGGTCCCGGACCCTGCTAAAAACTGCTACTAGGATGATTTTTCAACCCCAAATCAACCCTTAATCCACCTCCAATCTTTCCATAATCTTTCCACATGTTTTGTACATAATTAAACACACTTAAACACTCACTAAAACTCCTTAAATCCATGGCCATCCATTACCTACTCAACTTCTTGCTCAAATTCTACAAATTTCCATTCACATTTTCATACTTTGCACACTTGTGCATTCCTACACTCCTCTTTGCACTTTGCATCTTTTCCTAACTTCATTTTACCATACCAATTCATTCCCAAGCAACTACAATATCTACACCCAAGTCCAACACTATTTTTACAAAATCTTGCACACTAGTTTTTCTCTAGTTTCTACAATGTTTTACTACACTTCTTGCTACAGATTTTATATCCTATCGTTCTTATATTACAACCACTACTCCATGGTTATTAAACATCTCCATTCTCCCCAATACATACCTTGGTTCTCCCATTCACCAAGTCATCCACAAATGTGCATATTCCTACCGAAATTTTGCCATAGTTCACCTACAATTCTCACTTATCCACACATACCCATTATCACCAAAATCATTCCTATTCTAGCCACACCCATACAAGGGTCCTACCAGCAATACAAGCAATCTTAATACATCATTAATTCCTCAAAACACAATATCAATACACATACACAATTCATTGGCTCTAAGGCCTACAATCCATTCTTGCTCACAAATACCCAAACTTTCATAATTACAATTCTACTACATTATTTTGGTTTCTTTAAATTGGTTCACCCATTCCCATTATCCTAATGCATTAAAATTTTGCATTAAGGAAGAGCTCTTACCTTGAGCTTATATTTCCTTCATTTCTTTTCCACTTCTTCTCCTTCTCTTTCTCTTGCAAAATCGGCCATGTGGGGGATGGAGTTTCCAAACTCCATCCCCACACCCAAATTACATAAGGAGGATATAATTAGACTTCTAATCTCTTAAAACACCACTAATTCAATAAAGGGTTTAAATCACCATTAGTTAGGGTTTTACCTTGGAGTTTCAAGAGAGGTTTTTAAGCCTTGTGTACAAAGGAGAGCTCCTCCACCATTGGAGAGTTGAACCAAGCTCAAACAAAGAAGAAACAAGGCATTACAAGGAGGGCAAAAATCGGCCAAGGCATGGAAATGGAGAAAATGAGTTTTTCTCTTGAATCTTTTTACCTTAGGAGGAAGAGGAGACTCCAAGCTTCGATTTGGTACCATTTCCTCTTCAAATGGGCAAAACCCATGGAGATGAAGTTGCTCATTTTCGGATTTTGAAAAGATAGAAATGTAGAGCTTGAAGAGGGGAGTTCAAATATGTATTTTATTTTACATTTGGGGCTCAAATGAAACTAGAGCATGAGGTAGAAGTGAGGAAGCCATGGGAGCTTCCTTTGGGGCTTTGAAATCGCCAGCAAGAAGGGAGGAAGGAAGAAGAGAGCTGCAGAGAGGGGTTCCATCGTGAGAGAGAGAAGAGGGGATAGGAGAGAGACTAGTTTTTTTTTCTTCTTTTTTTTTTGTACTTGTGTTACTTTAGTAGTTTGTCATTTAGTGAATTAGAAAGAAAAAGAGTGAGAGGGGGGGGGGGGGAAATAATCGACAGCCTCACACACCCTCCTCACTTTTCTGATTTTTATTTCTAAGTGGGACACATTTGTTTAGTTTATTTACACTTACACCCCACAACTTCCCGTTTTTGACAGTTTTACTAACCGGAACCCGTTTTCCGGAATTTTCTCGTTTCTTTATTTTTATTGGTTATTAAGCTTCCGTTAATGCTTAATAATTATTATTTAATGATTTATAATTTTTACGGGTTCGTTTGACCACTTAAAATTACGTTTTCGCGTTTTCTCGAAAAACGCGCGCTAAAGCTACATTAGCGTTTTAATACATTATTTGGTTCCGTTTTCTTCGGGAATCATTCCCATATATTAATTGGGCACGATTAAGCCTTAGGAATCCTTATGATACTATAACCGAGGTCTCGTACCTCCTATGGTTATTTAACGCTTATCTTAGCGTTTTCCGCTTTCTAAGCGTTTTTCTCATTTCTTTTGGATTTACTTTCTTTACCAAAAATTACTTAGGCACCATTAGGCCCTTAAATACTATATTAGAATAATATAATCACCATATTTAAGTTCGGGGTATTTCACCTAAGCAATGAAAATCTTTCAATCTAGCAATAATTTATATTACAAGGTGAATGAATCACCGTGTAGCATTCAAATTGCGCGTTGTTTAGGAATACGTTAAGGCTCTTGTTAGGAAGGATATGATGGTGGGAATGGCTGGGCAGCTGGTGCTTTTGAAGATGGAATTTGTGTGGATACCGTTGGTTTTCTCATTTAGGAAATCAAATAAATTTAAGAAGGCGACTCTAGGAAGAACTTGAAGTTGCCAAGGAAAATGACTCTTGAGCTATCTAACTACATGATTTGGGACACTAGTCATACACTTAGATCCTTTCGGAACTTTTTGATCAACATAGTGTCCTTTTTTAGTCGGCTGTTACATGATGGTCTTCCCTTAGAACGGGACTTTCTATCTCTTACTTTTGTCTTATAGGTACATATGATCATATGTTTATATGTAGTTGAGAGGTTATCTCATGCAGGAGTTGTAAGTGTTTATTGGGAGCAATTGGGATAATTTTAAGAATGGATGATTGGTTTCATAATCTACAATTCACACAATTGGCCTTTTGGGTATAGGTTGTGTTTGGGAAATAGGGGTTTTAGCTTTTGTTATGGTGTTAAGTTGTTAACTTGCTAACGACGATCCTCTTCAGTCATGTATTCTATAGTGATTTGTACTTTTACTCTAGTATGATTACCATTTTAAACTCTAGTGGTTCCACGCTTGTAAAATCTTGTAATCTCTATCTATATAGTTTTGTTAGGATGGAGGGTTTGTTTTAGATTATGGGTTTAGGTACAAGATCTTCATGGAAGCTTGAAGCGCTTCTTAAATTAATCATGGTGATTGATGAATCTTTTCTCCTCTTGCTTATGCAACCATCCATAGGATTTTGGTTGCTTATTACGTCCTTCAAGATGAGATGCGGGTTTGGTTTGATTCCTTAATGGGTTGTGAGCCAGTATAGGACATATTTGGTTGGGTTCCTCAATAGGTTGTGAGCCAGTATAAGGCATACAAATGCCCTTGTTTTTATGTTGTTCTTTGTTCAACTTTGTATGTAGTTTGACCTTTTTGTCTAGTCATGTACTCCTCAGATTAATAAAATATGAATGATTTAAAAAAAAACTTCCACTTCTAATCAAAACACAATTTCCACTGTCAAAACCATACGCTAACAAAATTTTAATGATCATAAAATAGGTATGTCTTTTTTTTCAAAAACTATGACCTTATATTATATTATAAGGACATAAGCTTAACTAATTGATACATAGATAACACCATTAACAAGTGATTAGCTGATCCTCTTCTAGCATCCCCATACATACCCGCTCGACCAGAATGCAAAACACACACATATATATATTATACTCCCTCCGTCCTGAATTGACCGTCCTGTTTACTATTTGGACATGTCGTTTGACTTCAATTTTTAACATATAAGATAAATTAATTTTGAAAATTTAAGTTTTGCATATGATTCCTTACATGATAAACTATATGTTACAAAATTTAGTTTTATAAAATTATTTTATCTTATATGTTTAATATTGAAGTGGAAAAACGTGTCATAAAGCAACCAGGACGGTCAATTCAGGACGGAGGGAGTATATATATATATATAACTTTCATCCCCAACTACCATGGCTACCACTCTATAATGAGCAAAACCCAATCTCTACACCACAGACATGCCACCATCTGGCTCCGCGAAATTAGGAGACAAAACCTTTGATGGTTCAAGTGATCTGCTATCATTAAGACAAATCCTTCACTTCCATATCTCAAAACAACCAGACTCCACCATCCTAGCCAAACCACTTCGATAACATTATAAATGTCTATAACCTTACCCTAATACAATAAGATCTAACAAGACTAACATAAATTGCAAAAGACACTAATGAACAACCAGACCGATTAGATTCGTATAGGACACTTGATAAGACTTCATGAATGCCAAGAAAGTGTCCACACCTTGCATTCAATAGTAACCATCACTCCCTTTGATGCTCCTGACTAGCAGTCAATTTCTTTTCCTTTCCTTTGTCTTGTTCTGAAATAATCTTAATCGTGGCCGAGCTAGAAAAGGCCTTCCCCTTCTCTTTCCTTCTTGCGTCTAGGAGTTAAAGCTCCCAATATTCTGCACGGGAAGCTTCTGAAAGTACTTCATTAAATTTCCTTTTATGTGGGCAACTAGAAGCGTCAACATGGTTTCCTTCCTTCACAGGTAACACTACCGGTTTACCTACCCATGCAGAGAAGTTCAGGGGAACAGGCGCCCAAATGTGGTTGTTCTCAGTTTTCACCGGAGCGCACCACAGATTAGAAAGGTCTGTCGCCTCTGCTCGCCTTCGACCAAGGTAAGTTTCCGTCGACAACCACATATCATACGGTGCCACTCCTTCATAACTGGCCAAATATTTAGGCATGCAATAGTAGTATCTGTAAATAAACTACAAACATAACAAATTAACGACAAATTGTCGTAAGAGATAGTGAAGATGAAATACTGTCCGTCAACTATCATAGGTAATGCACAAAGAATAGGTATGTGGATATTGATTAAGACTGTAATACACAGGAACTTAAAACCTGAACCTTCCTCGTTCCTGAAGAACTCTAGAGAAAGGTATCCAGTTGAAATTCTGTCGAGCTATAGCCTTCGACGGGTCTAGGTTTTGTATCGCCATGAGGTTGCTGTTGATCGTCTATGGGCCCCTGATCTTAATTACCTCCATAGCCTCGACCGTATCGAACTCAAAGATGAACGAATTTGCACCAACCTTTGTAAACCTGAAGCCGCCGTACTCTGTCCAATATCCCTGGAGGATTTGGGCCAACATTGGTCCCTAAACACCATAGTTAGAGGGCGACGAGAGACACATTATTTTCACAAGGGAAAGGAGGAAAGGAAAGCGGAGTTCACAATGTTTTCAGAACGTAATACACCCCTAACATGTGAGCCAATGTTAAAATGGGTATATATGTCAAATGCATAATATTTAGGTTTTTTTGATAAATATGCTATCGATTAGCAGGTAGGTGTGGCAGGTACAAAAATTGTTGCCAAAAATTATAGCTAGGGGTGTTCTAGCCGGTGGGGTACATATCACCTGACTTTGTATCACAGAAAAAATAGAAAAACAAGGATTATAATAAGTCTTTGATGTTGGTACTCATCAGAGCCGTGCTGATGGGCAGCCGTCGTAGTTCCTTTGCTCTACACCATTCCAGTACTTGTAGTTTGATTAGCGAGCTCACCTTGTTCCAATCGACTGAAATTTGCTCAAAAATAATACTGTTTCTTGAAGACCACAGGTTATAGGTGATAAACATGAAAGTAGATCTCCAGAGTCTGCCAGTCCTTCGTGAAGGGGGGATTCACACCAGATCAAGAATAGTTGCTGGATACTGGTTACAGCGATTTGAGGAACTCCCCACCAATTAAAGAAAAGCATCCATAACCTTTCACTACAAGAAAAACATGTTTTAGCTACCGATAAATTGCTACTATGCATATATTGGTATCTAAATTGGAAAATTGCTACTGATTTTTGATGTTATTAACAAAGTGGTTGCTTTTGTGCTACCACAACAACAATGGTAGCTAAACTTTTAGCCAGTAGCTAAATGTCTACCGCCTTACAAGATTGTTACCATCAATAGTAGCTATTTTATCTTCCATTCTGATAGTTTTAGTAAAAGTAATTTTGCTACAAATATCAGTAGCTAAATTAATGAATTGCTACTACTTGGTTAATGTTAATTCAATCATGGTAGCTATTATGCTACTATTTGAGCAACGGTAGCAAAAAGATTCTAATAAGTAGCTAACTAGCTACTATTTTAAAAGTTGCTACGACCATGTAGATAAGCGAAATTATGAAATTGCTACTAACACTTGATTATGGTTGCTATAGTGCTACTATTTTGGCTATGATAGCAAATATTTTTAACAAGTAGCTAAATTGATACTATCTTAAGATTCAAAATTGCTACCGACTAATAATGCTGATGAAATTTCAATTGATATTGTGCTAAAATATAAGAAATGATAGCTAATATTTGTAAGCATTAATAAAATTATTATTGTCTTATAACTTAAACGTGTGAATACTACATAATTCAGAATACTAACCTATATTGCTGCTGCCATAGTGGATATATTATCTTCTTATATAAATATTTTTATTTTTTATAGTTTTTGTTTTCAATATAGTACCTTTAGTATATTTTACTTCTTACCTTTTAGCTATCGAAATTTTAAATCGAACTTTAAGTAAACAAAAAAATTTCTAATTCATGAAAATTAATTACAACTACATACCACTACAAGAATTTATTTATCTTATAAGATATATGTAACATAATATATTTTTGATACTTATAATATTTTTAATTTTCAAAGTATCACACGTATTAATAAATTATAAAATAGAGTAATGTAATAATAATTTAAACTAGTACATATGTTGGGTAAAATTTATAAAATTAATATAAATTTGTTGTCAAAAAATTTAAATTAGTAAATGTATATTTGTATATAAATTTTAAAATTTACGCAGTTTTTATACATTTTACTATATAATTCTTTTAGTTTACAACAATCACATAAAATAGTAAAATATAAAAATACAATAAATAATAACAATTTAAATTAGTTGACGTGTTGGTTAAAATTTGCAAAATAAATACAAACTATAAATATAATTTATAAATGTTTAAAGTTTTTGTAAATGTATATATATGTTTAGTTTTTAATTTTATAAAATTTTAAGCCAACATACACTTTTATTTTTATTATTTTGACCGTACAAAATTAATGTTGTAATATTATGTAAACTAAAATGTCAACATCTATTTTATTAATTTTTACATATCCAAGGTTCGATCATATCTTGACCAAAATTTTGATTTATATTTAGAATTGCAAACATTCAATATATACATGTAGTATGTATATATGTTGTGAATAACTATCATAGCCCAATGGTTAAGGTAATAGCTATCCTACCCACACGTCGCAGGATCGATTCCTGATGTGTGCACATTTTAAGCGCACTAGTCTAGTCTGAATTAATTATACCATTGGTAAATGGGGTTTGTTTACCCATATACGTTCGATCAAGGTGGTCGGCGGTGTGGTAACAAAATTGCTACCAACCAGAAAACGGTAGCGAAAATCAATTTCGTCACCAAGGGTTTACCCACCGCCAAACTCCGGTAGCAAATGAACAAAAGCGATAGCCTGTTCTATTTGACTACCAATTTCACTATTATCACTACTAATTGCGTCGGTAGCAAACTAGTCTTTTTCTTGTAGTGTTTGGCTTTCCACACACAGCAGAAACAAATAATCTATGGTTTCCACAGCAGTATTGCAGAATGGACAATATACTTGATTCAGGGTGGCTATTTGGGTAGTACTAGTTCTGGCCATGTCGATCATATGAATGCGTTATGTGTATATGCCTTGTGCGTGCATTGATCAATATATAGTATAATAAATTAGTTCACACCACACCACATAATATAGTGATCGAACCACTCGCGGGCGCGGTAAATCAATCTTGTTTGTTAGAAGTGTAACGGACACGACTATGGTGCTGAAGTCGTGGAAGCTTTTGAAGGGGTTGCTTGCTTCAAATGTTGGAAATTAGAAACTATTGGAACTTAAAATACCAACAAAGTTTGAAAAGTGGAAGAGCTTTACGCTATATTAATTAATTAATACAATACAATATATCATGATCTAGGTAGGTGGTTAAATTTTGGTGAAGGAAGATGAACCATGCAACCTGTATATATGTATAACAGGACAGAAAGCAGTTAGAGACTTGTATGTTTAAACTTGTCAATGATTTCTTAATTTATAAGCGCTATACGATTTGTTAACTAACTAACCTATTTGGGAAGCATATATACATACTAAATAATACGTAGCGTAGCGTAGGTACACAACAATCTTGCAATCTGTGGTATACACCAATTAAAGATATATATTGCATGTATTACAAATTAATACCCGCTTTATTTTTTTTTAGATCATTAATTAATACCCGCTTTATATATATATATATACATGCTGTTAGTTACGGATGAGCATAGCAAGAGACAAAGATGGCGACATGCATTGTTCGATAGAGACACTCTCTCTAAAGAAGATAGCCGATTACAAGTAACTACTAATTCTAATCTAGTTGGAAAAAGACATGCTAATTTATATGTCAATAATAGGACATTCAACTAGGATATGCAACTTATCTTAGGAAAGAACTTCACTTGCTTAAATTGAGTTAATAATTAGCGCCTAATAATGATTGAAAATCTTGGATGCAAAATCATCTTAATTTATGTATAATTACACTTGATTCAAATGTCTAATCTTTAGATTCTCAATTCATTAATTTTTCTATTTTTGAGTACGTAGTTTA